>JANVCQ010000006.1:39360426-39373214 GCA_025531925.1 Erythroxylum plowmanianum | reverse complement strand
GAGTCATTGTTCTCTACCATCATCTTTGTGGATGTATGCATTAAAAACTGCCATGTATTTATTAAATAGGGTTCCTAGTAAAGCAGTTCTGAAGACACCTTTTGAACTATGGATAGGTAGAAAACCTAATTTAAGACATCTACATATTTGAGGTTGTTCGGCAGAAGTACATACAACCCTTATGAAAGGAAATTGGATTCAAGAACAGCCAGTAGTTTTTTCATTGATTATCTAGAAAAGTATAAAGGGTATATATTTTATTGTCCTAATCATAGTACAAGAATTGTTGAAACTGGAAGTGCTAGATTGATCAAAAATGGAGAAATTAGTCAGAGTTTAGAGTCACGGAAAGTAAATATTCAAGAAGTTAAAGCTCAAGTTTTCTTGCCTATAACTTCTTCTTAAGTGTTTGTTCCTAGAGTTGTTGAAAATTTTAACAACTTACATGAACAACAAATGCATGATCAAGAACTACAAATGTATGACCAAGTTTCAAATAATGAAGTCACCATTAATAAACCTATTGCAAATGAGCCACGTGAAGTTGCATTAAGAAGATCTCGAAGACAAAAGAGATCGACAATTTTTAATGATTATGTACTTTATTTACAAGAAGTAGAAGGTGATTTAGGTATTGATAACGATCCAGTTTTATTTTCACAAGCCATTGAAAGTGAAAATTCTAATAAATGGTTAGACTCCATGAAAGAAGAGTTAAAATCTATGGATGACAATCAAGTTTGGGATCTTGTCAAATTACCAGAAGGTTGTAAAAGAGTCGAATGTAAATGGGTCTTCAAGACCAAACGTGACTCTAATGGTAATACTGAGAGATATAAAGCTAGACTTGTCGCCAAAGCTTATATTCAAAAGAATGGTGTTGATTATAATGAGACATTTTCTCCTTTTTCTAAAAAGGATTCATTTAGAATTATTATGGAAATAGTAGCTCATTATGATTTAGAGCTCCATCAGATGGATGTGAAAGCTGCCTTTCTGAGTGAAAATTTAGAGGAAGAAATCTATATGGATCAACCTGAGGGTTTCCCAGTTGAAGGAAAGCAAAACGTTGTATGTAAACTTAAGAAATCAATATATGGACTTAAGCAAGCCTCCTGACAATGGTATCTCAAATTTAATGATACCATTACATCTTTGGTTTTAAAGAAAACATTGTTGATAGGTGTATGTATCTGAAGATTAGTGGGAGCAAATTTATATTTCTAGTCCTATATGTTGATGATATCTTACTTGTTGCTAATGATCTTGGATTGTTACATAAGGCTAAGATATTTCTCTCTAAAAATTTCGAAATGAAAGATAAGGGTGAGGCATATTATGTGATAGGAATTGAAATATTCCGTAATCGATCACAAGGAATGTTAAGGCTGTCTCAGAAAGCATATATCAAAAAGATTTTAGAGAGATTCAATATGGACAAATGCTCTGCAAGTGTTGTTCCAATTCAAAAATGAGACAAATTTAGTCTTAAGTAATGCCCAAAGAATGAATTGGAACGCACAGAAATGGAAATAATTCCTGATGCATCTATTGTTAGGAGTTTAATGTATGCTCAAACTTGTACTAGGCCAGACATTAGTTTTGCTATTAGAATGCTAAGCAGATACCAGATTAATCCTCGATTGGAACATTGGAAAGCTGTAAAGAAAGTTTTAAGATACTTACAAGGAACAAAAGATTATATGCTCACTTATAGAAGATTCTATCATCTTAAAGTGATTGGATATTCAAATTCAGATTATGTCGGATGTGTTGACAAGAGAAAATCAACATTTGGCTATCTGTTTCTTCTAGTTGGAGGAGCAATCTCTTGGAAGAGTGTGAAGCAATCTGTCATTGTTGCATCCATTATGGAACCTAAGTTTGTGGCATACTTTGAAGCCACAATTTATGGTTTATGGCTGCGAAACTTTATTTTAGGACTTGGAATTGTTGACAATATTGCCAAGCTACTAAAAATTTATTGTGATAATTATGCAGCTGTCTTCTTTTTGAAAAACGACAAGTATTCAAAGGGTGCTAAACATATGGAAATCAAATACTTTGCCGTTAAAGAAGAAGTTCAGAAACAAAGAGTGTCAATCGAACATATTAGCATTGATTTTATGATAGCAGATCCATTAACAAAAGGATTGCCACCGAAGACATTTAATGAACATTTCGAAAGAATGGGCATCACTCGGTACTATGATTGAAAAACATATTATTATTTATGCATTTTATGTATTTGATACTCTGAGCTCATTTATGTATATTATTTCTGATATTGGATCCTGTTATTTATTGTTAGTATATATACATGAATGGTTATGTGAATGTTAACAGGATTTGTCTTTTACAAAGAAACTATTGTTGAACCATAAAGATATATCTCATAATAAAACATATTAAGTTATGAACTAGTTTTGTGGTGCATAGAAGGAAGTATGTCACATTAAAAGATATACAACCATTATGATTCTTTCTAGTTTTTTTACTTAACTATGATTAATGTTGCGCCTAAATAAAATAAAGGGATTTAAGTTTTATTATATGCATATTATGTTATGTTGTTAAATCATGATTAGGTTATATGAGCCAAGTAGGAGATTGTTAGATAAGAATATCTTTTTGAAGATTATTGGAGATTATCTGTTCAGAAAGTATCGAAAACACATGGATCAAGGTACGCTTATGTTATTGTGAAAACTTATTAGATTCTAATATCCTACAATTTATCACGTAAGAAAGATTAACAGTTTAACAATTGGTTGCGAAGAAGCTGAAATTTTCGTACAGAGAACCGAAGATGGACATGGCTAAGAGTTTCAGTCAGGAGGTCGCAGCTTTAACTAGATTGCGACATCGAAACATAGTCAAGTTTTATGGTTTTTGCTCTCAAGGAAGTCTCACATTTCTGGTTTATGAGCTCATGGAAAGAGGAAGCTTGTCTTCTATCTTGAGCAGTGACATAGGAGCCAAGGAATTGCAATGGGAAATGAGAATTAATGCAATCCAAAGCATAGCCAATGCTTTATCGTATATGCATCATGACTATTTTCCACCTATAATTCATCGCGACATATCAAGCAAGAACGTTCTCCTAAACTCTTAACTTGAAGCTCATGTTTCAGATTTTGGCACTTCCAGGTTCCTAGAGCCCGATTCTTCCAACTGGACAACAATTGCAGGCAGTTACAGTTATCTAGCTCCAGGTATATACACTCTAAATGCACGATTTTTAGTTATGGTCCTCCATGATCTACCCTTTTAACATCCATGCATGTTACTTCTGTAGAGCTTGCTTACAAAATAGAGGTGACAGAGAAGTCAGAAGTCTACAGCTTCGGAGTTTTGGCAATGGAGATTCTGATGGGGAAACATCCATGTGAATTGGTATCTTATCTACAATCATCTGCTGATCAAAGGATCTCCTTAGAGGATGTTTTGGACAAACGTCTCTCACATCCAATAGATACGAAGGTCATTGATCAAATAACATTATCCTAAATGTTGCTGTCTCTTGTGTGAGTTAAGATCCTCAGTCTAGGCCAATCATGCTGAAAGGAAAAGCATAGAAAAGTGTAGGTTGTAGCGTAATTCGAGGGAATAAAAATATTCACTATGTAATGTATGTACAGAGCATTATTTATACTACTTTGTCTAAAAGGCTATTGGTTGAGTCTCCTAGAATCAAGGAAAAAATATTCTAACTACCTACTAACAAGTGTATTTGCTAGCTGTACAGTACTGGATGAAAAGGAAGAAAAAGACAAAGGAGAAAAGTACAAAAGAGAATAAAACAATGCAGTTGGGCCACTAGTCTTCATGGTCCAACCCATTGTTTTGGGTTCTTTATCATCCACCCCTCAAGTCGGAGGCTTGGTTAATGACTCCGAACTTGCTAAGTAGACCCGAAAACACGCGTGCGGACATCGCTTTTGTAAACAAGTCCACAATCTGCTCCTTAGTGTTCACGTGTTGCAACTCAAGTAGGCTAAGATTCACACAATCGCGAACCAGATGTAGATCTATCTAAAGATGCTTCGTTCTCTCGTGAAAAACAGGGTTCTTCGAGATGTCATTGGCTGCCTGATTGTCGTAATACAAAGGTATGGGTTCTCGAACGTTAACCCTAAATGCTTGAAGTAGTTGTATAATCCATTTGAGCTCGTAAGTCGTTGAGGCTAAACTTCTGTACTCCGATTCAGCTGGGGATCGACTCACCGTAGTCTACTTTTTTGTTTTCCAGGAGATCGGTGATCCACCGAGGAATATGCAGAAGCTGGTTAAAGAGCGTCTGGAGAAGATACAACTTCACCAATCCGAATCCGAAAAGGCTACAAGGTGAGGGCTTTCGTTGCGTAAAAAATTCCCAAATTTTGGGTTCCTTTGAGGTATTTCAGTACTCGTTTGGCTGCTTCTCAGTGGGGTAATCTAGGGTTGCTCATGAATTGACTCAGTTGTTGGGTTACATACGTGATATCTGGTCTAGTAAACCCTAGATACTGTAATCTTCTGACAATTCTTCTATATATTTCTGGCTTCTTCAGTAACTCACCTTCTTCAATAGTTAATTTTGTTCTAGGAACGATGGGTGTTGTGCAGGGAGTACAGTCCAACAAGTTGGTTTCTTGTAGGATATCCCTGAGGTATTTGCTCTGGGTAAGTAGCATTCCGTCCTCTGCCCTTGTTATTTCTATTCCCAAGAAGAATTTTGCATATCCCAGATCCTTTATTGTGAATTTTGCATTCAAAGTTTTCTTTACTGAGTCCATTTGTTCTTTATTAGCTCCTGTAATTAAAATATCATCGACATAGATTATTACTGCCATAAAATCTTCTTCTGTCCCCTTAATGTATAGGCAATGATCTGCTTCAAATTTAGTGAAGCCAATTGAATGCAGTTTTGAAGATAATTCTTTATTCCACTGCCTACCCGCCTGTTTTAAGCCATAAATAGACTTGACCAGTCTACATACCTGCCCTTCCTTAGCCTTAGTGTAGCCTTGAGGGGGTAACATATATAGTTCCTCTTCTAGGTAGCCATGCAAAAAGGCATCATTGATGCAACATTGATGTATTGGCCATTGTTTGGAGGCAGCAATGGCCAAGAACATTCTTATGATCACAACCTTTGCCACAGGAGAGAAAACCTCAGAATAATCAACACCTTCCCTTTGGCTAAATCCCTTTGCCACAAGTCTAGATTTCAGCTTTTCTAGGGTACCATCTGGATTGTGCTTGACTTTATACACCCACTTCGAGGCTATAGCCTTCTTTCCTTTAGGTAGATCTGTTAGTATCCAAGTTTTGTTTCTTTCCAATGCTAACAGCTGCTCATTCATAGATTCCACCCATTTTTCATCCTTGCTTGCAGACTCATAGGATAAAGGCTCAAAAATTCTAGATACATTACCTATGAAATTACTATATGCATTGCTGTGTTTGATGTGCAATTCTCTCAAACTGTCTTCATTTGTTCCTGCAGGATAACAAACTTGTAATGCTACATTATTCTCAAGGGAGTAAATGGATGGATTTGCTAAAGCCTGAAGGATATAATCTTGCAGGTATTTGGGAGGTATGTGGGTTCTGTTGCTCTTCCTCTGTGTAGGAACTGTAGGTAATGTGGTGTGATTTGGTGAGTTGTTTGGTGAGTCATTCCCAAATGTGTAGGAGCTTTGTTCTAGATTGTTGTCACATAAGTCACTGGGTTGTGTGGTTGTCATGATAGGCATCTGTATAGGGTATTATGTGTTTGTATTGGTTAGGGAACTTGTGAATAGAGGTTCTGGCTTTTGTGTAGGGTTTGTAACCTTTTTTGTAAAAGGCAAAACACTTTCATAGAATACTACATCCCTTGACACAAATACTGTCTTGGTAGCTAGATCCATAACTCTATAGGCTTTGTAATGAGGCAAATACCCAAGGAAGATACATCTTTTTGACTTAGGATCTAGTTTGGTTCTATTTGGAGTCTTGTCTAAGGCAAAACAAAGGCAGCCGAAAGTCTTTAGGTGTTTATAGTCAGGCTTTTTGTTGTGCAGTCTCTCAAATGGGCTTATCCAACTTAGGGTTTTAGTTGAGATTCGGTTAAGCAAGTATGTAGCTGTTAATAGGGCCTCTCCTTAGTATCCCTTAGGTAATTTTGCCTTAAAAAGAAAGGCTCTAGTGATTTGAAGTAAGTGTTTATGTTTAATTTCCACAACACCATTTTGCTGTGGTATATAGGGGGTGCTCTTTTGGTGATGAATTCCCATTTCTGTGAAGGTTTTGGTGCACTCTTGGTTGATGAACTCCTTCCCATTATCAGTTTGTATCTTTAACACTTTAGTGTCAAATTGTCTCTCAATGCCTCTAAGGAATTGCATAATGGTTTGAGTGGTTTGGTACTTATGTCTTAGGATGAAGGTCCAAGTGGCTCTAGTAAAATCATCCACTATTGTAAGGAAATAATGTGAACCCCCCATGGTAGATACATTGTAAAGTCCCCATAAGTCCTTATGAATGATTTCAAAAGGTCTAGCCGAATGTATTTCATGTTTAGGGAAAGGTTTTCTGTGTTGTTTGGCTAGAGGACACACTTGACAATCATGTTTAGCAAGGACAGAAACATTGATTTCATTAATGTGCTGCAGTTTTTCCTTTGATACATGCCCTAGTCTAGAATGCCATAAATCAAAAGAAATAGAAACACTAAAAACAACATTCTCAGCCTTGTAGAACTCTAGAGAAGGACCTTTTAGGTTGTTTGGGGTTAGGAGAGTCTCTGTGCTCAGCTCATACAATCCATTTACTGCCTTGACAATAGCTATAACATCATTAGTCCGAAGGTCCTACAAAAACAACTTGTTAGAAATGAAAATTGTAGCAACTTCATTTTAAACAGTAAGTTTATTAACAGACAACAAGTTCTTGAAGAAATTAGGAATATGTAGAACATCAGTTAGGGAGATTCTATCCCCTAAATGTGACTGCCCAATGTCAGCAACTTCTTGCTTAGTCCCATCTGGGAGTGTCACTGGATCATATGCATTGTTAATTATATAGCTAGTGCATTGGGTGAGATATGCTGTCATATGTGTAGAGGCACCAGAATCAACAAGCCAAGAGTCAGTGTAGTTGTATGTTGTGCCCACAGAATGAGTAACATTACCTACATAGTTGTGGTATCATGAAAATTTTACCTCTGCTGCAGTTTTGCCTTTCATTGCTTTGCCTATTTCTTGTTGAATGAAATTAGCAATACTAGGAGATATTTGTGCATTCCACAGTTTTTCTTCATTCTGCTCTTATGTTGTTTCTACTGGACTTTCATCCATTTGAACCATATTAGCTTCTCCTTTTTCCCTCTGTGCAGCAAGCTCCTTGTACTAGTCTGGAATCCCATGAATATTGAAGCAAGTCTCCAAGGTATGCCCACTCTTCTTGCATTTTTCACAATACTTATCTTCCTTCTTAAGGTAGGCCCCTTTACTAGAACTATTGCTATTTCTGCCGCCTTTCCTCAAGCTATTTGACTGCTTAGCTAGCATTGCCATGTTAGGACTGTTGTCTGTAGTAGCATTCACCATTCTTTGTCTTTCAACCGTTTACATCATAGAAAAAGCTTTATTCACAGAAGGTAGTGGCTCCATTAGCATAATCTGATTAACTACATACTCAAACTCATCATTAAGACCCATTAAAAATTGAACAAGCCTGTGAGCATTTTCTTTGACAGTGATGGCCCTTAAGGCATCACAAGTACACATAGGAATGGGACTTAGGCTAGAGAGATCATCCCATAATTTCTTTAACTTAGTGTAGTAGGCAGACACCGTTAACGTACCTTGTTTAAGAGAGCTTATTTCCCTCTCTATTTGGTATAACAAGGGCCCATTTGCTTCACCAAACCTCTCCTGTAGTTCTACCCAAAGCTCTCTGGCACTGGAGAAAGATAAAAAGGCATCACTTAGTTCTTTAACCATAGCATTGAGTATCTAAGATTTTACTATGCTATCTGCTCTCTTCCACTTTGCTAATAATGCTACATCTTCTGTGGGCATGGTGCAGATCCCATCGATGAAAGACAACTTGTCCTTGGCACATAAGGCAATGGTCATGGACTTGCTCCAGGTAATGAAGTTATTGCCACTAAAGAGTGTAGTGACAAGAATAGCACCGGGGTTTTCTGTATTGGTGACTGAGTATGGCTCATAGTCATTTGCTATGGGTAAGTCTGTGGCACTAGAGCTACTGTTATCAGGAGTATTGGACATTGGTAGGTTTGCAGGTAGAAATCAGGGGTGCTGCCCTGATACCATGAAAGGAAAAACAGAGAAAAGTGTAGGTTGTAGGGTAATTCGAGGGAATAAAAATATTCACTATGTAATGTATGTACAGAGCGTTATTTATACTACTTTGTCTAAAAGGCTATTGGTTGAGTCTCCTAGAATCAAGGAAAAAATATTCTAACTACCTACTGACAAGTGTATTTGCTAGCTGTACAGTACTAGATGAAGAGGAAGAAAAAGACAAAGTAGAAAAGTACAAAAGAGAAAAAAACAATGCAGCTGGCCCACTAGTCTTCACAGTCCAACCCATTGTTTTGGGTTCTTTATCACATGCGAAGTGTGTCTCGTCTTCTAGACATGGAGACCAGTTCAAACTCCATTGCAGTTTAATGGAAAGTACTTC
This sequence comes from Erythroxylum plowmanianum, assembly GCA_025531925.1. Taxonomy (NCBI): domain Eukaryota; kingdom Viridiplantae; phylum Streptophyta; class Magnoliopsida; order Malpighiales; family Erythroxylaceae; genus Erythroxylum; species Erythroxylum plowmanianum. The sequence goes on along the minus strand of JANVCQ010000006.1, from coordinate 39,364,532 downwards.
TCAAGTGAAATATGTTTTATTTACATAATTATAATTGTAACTCTTAAGTTAATGACAGTGGAAAATGTCTAAAATAGACTTTTTCTTTGTTCATTTAAGTGTTAATATTTTAAAAATTATAATTTATAATATTATTTAATTATCATATAATTCCTTCAATGATGTTAGTTTTTTGTCTATTTTTATTAAAAATATTACAATTAATAATTAATAATTTAATATTACATCATTTTAAATAAAAATTAATAAAATATGAGAAAAATAACATTTAAAAAATTGAAATGAAAAATCAAATCATAAGAAACCGAGTATATTTAATTTTATTTTATATTATAAAAATTATGATAATTTTGTTAAAATTTTGAGAAAATTTCAAAAGTAACACAAAGAAATAAAATTTAAAGAAATGTAATTATCAATGATTAAAAAATTGAATTAGTTCAGTTGGTTCAACCGTAAAAATCTTAAATCATTTAACTTTTTGGTTCGATTTACTTTAATAACTCTTGTTGTTAAAAATTTATCAATTTATTAATTAATCAGTTACATATTATAAATTAATAAGTTCTTATAAACCAAAATAAATTAATTAATTTTTATTTAACAATCTTTTTTAATTAAAGGTAATCTCTTCATTCATATTTCAAATTATTTGATTTTATTTTATCTTGAGCATTTTATGACAATTTAATATCTATTGAACCTTTTAAATCTTAAACTACTTGTTTTACGTGTATAACCTTTAGTCCGACTTTTAAAACATTAAAAATTACATTGATACAAAATATTTATTTTGGAGAAAATATTTTTTTATTTACCATTTTGAAAATTTTTATATATATAATATATTTTTTATAGTGGTATGTCTTTAGATTTTTCTTTTGTGGGGAGCAAACAAAGAAAAAAAATTAAGAAATCTTAAAAAGTCCAATTCTATCTTTCGTTGACTAGTCATAGCAAATTCGGTTCCATTCAATTCAGTTTAATCTGCTCCAAAGTTAACTAATCAAATTTGAATTAATCAATATTTAATTTACGTTTGAGTATGTCAAATTGAAATTTAATTAAATAATTCATAATTTTAAAATATCGTCATTTCAATTTAATTTATCATAACAATATTATTTTAGTTTGAAAATTTAAAAACTCGAATACCAAAATAATAATATTAAAAAATAAAATCTAAACAATATTTCTTTTAATAAGAAACTTTAGGCCAAATTCAAAGCCGAAGACCCGACATATTAGTATCCCAATCATCCTCGGTTTCTTTATTCTTGAGGATTTTTTCCCCTCTTATTCAACTTTCCAAATTTGACTTATTAATTACACAATTAAAAAGGTACTGTGGACTCTAAGGTGCCACATGTTATGGCTTAAAAGTCATGCATTGAAGTTGAAGTGCCACATTGGTCAAGCGTTTTATGTGCGCCAACGTCTTTGTTATGCATAAATCGACAGCTTTTGAAAATGCTCATTCTTAGTAAATGTTAAAATATATGGAATATATCTTATTATTTAATTTTAATTTTTTTGATAATTAAATATTTAAAATAATATTGATAAGTTTAAAATTTAAATTAAAGTGAAATAGAATAAAATATATTATCTTAGAAAAACTCTACTTCAGAATTTAAATTAAACAATCCTCAAATTTAAGATTTATTTTGAATATTATGAAACATTAGAGTTTAACTCATATTTTCGTAAAAGTATTATAATTAAAAATACAATTTTGTCCTTTTTTTTTTCTCTAAACCACTTTTCTCAAAATTAGACCAAGTCATAAGATAATATATGTCATGCTCCTCCTTATCTCAAGAGATATAAAAGCCTTTTAATTTTAATTTGTTGATTCAACTGAACTAGTCAACCTCCCTACCTTTCAAAAGCCGTATTAACAAAGCACACAACTAATTAGTAGCTCTCGTTACTTACATATATATACGAAACATCCTATTTATAGGCTTTTTAGGCACTATCCTCGTGTCGAGGACTTTGTTTATAATTCAAGATTTTCAAGTTCTCCAAACAGAAATTAAACACCTTTTTTTCCACCATAGACCAAAACAAAAGTCATCAGAAATTAAACACCTTTTTTCCACCATAGACCAAAACAGTAGAACGGCACCAAATCACTTAAACAACTACTACGACTTTCACTTGTGCATACTCTGATGGCATAATGCTTAGCCATGCTGACGCAATGGCCTCTAAGCTGTATCCCATTATTTTTTGGAGATTTGAACTTGGGACATGAGACGACCCAAGCCAAAACCTGGTGACTCTAATACCACACCAGGACCCCAAAGAGCACACAGGAAAAGTACGACAACCAACTAGCTAAACCAACACCTTTGAAAAGATCATCAACTAAAAAAAGTTAGATTTTAGGCTACTGAAGTGTCTGGTAGACTATCGTGAAACAACACGGGAAGCTTTGTGACTATTGGTAAGTTTCAGGTATGATGGTCGAGACAACAAAACCTTTTTTTGTACCGGCACACAACTCTCAGCTTTCCTCTTAGGAACCTTACTCCCTTCATAGCTCTCTTTCCCCTTATGAAATAATAGTCGCAACAGTACCTACACTCTTTTCCCCGTTAAACTCTAATCTCACAGCGGAATTGTTTGAAAAGCAGTCACAGATTGTCTTATACTTTTTGATACACAAGATCCTTAGAAGAGGCGGGTATAGAGCATACTTATCTCTGTACTAAGACAGATAGTAACATTACTCAAGACTTGAAGTTTTCAGGAGAGGGAGAACTTAGAGAGAATAGAAAATATTCAAACCAAACTTCATTAAACTAATTTTCAACATAAGAAGAACCTGCTTACAACTGAGGAGGAACTTTGCTTTTATAGACAAAACAAGGGTAGAAAAGTAAATCTCTCAAGAGGCACACTCATTACAACTTAAAAAAAAAAGGAAACTTTAAGTAACTTTAAAGTACAATCATCACACATTTAACAAAACTACTTTGGAAAAGTAAACTACTTTTCAAAAAGTAAATATTATGATGGTAAGATGGAATCTTGAATAGTAGTTTGTGGGCTACAAAGATTCTATTTTCTTCAAAAGACTCAGAAGCAAAAACAAACTCCTAAAAAGTCGAGTCCCACTTAATTTAAAGTGTTAAAGTGAGATCAGTACCACCATCAAGTTCATATGTCAAGTCCATCTCTTTGTTAACCTGTTCAATAAGGTGGGTGATATCAGTAGTAGCCCAATTCAGGGGCCATGGGCCAGAAACAAAGTTGGATGCTTATGTAGGACTAGATGATCGGCTGGAATTCATGGATTCTCTATATGTAGGACAAGGAATGTCACCAGCTTGAATGTGGAGAACATGATCATTTACTTATGGATGGAGTTATGGTAGAAGTTAGAAGAGCATTATCTCCATAATAAGGCCCAAGAGATGTATATATGGTAGAAGGGGCCAAGCTTTGAGATTGATTTAATTGGTCCAAGAAAGAATGTAATTCTTCTGTTAAGGATTTACCTCCAGTAGACCAATCTATAGTAGCGCACCAAAATTGGAGATGATTGAATGCACATAGCTGCCTAGAGTCATTCATACAGTAGGGACGGTGAATGGGATAGATAACATAAGCTTTGCGATCATCCAAAGAAGAGTCCCATAGGCGATGATGAGTTACAATATGAGACATATCAATATGCCATTTGGACAATGGTTGAAACCATTCCAAAAAAGTTCATAAGAGTGAACCAACATTGATGGGACCAGACAGATGTCTATAAACATGAAGAGGTGAAAAAGAAATAGAACAAGTATAAAGGGCAGACAAAGCCTGGAGATGTCACAATGTAGACTTGCGGAGAGTATCATAGAGATGATACATAAGTTTGTAACGGATAATAATATCAAAATAACCAAGAGCTGGTAGGATATCAAACTTAAGAAGGGTCAGATGCATATAATAAATATATAAAAAAGCTTATGACATTTAAAAAAGAGGTTTTTTAAAGAGTTTCATACAGTAGATTGTTTGGTAACATAAAAATAAAAAGTACTTTTAATTTTAACTATATTTTATTTTGTAGTAAAAATTATTTATGCATATAAATATTATTTAAA
>JANVCQ010000006.1:39297775-39351811 GCA_025531925.1 Erythroxylum plowmanianum | reverse complement strand
ACCTCTTGCAACAACCATTTTAATATAAAGGGTATAAAAGTCATTTATTATACATTACATTCCATTCCATCCATCTTTCAAACAATATTTCACTACATTACATTATGAACCCTTCTATCCTTCCCAAACAACTTTTTACTGTATTACATTTCATTTCATTATAAACCATTATATTCCCTTCTATTCTATTACCTTTCATTCCATTAATTAACATTCAACTAAACGAGGCTTAAAGGATTGGTTAATCCACCCCCGGGAGGGTCCATCAACGAGATCTTGCGCGTTGAAATTAAGAGCAGTCCTCCACATTGATTTGAATGATGGCCCCAAGAACACTGTAAGGACAGTTCGACGAACAAGTTGACTGCAACTTTTCTTTTATATATGTATATATAAACCAGAAAGAAGAAACAAAGAAAGAGCAGAAACTTGAGTGTAAGAGTAGGGATATGCCTGAGATTATTGCAACATGAGACCGCCCAATTTCACATGACATTGATTTCTAAAGATCTTGCACCATCGTCATCGTCATACATCTTTTATAATATGTATTCTTCCTCGTATGTTCCCCATCTTTTATAATATGTATTCTTCCTCGTATGTTCCCCGAATTCTTGTCTGCAAGTGTAATTTTTTTAAAATACTTTTTTAGATTTTAATTTATAAATCAAATCCACCTAGTAGATTCTAATTTTATTATTCATATTTAGAATCAGGTTAGGTAAACTCGAACCAGACTAAAAATTTTATTTTTAAGTTCGGATCAAGTTTTATTCCTTTATTTTCTAATTTAAATTTTAAAAATGATATCATTTTTATTTGAAATTGTTGAATTTCAAACCAATTGATCTAAGCCAAGCAGCCTGCGCTTGACTTGAAACATGAAAATTTTAAAGAAAAAAGCTCAAGTCAAACTCGAAACCTAATAAACTTTGACCAAACTTGTTAATTTTGATTGGATAAGGCTTGGTCCTAGTCAAAATATCATCTTTAACAAAGGCATAGCAAAATTTTAAATACTAGTTAAATCAAGTTTATTATTTGAATATGATTCCTGTTTGATTAAATATTCAAAATATATAATTTTCAAGTTATTACTAATATTTTATAAATTGGGCTGGAAGTTACACTAATAAAACATGAAGTTAAATGCTTAAAAGTTTTAACCTATATTAGACAGTTATAAAATCAGTTAAAAATTGAGTAAAAGTGAATAATTTAAAATATGTTTAAAGTTAAAATAAAATAAATTAAAAAGTTAAAAATTAAACTAAAAAACAAGCAGTTTAAAAGACCGTCATAAAATCAGTTAAAAATTGAGTAAAAGTGAATAATTTAAAATATGTTTAAAGTTAAAATAAATTAAATTAAAAAGTTAAAAATTCAACTCAAAAATAAGCAGTTTAAAACTTTTACAATGAAATCTTTTTAACGATACGCTAAATTATTAAGAAATGCAAAATATATAGTTTGCTATTCTAATCTTTTGCATGTGAGGACAAAAGGTATGTCATCTATAGCTGTAATTGCATAAATAGAGGTCAAATGTGTATCGTTATTGATACGTTACTCTGTGGGCGGCTCTATTTTTCTATATTTGGTCATTAGGAGTTGACTTTACTCATGAAACAACTGTTTTTCTACACCTTTAATGCATTAGACAGTTAATCAGTTACTTGTGTTTGTTTAATTTTATTTAAATAATAGAAAAAATGCTATAATATAAAAACATTGTACGTATTTATTAATTAATACTATAATTTCTATGATACATTACACTTGCAATGCCATTATAAATTATATAACTAATTAGGATTAAAAATTATCTTTAAATATATTAGAAATTATTGTATCAAGTGTCTTTAATGGGTTGACCTATAGGTCAAATCAGACCCAGCTCAGTAGTCACAACTTTTTTAAATAAAATGATATTATTTTACTTAGAAGAGTTAGGTTTCAGGTAAACCTGATTTTTGACAATCCAGATTTAGACTCAATTAAAAAAGACGTTATTTTATACTTTTAATTTTTAAAAATTATTTAAAAATTAGAGAGACAAGCTCACGGGCATCCCTAATATTATTTTAACTTTCCATATATTTTTGGTTTAATTATAAAAATTCAAAATTTACTAAATTTTACAATAATATCTTGAATATTAAAAAGGAATGGAATGTTAAATTACTAAAATCTTTAAATTTTTAGCAAAAATAACTCGACATTAAAAACGTGATTAGTATATTTTTATCACATGATTACAACATATTATTCTTGTGTCATGAACAAATTTTAACATTTAATAAATTAAAAATATCAAACATACTTAAATTAGAGTTTTTGATGTTTTAATTTATTTTAATAATATTGTATAGTTTTGAATTTGTTTATTCATGACTTCTTTGAAATGAGCTTCAATCTGCTATTCTCATTGGATGGTTGTGATGATTCGTGCACAGCAAAATGAGAACAGCAGATCTGCTCCCTTCGAAATGATATCGTATTAAATTTATAATAATAAAAACTATACAATATTATTTTAAAAATGATAATTTTGTGTAATTACCCCTTCCCTTGTACTTGTTTGGTCATATTAAGTTAATTTAACTAAGTTGTTAATAAAAAAAATAAAAAAAGAAGCAGAAATTTAGAATTATTTTGGCGCCGGCCAAATCTTTATAGAACATAATGCATGCATCACAAGCAACAAATGCAGGTATTCCGTATTGACTTTCACAAAGAAAGTCAACCTTGGAAGAGTAATGCTATGCGAGTAACTTAAAGATTATAATATAATATAATTATCTATAAAATTAAAAATTGGTTGACTTTTCTCAATGTCAAAACATAATAATTTTATATTTCAAGACAAATATATATATTTTTAAAGGCATTAAATGCAAATAAAAATAAAAATAAAAATTTGGTCCACCTGGTAAAATCCCAAGAGACATGGAAGATCCCTTGCTTTGATATGTATGATTATATTATTAAAGTAACTACTGAGCTTGACACACCTATGTTATGTTCGTTAATGGAGTTGACTTCAGATCAGGTCTATATATATGTAGGTGTGTCCATGTCCTTTTCTGTGTCTGTGATAGTGTGGTTCAAGTACAGAAAAGTGAGAAACAGAGAGATGAAGAACAGCCAAGTTCGCTTGAACTGTGGGATTACAATGCCAGTACTTGGGCTGGGCACTTACTCCTTTGAGAATGACAGGGACGTCACAGAACAGGCAGTTCATGCAGCTTTGAAGGTACGTTTGTTTTTTTTCCCTCCATTTCTTGTTTCATGGGGGGTTGTTAGATAATTCGGCATCCATTGTTGCTCTTCAGGGGCATTGCAGCTCTCTTTCCAGATTATATCTGGTACATTAGTTCACAAGAACCTGCATGCAACTTGTGATTGTTATTGGGTTGCAGTAACTTGTAGGTTTCATTCTTAAACCAGACATTGGGTTTGTTTTGTTTGTAATGCAGATGGGTTACAGGCATTTTGACACAGCAAAGATATATGGTTCAGAACCAGCTGTTGGAAGTGCATTGACCGAGGCAATTCGTAACCAAGTAGTTGACAGGGACGATGTGTTTGTGACGTCTAAACTATGGAGTAGCGATCATAGTGATCCTGTTGCAGCTCTCAAGAGAACTCTCAAGTAAGAACGAAATGTTTGATTGGAATATAAGTTTTTTTCCAGTTCATCAGAAACTTGAATATGCTTCAGTTTGATCATCTTAACAAATCCAACCTGTAAATGAAACTGGAAAAAGTTTAGCAGATATCTTTGAAATCGTTGTACTCTGATAGTACAGTACGGCGTTGGCAGCAATGGAAGATTTGTCCAGCATATGTTGCAAGGATATCAGAATCTGATCGAATATATGTAGAGCATATCTGTATCGAAATCGAGCTTCGAGCACATATATATATGAAACCAAATCTTAGGTGCAGATTTTGATGACAGATAAGCTTGAAAGTGCATGTGGGTGTGTGATTTAGAGGTCTAAGTAGCAAGATTATGGCCTAGGAAATCAGCTAGGATTTTGGCATTATTCCATTACAATCTTCTTCGTTTACATAAACAGATCTAACCCAGATCTTTTTTTTTCATTTTCTTAATCCGTAGGAACTTGGGCATGGAGTACTTGGACATGTATTTGGTGCACTGGCCAGTTAAGTTGAAGCCATGGGCTTGTTATCCTCTGCCTAATGAAGAAGATTTTGAGAAATTGGATTTGGAGTCTACATGGGCTGGAATGGAGAAATGCTTGGAGTTGGGCTTGTGTAGGTGTATTGGCGTTAGCAATTTCTCCAGCAAGAAGATTCAGTGGTTGTCAGGATTCGCTTCAGTGACTCCAGCAGTCAATCAGGTAGCTAACCATCTTAATTGCAACAAAAGGCAAAGAGCTTGGAATTGAACTTTCTGGTTGGTAATAGTACCAAAGAGCATTTTGAATTAAATGGCTTCAAGACTCCAAGTCAACAAAAAAAACTTTCCAGGCCTGAATACTGAAATTTGACTCCAAACATGAAGACTCAGGCCTAGAAAAACAGGATTTGGCTGATTTGACGTTTCTATTTTCTATCACTAAATACAACAATATTTTCTTATGGTCCAATTACGTGTAATGTTACATTGCAGGTGGAAATGCATCCAATGTGGAAGCAAAGCAAGCTCCGGGAGGCGTGTGGAGACCACAGGATCCATGTAAGTGCTTATTCACCACTTGGTGGTCCTGGAAATTCGTGGGGTTCTACAGCTGTGGTCGAAAATCCTATCATACAATCTATAGCTTACAAGCACAATGCAACTCCTGCACAGGTACCTAGCAAGAAACTGTTTTCCATTTTGTTCAAGCTTCACCTGTTGATATTTGATCAGTACCATTGACTGAATGTGTACGTATTCTGCAATGAAATTTGTTCAGGTTGCCCTAAAGTGGGGATTGTCAAAAGGATCGAGTGTGATAGTGAAGAGCTTTAATCAGAGTAGAATTAAGGAAAACATGGGGGCATTTGACGTCAGTTTGGATGATCAAGACATTCTTGAGATCGATAGGTTGGAGGAGATGAAGATCATGCGAGGAGAATTCCTATGTAACCATACAACTAGTCCTTACAGGACACTCGAAGACCTGTGGGACGATGAGATATGATTGATCATATGATTTCCTTTGTATCTGCTAGCCTGTTATTGGCTACTAATCCATATCCATTCTATTAGATTCTAGTCCTGTAATGAAATGACAAATCAGTTATGTCACTGTCTTCACACAGGAAATGTAACTTGTAAACAAGTAAAAAGCATTCTACATCTATTCTCTGGTTCTTCACTGGGAGTTCGAAGCAGCAAATCTTAGCAAGCACCACTCAACCACACTTGGTAACTGTTGAGGAATGTAGAACTGCAAAATGGGCTACAAAATGGTCTGGTTTATATGTTAAAGTATCAAAGACTTTCTTGCTCAAATCACAAGAGTGACAACAGTACGATCACTAAGAAGGAGTATATATAGATCTGTGGAGAATTAGCTGCATTAGCAAATTATATAATCTATAAGATTACAACATGTTATCCAATTTATTCCAGGCATCGAAACCGAAAAGTAGTTTTGTCAGGTACGGCCGCAGCATCATCATGAAAGAAATGGTCTGCTCATAAACTTGTTTTCACTTGTTTCAGCTTTACTTTATCCTTCCAATTGCTTCCCATTGTCCAACCACTGCATGAAGGGCCACAACATATTTACATACGAATGAAACAAAGGCTAGACATCATATGCGATAAAGATAGAAAACACGCAAATAATGCATATGTAGATAAATAAAACAAAAGGGAACAGACTGGTCAGGCTGGCAAATTGATCCAGATGAATGGAATTACTTTATACGTTTATACGAATACGTAATACGAATACGTACAAGAGCAATTGCACACCTACAAGTATCTGTAAGCAAATTGTTGAAGATCCACTTCTTACCTCTCAATGTCCAAGCTGACATCTGAAGGTAATCTAACTTTCAGGTTGCTGCTTACTGTTTCCGTTTGAAACTGATGAAATGCCTTGCTCAATGCACTGGGTGACGAAAGGTGTTAGGAAGGAAAGATTTATATAACAGAATAAGATATATAACGAAACCAGAAGGCCTGCTGGTAGTGTGCAGTAGGGATGATCTTAAAAAGTTGAATGTCACATAATTCAACATAAACATACAAGAACAAAGACGGACTACACCTATCGATTATCATGATGTGAATGTAAAAAATGTAAAATAGCAATCATCGTAAGATGTGTTGATAAAGGAACATCAATAAAGGAGAAATATCAATAAAAACTTTAAACTGAAAGTTGTCTTAACTGAAAAGAAAAAAAGGAGTGATACTAAGGAAGAATTTTTAGGAGGGTGACAGCAACAAATCAATTGACTCTTTTCCGAAGCAGCCACATATAAATCCAATGTTTATGGAAGCAGAATAACAAGGGTAGCTCTTGGATCCAACCAAATAAAGCTTGAAGGCATACATTGCAGATAAGTATCATGGTATTGAAGTGGAATTCTACAGTCCTGACAAGGAAAGTACCTGAAGAAGATATCCATGCAGCCAATCCAGAGTTTGAGGGAATGTTGTTGCTGAGATATTGACAACTGTTAAACCCTGCTCCCCACCCCGCACAAAAAAACTATTAAGGGATCATGACGAGATGAGAAGGTTTACAGCAAGAACTTTGAATTCCAACTTAAAATAGTTGAGGCTTCAAAAAAATAATAACACCAAAACTAAAAGCATATATACTTCATACTCTATTTTTAAGTAAATCTTCAATGTTACTTTAGAAAAACCCTTCTCTGTTTCAGTATATATCATCCGTTGAACAAAATAAACAAAACAAAACGAGATGTTGGTGCGAAGTTATAAAGGGCAAAAACTAAGAGATGCTGACTTGAATAGCAGAATAATCTCACCTGGGACTCAAAAGAGCACAAGTAATCCTGAATCGTTTTCAAATTGGCAATCAACCTTTCTTTACTTTTGATTTGGCATTTACCATTAAACATTCGTGTTGAGATCCATTCATCAAGTAATGCCTGCAGAAAGAAAGCATAATTGAGGAAAAAAGAAGAAATAATGATCTTAGGCTTTGCACATGTAAAGGACCGACCTTATGATCAAACGGGGCCATCTTTAGAGCTATAGGTATAATTATTGGTTCAGGACCAGACTTTTCTTTTCTCATGGGATTATTTCCATGTCCTTCAGAATCTTTAGTAATTTCACCTGCATGATCAAAAAGCAGTTACCAAAGTCTGCAATACTGTTAAAAAAGAAGATTACAAGAAAGTTGCCACCCTAACATCACACTCTTTGCAGATACCCCTGACATTCTGATAGAAACAATGATTTCTAAATCCTTCCAAACAGATAAGTAAAACCCAAACACAGAGTAAGAATCACCTTTGTTGTCTGGAATACTTTCTGTGACATCAATAGTTTCCTGGGAATCCAAGGGCTTGTTCAACTGATCTCCAGATTTCACTTCTGAACTCAAATTAGTATCAATGCAGTTGCCATTTTCGTCATAATACCCATCAATGCTTGTAGAATTATTATATGTTTGTCTAGAAGGATCATTTTCAGATGTCACAGACACCGAGCTTTTTTCTTTGTTCTTTTCTAACTTATTTTCCTCATCCATTAAATAAATGCTTGGGTCCAAATGTATCCCCTACAAGTTTTTAAGAAACATGTGGATCAGTCAACACAGTGGAGCATGATTATCAGAATTAAGCAGAGAAAGAGAAAAATGATGAAAAGATTTAGTAGGAAAAATTTATGGTGAAGTAACAGTAATTATTAATTTTCACACAATAAAATACTAGATGAGCGATACAGTCTGTCAAATTCAGGAAAACCACATCATGAATTAGTTTCTTTCTGAGAGTGGTGGGATTGTTTTGAGAACTCGATGATCTTGTTGCATAGTTCCTTTACAAGCTCCAGCAGACATTTCTTTATCAGGGAATCGAGTGTCTCACATCTCAAAAAGTTTGCTCTAATTGCACTAGCAAAATCATCTACACACAAAAATGCTGCACAAGGATAACCTTGATCCAACATTTAACTTTCTCCTCTTCTATATTCATTAGAGTCCTCATAATTATTAAAGATAAGATGTTTAAAACTAATATTGACTAATGTTATTCATGGATAGAAAGTGGGACTGAGTGCATATGACGAACAATTTAATGCAAACATGATGTTCTCAATAAATTTGTATGAAAGCAAACACAAAGTACCATGATAATAAATTACATGGATATGATAAAATACAGTTGTAAGCAAAGAACCATAAATATGTTATTCAAACCTCAATTATAATTGGCTTTCCATCTTTCATAGCCTTTTTCAGATCACCTGCCAAACCTACAAGGCAAACATTGAATCAGCTAATTAAAGAGAAAAAGACCTACACACTTGTACAGATCACTGGCAGACTTTGTCACTAATAGCAGAAGAAAAGTCTGAAATCTTCCCACAAGACAAAGAAATAGAAGAAAGAAACTTTTGGAAATACTACTGCAAATTTTTTACTACCTTTGCGAACAACTCTGCATTCTCTACAGAATTCAGTCACTAACTCCTCAGGAGAGCTGAAGTCCCGTTCCCATACGGGAATAGATGCCAGTGGCGCACTATTTCAGACAGAAGATAATAAGAAATTCTGAATAATCAACCAAATATAAGGCTATGGACAATATGACAACATGCTACATGTTGTCAAGAGGCTTCAGCTTCCAAATCCAAAGAACAATAATGCAGAAAAGAGAAAACTATATACTCTGGACGGAAAGGAATATCTCCTTATTAAACTCCTCATTGATGACCCTTTTCCCAATTAGAAATTGTAAAATAGCTCCCGGCAATACATTTCCATTGTAATGCTCCCAGCCCAGAACTTTTTAAATTGCAAGAGATTGCATAGAGATGTTTGTAAAACACTGTTTAGTAAAATAAAGACATACTCTGTCGATGTCCGCAGCAGTTCATACACCATTTCGGTCTGTCCACAGAAAAAGACATAATGTTCAAGGCATCAGATCACAGTCCCAACTATATTTTCATATAAGAGATGGAATGGAAAAACCCAGAACAATTATGGGAAAGCAGAAAACCTGCAAGACATTGGGCAAGTTCAGCCTTTGTGCAAGTTGGGTGGCTATTGTAGATTTTCCAACACAGGCAGTTCCACAAACAAGGATGACCAAAGGAACTCTTTGGTGATGAAATCTTTAAAAAACGAAAGGTAAGGAAATACAATCAATATTAATTGTCTGCATGCAATACTTAAAGTAACTCATAGAGTACATCCAAGGCATAAGGACGATTCTCAACGAAGGGAAGAGAATAAGAAATAAATAAACCTTGTCATCATCTTGTAACGATTGATGTATTCTTCCCCATAACCCCTCCGCTCCATAAGCTGTCAATAAACAAATATGATTTAGCATTTACTGAAGTCATTCCATCAGTATCATGAAAATCAAATGACAGCGTAATTTCTCCCACAGAATCGAACTTAACCCTCAACTTTCACTAGGCAATGCAAAATAATAATATGTAAGAAGAAAGTAAGCATGCCTTGAATAGGTTTGCTTCCAAATCAGACTGCGAGCTGCCAGAACAAATACAAGAAACAGAGAATTATTCGAAAAACTGAAAATATAAAAAACAAACAGATAAACCAAAGAGAGATGGCATACACATCAAGAAGGCTGTTATCAACAAGCAGCTTCTTAAGTTCAAGTGCAATTTTGACAGCTACATGATTTGGGATCTGAAAATCATTCAAGTCACAAGCACATATATCAAAAAGCTTACTAACACTAATCTTACTCAAACCCCACAAATAGAATGGCCTGAAAAAGCCTCATTCTTTAGAAGTAAAGGCACACCAAATCAAGCCACTATATCAGTATCACCTCAACTATACTGCGATCGTTAGGGATTTTATGTTTGGTAACTTCAATGTAAGAATTTAAACTACGGTAAGGGATTCCAAAATATATAAAAAGGGTTTAAGAAAAAAGTTAAAAAACCTTAGTGACAGTCAACATTCTGCTTAGCAAGAATCTGGATAGAACGTAGTAGTGATCGGCGTTATCACCCAGCCACACCTTTACCTGTTAAACCAACATCAACCCATTAAACAATGGTGCTTTGTTCGTCGATTAACACAATTACAAAGAAAACAAACGATGATCCACAAAAGACCTTAACAAAATCGTATTTGGAGGAGGCATTGCGAGAAGAGAAGGTAACGCCAGGAAAAGACGCAATCTTTGAGTGATCGGAGCATTGTCCTCCTCCTCCTCCTCCTTCTATTTCGATGCCCTCATCGATACGACTTCCTCCCCAGGAAGCGGACGCTGAAACCGCCCCCAAGTCTTCATCTTTCTTCATCTTCCAAAGCACACACTCACTGATTACGTTAATCACCAGTTGCTCTCGTGTTCTTCTTGCTTAAGTCTCGATTTGCACTTACCTTAATTAATTTCGATTAATTGATGTTTAGTTTCGTTAAGACCGTTGAGAAGTCCGATTCTGACAACTTGAGAAAGATAAACTCAAATCTCATCCTAAATACTGCTTGTCGGTAAACTGAACTGGTTAAGGACATGTTTAGTTACGGTTTTAACCTTTGCTACTGTTCCAACAGAATTGGAACAACTCTTTTCGCCAACACAATAAGAATTGGTCATAAGAAATGTTTTTTAATAATAGAAATTTTAACTAAGCATTAAACAATAAGTTCGTTGTAATTCAAAATTAAGTAACGAGCTTTGTGAAAAAGTAAGATATTTTGTTTATCATTGGGAAAACCTGATGGTATTGCATTAGTTGCTTGGCAAAATATACAGATGCATCCCGGAAATTCAGCATCCAATTCCAGAAACAAGTGTAGGATTGCACTAAACATAGTGTCTATTCAAGCCAGCCTAAGTCACAGATCAAATTCATTTTGATCCGTCAGGCTTTCTTTCGTCCATTGTGGAAAACTCCCCACTGCTGCCTCCGGTAGGAGTTGCGAGTTTCCTAATGTGAACTAACCTGCTTCTGGGGTATGCTGTAACTGGGATGGTATACAACTACAGAAAAGTAAAAACATTGTGTTCTTGACCAACTGGGTATTCTGTTGAACAAGAACCAAGTAAAAGAGCGATTATCTCCTTCAGTATCTGGTGTAGGTTATGATTATGATAAAGATACCAGATTCTAATCATTGGAGAGAAACTTTAAAGATTGTGACTTCTTGAAAAATTTGCCACCTTTCTTGCCCACACCAGTACCCTGTAGACTTGAAGCAAGAAGAGATTTGGTATCTGGCCTCCATTTCAGCTCTTTAAGAATGGAGAACAGAGTTGAAAGAGCAGGGGAGATTTCAGTGTCCTTTATGTTCTTGCATGATTCAACTCCAAGAAACTGAAGCTCATTCCAGGTAAGAAGTACAGATTCCAGACCCTGGGTAGTCAACAATGAACACCCTTCTAGAGAAAGTGATTTTACCCTCCTGCAAAGAGTATCATCAACACATGGTTAACCAATAACACTTTCATTTCCGCAGAAGAAAAATGATATAACCCACCTGCTATGACATTGCTACAATCACAGAAAATCCGAGTTGAATGCAAGAATCAATCTGTTAGCGACTAGTGTTCTTAAGAAGAATATTAAAACTATTCTACTATCATCTAGCAGATTCCTGAAATTTTCTCAAAGCCACTTAAACCATGCCACAATTAAATCAGTTTGTACCAGAAGATATCAAGTTCACAAATCACTGCACTGGAACAAGTTAATCAAAGGAACAAAACTTATACAAGAGAGAACAGAATGATTACCTGCAAACACTAGCAAAACTAAATACAGCATTGTCCAATCCCCAGCAGTCCTGGACAACGATTTCCCTTATGGATTCGCAAATTTTGAACATTGCTCTAACACTCTTTTTATTTCTCAATTGACATTTCTGCAAATGCAACCTTTCCAAGGCTGGACAAGAACCTAAATATTCGTCAGGCCCCGGACTAGGATCAATCCTCTTACATGATAAAAACCTCAAAGTCTTCAAATTCTCACAATATGAAAGTGCAGCTAACCATCCATCACCCATCCTATGATCAGAAAGAGTAAGTTCCTCAAGCATCAGGCAACACTGTCCAATTGCCTTAATCCCATCAAAGCTACCCTCACATCCACTAAGCTCAAGTTTCACTAACCTCTTACACCCTTGAGCCAAGATAGTTAAACCAACATCAGAAACCAAAGAATTGTAAAAGCCATCCACCTTCCCCACCAGTTTCAAGATTTGCAAGTTCTCACAGGCCGCAATGCCACGCAAGAGATTGTCATTGCACTTGTGCAATTCCAGTTCTTGCAAAGTCGAACAACCTTCTGCTACACTCAATAACCCCAACTCACTAGCACCAATAACCACAAGCTTCCTCAAATTGGGGCAACCAGAACTCAGTGCTCTAAGCCCTCTATCAACAATCTCAACAGGCAGCAAATTTTCCTCGCAAATTCTCCAATTTTGCACAAAACCAGAAACCACAGAATCAATAGGCATAGAAAGAACCTTATGGCTTAACCAAATACTAGAATCATAAGGAGCAGGAATACAGCCACGAATCAAATCCACTCGGTTCAAGTTAGGGAATCTTGTAATCAGGCGACCAGATTCAAGAAACTCCCAATCTAACACCTTCAAGGACCGTACAAGCCGTCCTTGGAGGTTAAGCCAACGCTTACAAACGAGAAAGTTGTAGCTTTTCTGGGAACCGGGTAGCAAAGATAGGATCTTTAGAAGGATATCATCGTTTAAAAGAAGTGTACGGTCGATATTAGAGAGACTGGAGATTAAGGTATGGGTTTTAGTCTTGGTATGAGGGTCTTTAGTTGGTGAGGGGCTAGCGAGAGACTGGAGTTGCATAGCCAAGACGACATGCTTCAAGGGTTTTGTGTTTTTGAGCCAATGGTCTGACCAGCTCGGTGCCCTCTTCTTCAGTGGTGGGATTGGGGTCGGCGTTGGTGTCTCCGCTGATAAAGACATCGTCTTTGAGGCGGCGGTTGTCGTTGCTAAGAGTTAGTTAGTTCCGCTTCTTCTTGCATTCATATCCATCATCTCAATGTGGCTAATCTTCTCTTGCATTACAATTGTGTCAGAAAATAAGAACCAGTGCTTCATTTCAGGTACTAAACCTGCCTTTCCTGTCTATTGCTCCCACACCTCTTACCCTTCTCTTTAAGATTCTGTGTCTGAACATTAAAATAGTACTAAATTTTTGGTTGTGAAGCTTTTTGTTTCAATCTGACATTTTTGGAAATGGGGTATTAATAAATTTAGAAATGAATATCCTTTTATCTTTTTCTGGGTATAGTTGGAAGAAGGTGGGCAGAGATGTGAATTGGAAGTAGGAGAGTTGATGTGAGACCTTAACATGACCGTTAGGAAGTAGCCGTTGGTTGCTTTCTTCTTCTCGCTGTTTGAAAAACTTGGATAGGATGTCAAGTGGGTGCACGAATCTTGGGAACTATGTTTCGTGGCAAGTCCACATCAACCTGTTCATTTTCAAACTTAAGTGCAAAAAACCATAGCACCCAACTATTTCTTGGGACAATACAAAACGGCTTCAAATTCAATTTATACGTGGGAATTGGAATTATTAGATTTTGTAATTTGTAATTTTTTTCAATTTTAATCCAGATAAAACTAATAAAACAAATACTAAACTGTAATAAAATTAGTTACAAATTAAATAATATTAAATTTTAAAATATAATTAAAAATTATCTTTATCTACTAAAGAATGAGAAATTATTCAATTAATTTTTATTTATAAAAACTCATTAAGTTATAAAAATTAATTGATTAATTAATACATTTATCAATTTTAACAAAAATTATTAAAATAAATTAAACTAAAAAGTTAAAAACCAAACTAAAAAATTGTAAAATTCAAGGTTTTAATGATTAAACTGACTGAACCAGTTAAATTTTTTAACCATTAAAAATCTCGTTAATATACAAAATATAAAAAGATCTAATAGTACACAACGTTACCCTTAACTGATAAAGAAACACATGGTCTTGATATTCAATCATTGACAACTTCAAGAAGTAATTGTATTAATGAAAGCTCTCATAGTTATCAATGGTTATGTGGCAAAAGCATGAATCTTAGAAATTATTCTAAACCTACAGTTGCAATGGTTATTGTGGATGCTTCATATAAAAGCTATAGTACCATTCAATTTTAGTTATCATCATTAAAATCACTTAAACATGATCAATTACAGGACCAAAAGGCATATATATTGCTTGCTTTAAGTACACAAATACACATATAAGAGTTGCACAGAACACGTCAAGATCGAGGAGCTGCCATTTGTTGCTTCTTTACTCTGTCCCCTTGTTTTACCATACTGTTTATACACAAAACATGAAGTTAGATTGTGATCTCAACACTGTAAATACTATTTTAGTCTCCACTCTTATTCAATCACATGTAATCACATGTAACTTAAGTCATCACAATAGGAACAAGCTTATTCTCCAAGTTAACTCTGAGTAGATTTCAATTATAAAAATATAGTAAAACAAAATCTTGCAGGTATAAATGTTGCTGGATAATGTATTTAAGGGGAATATGAAGCAAAAGAGGTAACCTGATATCATGAGGAGTGATAATTATCCATTGGGATCCTTGTGTCAAAGCGAAGTCCAGTAAAGTATCTAAGCTGATTTTCCGGCTAACTGCATCCTGTAGATCCATTCCAACGGGTGAAAAAACATATTCATCAAAAAATAAATCCCTATACTGACCCAGCATTTCATTCAAAAATAGACTTAGAATATGCAGCATCTTGATTAATTTACACAGACAGATGAAAGAATGCAGCAAATAGCCAGATTATGATGATTCCAATCTTCTAAATGACTAAGTGAGTATCAGTGAAGTTTTTTACCATAAATACATCAAACTCATCCATAGCTCGGAATGGAGCTTCAGCCATCTCATGAAGAGCTAATGTAAAGCATATTGTTGAGAAAGAACGTTCGCCGCCTAATCAACAAAGTATAAAACATCATGGCATAAGCAACTCTGCATATTGTTGAGATGTACCTATCAACAACCTATGTGTATGTATGCAAAGTAGTTAAACAAAAGAATAACAAATAATAAATGAGCTTTGGGTCAGAGACTCGGAATATGTCTTCCATTAATCTTTGCAAAGACTTGCATAACCTGCAAGATGATGCTGATGCAAGTAAGATAAAGTTCCTAAATTACATGAAATTATAAACCACTGATAAATCCAACAATTAATTTCTTTTTTCAACTCATGTATCGGCACTTAGGAGCATCTACCCAAGCTGAAATTATCTAAAAAGGAAACAAAGGCATAAAGTTCAAACCCGAAAGGCCTCTAGCATCACGGACGGTGCTGGATGAAGCATCTTGGGGCATTGTTACCTAATACACAACAGATACAGCCGCAGGTTAAGAGCAAGTTTCCAGAAAAAATGCTTATTATAGCCCAAGAAAAAAGTAAGCACATTAATCTAGAGCAGATGCTATTTATATGTACATTTGGATGAGCATTCCAGAACAATTGCTTACCTCTATACTAAGTGTCTTTTTTTCATAATCAACATTGACCATCCCACTAATCCCTTTCTTTCCTAGATGATCATTAAACCTATTGCGAAAAAGATAGTTAGACAGCTATACGTAATGGGTAATGAGTTGCTTGAAATAATAGTTAAGAATAAGCTCCAAAAGAATGGAGTCAACAGAATCCATACTTCCAAGTCAACTGACACTTTATATCCTTTCTGGTCCTCTCAAACTTTCTCCATCGCAAATCCAATGCTTCCTGGCAAAACTGAAGGAAAATAACAAAGAAATTTTAACTACAGCATGGAATATTTCATGTGCAACTTAAAATTTTCAATGATAAACTAATACCGTAAATCATAAAGCTTAAACAAGAAAGTATAGAATACAGCCACAAAATTGATGAACCATATCAAGGTAAAACTTGACATAGCGTTGTTGCTCTTGCCATATGAAAGATAAAATTGGAACAAAGACAAGGTCGTAAAGTTACTGGCATGTTTCTCATCTTCCAAGCAATCCACATCAAGATCAAACCTCTAAACATTCAAATTTACTTATATTCAACCACAAACTTCTTAGCATTATAAGCATAAATATTTTTCTCCTCTTTTTCTAAACCTTTCCCTCCACTTTGACCTTCCTAAAATAAGGCGTATATAAAGGATGAATTTTAGTCAGACTGTATATATCATGCAGCTAAGCTCAAGGATCATGGAAGTAAGTGGAGTGGCCTAGGGCCAACTAAGCTAGTGTCACACTAATGTGTTTTTTAACATTTTCCATAGCTGGTTCATACACAGAAAATGCAGCTAGCCACTTCCGCCATAGACCATGTAAAACAAGAGAATCAAAACCAAAGTTCTGTCATGATCATAATATCTGTACAAGACGAAGACGTAACTTTGCTAGGAGCTGTATTGAATTTCTGGGCTTGCAACTATAAGGGTTGAGGTTTGACTTCTAACAGTAGGCACTAAATGCAGGAAAGGTTACTGAGAGAACTACAAATTTTGGTATACCACGTCCCAGTTGGATTAATACGTCAAACCTAAAAAAAAAATTAATGTAAAAACCAACAGAAACACATACCTTCAATTTTTCTCGAAAACCTCTGTATGATTGTTGCTTTCTTAAAATCTTGCGCTCCATTAACTCATACAGCATTCTTAAGTCCTCAATTGATTCTGGATACCTACCATATTATAGAAAGTATATTTACTATCTGAAATTCGAAAGTTATGCTATTGCTGCAAGGATCCAGATCATGTCATTACCTATGGCTCTCATTCTGAAGTCTCTTATTCAGCCTACTTAATAGGGCATTAAGTTCTTCCGGCGCACTCCCATCCCATCCTCCTAAAGCTAGAAACTCATCCTCAGGACATATTATAGAAGCCTTCTTGCAGTTCTCCTTAAAGTTTGAAAAAATGTACATTAGAAGCAGGATATGGGAAAAAAAGTCTTATTCTAAAAAAATGAGAATATTCTTCTGCTTAAATTAAGTTTTAACATAAAACATTTAATGCGGAGTCGGAAGAAACTAGTGAGATTGGATATCTATGTCTATAAAACATAAACTTCACCTTACGGTTTTCTTCGAGCTCCCGATATTGTGCCTCTGACACTTTGATATCATGGAGGACCTTGTTGGTCATTATACTTTCATAGTGAGCCTTTTCCTGAGAAAAATTGCAACAGTACAAGTTATAATCTCAACAGTTAATATCAGTATGAATAGAATGGAGATAAGGTAGGGAGACCGCTTCAGCAGATTGCAGATCTTTCTCAATCTCCATTAGCTCCCTCTCTGCTTTCTCAAAGACTTCAAGTTCTTCTTTTGCAGAGTCTACATTAAAATTTCACATAATTGGCAACAAAGCAAGCAGAGTTTGAGATGCTTTTAAATGAAACAAAACTTTTTTAGTATACCACAGAAATTCTCGAAACATAATCTAAGATCCTTGTTGTTTGCCTCGGCTTCATTTATCCTGCTACGGAGCATCTCCACAGAATTTTTCTTTTCTTGAATCTTCTCTTGGATGATCTATGTAACATCAAAAACAAGATCAGAACATAATAAAAAGAAACACTTCCATCACATACAGAACAAAAAGATAGGAGATTTACACAATAATGCTATCATCAAAAGTTAAAAAGGAGAGAGTGCAACAAAAAGGAACACAGAACAAACAGAAATTTCTTGGTGAAGCTCATCAACAGTCGACACAGCTGACGAACTACGTTCTGGAGCACGTGAACTCTTGACATCCTGCAGTGCCAGCCTCTTAGAAGATAAATCCCTTTCAGCATTCATACGTCTCTCCTAAATGAAAACAACAAGATGGAGATGATTCACCATAAACAACTCTCCACCAAAAGAAGTAATTTAATCAAGATTCGTGTTTTCAACATAATATGTATAATGCAGATTAACTAGACTTTTCTTAAACCCACAAGGGTGCCAAAGTGTTCAACTAAGGCTTGTAAAGTCAAACAAGCACAACAGGACTCCAATCTAGTTATTAGGCAGCAATCCCACCAAAACAGATAAAAGAAATAGTCTTCAAGAAAACATCTGTAACATGACAGTAATGTGTCCACTTTATTTGAATGATGGTGGTCTTAGGTTCTATGCAGCTGCCTTCTAAAATACAACTTGTAGTAACTTGAGATCAAGGAGAAAGAAACAGTCAAACCATAAAAAAGATTGAAGTGAAAGATGTTTGACGAGTGTCTTAAACATAAATAGCTTGTAAGAAAAAGAATTGGACTTCTGTAACCTTCACAGCCTTTAGATTGTGTTGAAGATCCTGCAGGTTTAACTCATAATCTCGTTTTCTCTTCCTGCACTCTTCAGATTCATTTCTAACATATGTTGCATCTTCTTCCAGTCTCATAATTTGGCTATCGTATGAGGCACAAAGACGGCCAGTTCTAAGTTTCTTGTTTGGAGGAAGAACAGTTTGAACTGACCCACGAGAAAACCTAAGAAGTATGAAATATTAACAATAGATGTGAAAGCAGTGAGATTCAGCAGTAGATACACAGATACACATTGAAGCAGTATACTGTCCTAAGAGCCACCAGTAAAACAGAGGATAAGGACCATAATCTGTACATCCACTCAGAGGAAAGAGGTTTTAGCCAAGATTTATTTGCTGCTTTTATACAGTTCATTTCCAATAGCAGCATATATACTCCACCTTCATAAACAAGGAAGCCAATAAACCACAAAATTACCCACTTGCTTACAGATGATTTTAGCTTAAATCAACCAATCAAAGCAATTACATTCTGTATCCTATACAATTAAACCACATGCATACCCCATACAGTCCCATGTAAGCTTACCCATAATTTCATCAAGAAGTACATATCACAGAATCCAAAAGAAATACAATGTATCCCAACTTACATCTTGTATCCATCTAAAGTGTAAACCTCCTTTAGATTTGAAATTCTTTTTTCAAAAGCAACAGCTTTGCCAGCATCATAATCTTCTACAAGCACTTGTCTCTCAACACTTCCCTGAAAAAGGAAAAGGTAAGTAAATTGATCATGAAAGTAAAATTCTTGGAGAAATAAGTGGAATGTAAGTAAAAGATTGTACAATTCGTAATCAAAACAATAATAATGATAGCATGTATATAGATTACCAGATCAACTAAAACATTTAGCACTGTATCATTGTCAGAATGAATAACAGCGAGTGTTGTTGGGTTATTTGTTTGGGGACGCATGTGGCTGGGTATCAATAACCTAAAACAAAAAGTAAGAGCTATCAATGAAGAGGGAACACAAAAGTGAATAATAATTTGGAGGTGAGACAGGCATGCAAATAACAAAACAATAATCCAACTACCTTGGTCTGGAAAAGTCATATATTATAATCTGTAAGCTATTGTATTTTGCTTCTATGGCACATCTTCGAAGAAGAAGAGAATCCTTATGATTGGTTACTATAAACGCATTGAGCAACTTCCCAATAGCATTTTCAACAGCAGGAGCCCATGTATCACCATCAGCTAAACTCTGCAGTTTTTAATCAAGAACGGAACACCTTAGTGTTAAGTTGAATAATACGACACAGTGGTTTTGAGTTTCTTAGGAATCTAGTGACCAAATGAACATCATTTACGGATTAATCGCAATGTTTAGTCTCAAACTGAAACATGCAAGTCAAAGATTCGGATAGAGAATTCGATAAATTAGAGTGATCTAATTTCTCCATTTAGTTCATATATATAAGTTATCTATAATTCTCCTATCAGGAAACCAAAAAAAGGGCAGCATCATTTGAACTCGAAACCTCTCAGCCATAAGCTTAAGTTGTTAGGTGGAGTTGTAAATGGTTCACACATTCTAATCCTCCCTGTTTGAAAATCTAGCAAACTACCACAACAAAAACCCTACTACATTTACTTTAAAGCCAGCACTTCAAGAAATGTTGAAAATTTTGCAGTCTCATCAAGTCAAAGCAGCCACTTCGTAAGGTGGCTACAATGTATTTCTCTTCATGCTGTGCCCATATTGAGTGAAGTCCAGTAAGGTTTTCAAGTACTTACGATATGAGCACCAATAGGACCAATAGGTGGCCTGTTGAATCTCTGGTGATGTCTCTCAATTGCTTGCAACAGTTGAATCACTCTGTCTCCTCCAAATGCTGTAACCTGCCAAGCAAATATTTTCATAGCTAAGTGATGACATGATCACCATTGTGCATGTGGATTTCAATGTCATGAAAAAGAACATGAATGCCTAAAACATTTGGACTTGAACTTGCAAAGCCCAGAAAGATCTATTGTCGGATTCAAAAGAAAAAACTGGAAATACATAAAATTAAGTGAACCTTGTTCGTTTTATGTTGCTGAAGGTCACGGATGTGTGCACGGATTTCACGTTCCTTCTTCCCATAACCTTCAATCTACAATGAGAACAATTTAATCATCTGGGCATACTACTAAAGTATGATCATACTAAATTAAGCTAGCAACTTATGCTGAACTTAGTTTGGAGAAGACATAACTAAACCTGGAGCGGCAAGCCCTGCCCAACTTTCGACAATAATTACTTATTGAACATTTCATAGGCCTTGCATTAGACTATTGGCTAACATGAATCCTCAAAGACATGAAGTGGGAAGCCAAACGAATATATCACCAATAACCAGATTCAGGAATAACATGAAAACTAAAGATCATTTGATACTGATTCTAACTGCTTTTTTAATGTGAAATGGATGGACTCCAAATATAAAAGTCAACAAAGGATCTGAATACCTCTTCAGTAACTTTTCTGCCTTCATCTGTAATTTTGAAAAAGGTCTCTGATAACACACTCTCTTGTTCTTTTAACCTACATTTTGATAGATTGTCCAGGTAATCAGAACCATATTGACAAAAGAGGTAACTTAGATGATAAGATGAATGTCTGTAACCTTGAAAGTTCAGAATTAGCAGTATCAACCATATATTGCAATTCCTTTATCTTTTCCTCTATTTCAGATTCTTCAGCCTGCAGCAGTACAAAAAGTCCAAGACATAAAAGTGTTACTTAAGAATACCTTGCAGAGATAACTAGTGTTAAAATGCTTCCAATCTCAAACATCATAAGGGCAGAAGGTATAAGCAACATTGTTATTTTGGCATTTCTCAGAAGTTTTTAAGTCCTGAAAATGTTCTTACTCATAGTACTAGCTTCTTCATCACCAGATGGCACAATGACGACTGTTAGCTTCATATTCAATAAATCACTGTAATACACGAAGTTCCTATTCATAGTACAAGGAAGCCAACCAGATCAAAGGTTGGCACAACAAGTTTCAGAAGTTTCACAGTTTTTATATACCACATACCCCTGACAATAGTAGGGCTTTGTATCACTGTTTTTAACTCACTAAAAGATAAGTTGAGGACCATCATCCATTTTATATTAACAAGAAATAGAACATGAACCACCAGATATAAACAGAGAATCTTCAATATCGCCAGGATCTTTGTCAAGGTACACAGCTTCGGAATGACCAGCAGGGTAATACTCAATCATGAGTGCATCTTAAGCGAATGCATGAATACATTGTAAAAACTCTGAAAACTGGGGAAGAAAAAGGTGGTAAACAAATTTAAATGAACAGAAAACCTGTGTATTTTTCACATGCTGCTCATGGATTTCCTTAAGTTGTTGTTCCAAAGATCTAATACGCTTCGTCATGCTCAAAATCTGGTTATTTTGGAGGTCACGCTCCTCTTCTAACTCAAGCTTTCTTTTCGTTGCCTGAGAAAAAAGTTAATGCACTATCTATATAACCATAACAGATGAAAGGCAACTAATGGTTTCTTAAAGAGCAGAAAAACGTAGTTACCAAAACTAAGCAAGCAAGTTCATCTTGTACTTATCATGGTTTTACCAATATTTTAGTTCAAATTCAATGTTAAATAACCACATTTTGACTATTTATCTCCGTTTAGCATGCTCCAAAAAAGGGAGGGAAGTTATGATAAATATTAAAATATATATATATACAGACTACTTCATGCTTTTGCAGCAGTTTCTAAACATATCCTTTTGTCACTTGATTTTAGAGAAACTTGGATCCATCTACTGACATACCAAGGAAATAGAGTGCTGAAATTCATCCTGCTTTTTCCTCACTTCTGATGTTTTCTGCATCATCTGTTCAATTTGCGCCTTCTTCTTCATAAGGCGATCCCTCAAGGACTCCACCTTACCCTGTAAAAGACAAAATTGAGAGTTAAGCTTGCAAAATTAATTCATGAAGCAGAACATCTTAAAAGTTACAAAGTTAAAAATATCATCCAGCGTACTAACAAAAAGCAGTTCACGGCAAGCAATATGTAATGCAAGTGATTTCAACAAATTCAAAATGTTCTTACGCTGATCATAACATGCATAGGATAAAGTAAAAATAATGCCCTTAAGAAAAAAAATTTGAAGACAGGGGGTATCCAGTAGATTTTTCACATGCACATAATATTAATCCAAAACGTACTTGAATCTTACAATTTTTTTGTCTAAAAACACCATGTTTAAACCAGAATAAAAAAGGCATTACTGCTGTGATTTATCCATGATAAAGTCACTGCTTAAACAAGAATTAACTGCCTCAACACTTTGTTCTAGCAGCTTGAAGCCCATACCTTAGTTGTCCATAAGAAAATTGAACACGTATGTGCTATATAATGCAAAATTCAACAGATATTGGGAATATGAAATTCAATAATAAAAATTTAGTAAAAGATTATAATAACAATCTTGTAAGCACAAAACATTTTGGCGCAATCAATAGTTTCTTACTAGTTCCCAGTCAATTTTAGCTTGACATTTGGGTATACGATCCTTAAACTTTGCAATTTTTGCGCTTAGTTCCTGGAGCTGCGTGTCTATCTGATAAACCCATGACCATGCAAGCTTCTTCTTTAATTCCTGTACTTGCTGCGACAGTTCTTCAATGTGCTCCATATTTTTTATCTTTCCCTGCAACTCATTCAGTTCCCTTTCTATGGGTTTTATTGAAGCCTCCAAATGATCAAGATGCCCATTTGCATCTGCCAATTGGCTGTTGACACTGTGTAAGAGATCATCAACTTGTTGAAGAAAAGTAGCCCTGAAAAAGAACTGAACAACAGATGTCAATATAGCCTGCATAGGTCTCATCAGACCAAAATTGCAGGAATAGATATTTACCGAAAACTTGTCTTTGTCATTTCCAGAATGCAGAAAGTCTCTGCTACTATCTTGACCCATTATAATACAAGGGTTCTCAATATCAATCTGCACATTGTGGAAAGCAAGCATCTTAGACATTCATGATGGAGTTAATCTGCAAAGAAATCATTTTCATTCTCTTAAACAGCAAACAAGATAATAAACAATATACAGATGAGAACAAGAAAGCAAAAATAAGAAAAAAGAAAGAGATTTACCCAAGCAAAGAGTGTGATACAAGTATCAAGACCATGTAAAAGATAGATATGGAGGGGACGGAAACCAAAAAAAAAAGCTCATGAATTTAAAGAAAAGTCAGAGGACTTGGAAGCATTATGGTGAATCCAGTGTTGAATGGTACTGGCTGGAGACAAATCTAACAGCAAGGATCCTTCATCAAAAGGGTAGGACTTCTACAAGATAGTCCATCAATGAAAATCATGCCAAAACCATAAATGAGGAACAGCACTAAAAGCTGTAGTGCCCTATACTATTGAAAACCTATGCCCCTACTGCATATATAGCGTATGTATAGCACAAATCAATTTTTATTTCCGACATATATCAGCCAACTTACATAATGATATTTTACATTCCAGAGGTCGCTTCTAGCTGCACTTTCTAATGAAATTTTCCAGCCTTTTAATCCATATTTATGGTGCTTGAGTGCTTAAGGCATTCAACATTATTGAAGACATAAAAAAAAAATATTTTCAAAGCTTAATACTGTCAGTCTTTATATGTCTCTGCACTTGTTTTTTTTACTAACCATGAAACTAAAAAAAGTATAACATTTTTACACTCTTGAGAACTGCTGTTTCCTTACGATTATATGTCATCTTAGCAATTCTTGATCCATCTAAGCACTCCATTACTAATGTATGAAAAGACAAAAGAAACAGTTTTAGTATCAAAAGGATTTTGTTAAACAAGCAGTATCTTCATCTGAAACACACATATTCATTCAGACTACTATATAAAACTAACCATTACTCACAGGCAGATGCATTGTATATATACAGCTAATTGATACTGTTAGTAGCGTGCTATCAATACAACTCAAGTTGCACACGCTAATGTGTCTGCCATCCTCCAATTAAATAACCAAATGTTGCTCTACAAATCAAGAAATTCAGATTTCAATCAAAAGTAAAGTATGAGTGCAAGGAAAACACTTACACTAAAATGTCCTAGAAGCTCATGAAGCTCCTCTTTCCGAGTAGCCACCTTTCTTCCTGTTGAAGACTCAGATGGAAGACCAAAAGAAGCAAATATGATTTGCATTACGTATAAAGCACTAGTCTAAAAGCAGAAAAAAACACTATGAAAATTCTGATTAATGCTCAACTATGTGTCTTTATTTAATCTAAGGATACTGTAATTAACAGGCAGAGACATGTTCATCTACTGTAATTACAACAGTCGGAGAGATGCAAGATATAATTTGACCACGTGTCAAAAATTTTAATTTGGATATTACCCTGTTTCGCTAGCTCATTTTATCAACAGAAACCAAAAAAGTAAACGGACATAAAATTCAAAATAAGGCTGATAAGAATTGCAGGCATAGAGGCTTCGAAAGAAGAAAGAAATAATTTTCAGCAAATTAGACTGACTTCGATGATCCTTTAGAACAGTGGGATTGGAAGTTGCAGTGATTCTGCGTTCTATAATTATCGAATTGCCATAAACATTTGGCTTAAAAGCTTCCGTTCCCTGATTTCTGAGTTCCACCTCCACAATAGCATAGCTGCCAAGAAAGAGAAAACGAGTCAGAATTAGAATCCATAGACTTCAACAATATAAAAGTTAAAACCTTGAGCAAAGATTGAAGCCAATAACCCAAAACCCACAAACTATCGATAAAAAACTTCAAGACTTGCAACTTTTTTGAAATCATGAACATACTCAGTTCAAAATGTTAAAAGATCTGCAATTTAACATAAGCTATTGATCAAATAGAACCTCGATCAAAACAATTTAGTCCAAACGAGCTCCACACAATAAAGCTCATTTAGAATGAATTTAGATATGAACCGTCAGTTATTAACACGAAAGGAAAACCTAAAATTAGCAAGCAAGCAGCACAGACCTGCAGCCCAATCTGATAAAGTTCTTCAAAGAAGCTCCCCGCTGAGTCGTTCTAGCTCGAGCTCCAAAAGCCACAAGTAATGCAGCTAGTATAGCACTCTTACCACCTACACGCCACCAACACAAAACAGTAGTGTCGTCACAATTGATCAGCTCGTTAACTACACAACTTTCAATCAACATATTAAACCAAAAACACTCCAATCATGAAAAGCAACTCAAAGCCCCAATTCCTTATTCACATTTTCACATTGCACTGCAAAATAAAACGAAGAAATATTGTTCAATTATTTAGGGTTAGGTTACGAACTTCCGTTTTGGCCGGTGATGAAATTGACCCAGGGGCTGAGCTCTATCTCGAGATTAACATGGCACATGAAGTTCTCCAGACGGATCCTAGAGATAGTACCCGCCCCGGATCCAGAATTGTCATGGGTCGTACAGGTACTCGTACTAGAATCTTCCATAGCCTAGCTTCCTTTGAAGAGACACTGAAACTGTTTACTCGCTGCGGATATGTGAAGACCGGTCACGGCTTGAGAACTGAGAAAGCGCGTCTATGGCGGGAACAGGCCTTTTTTGCGTACGGCATTGAAAACGACACGTCTAGCTACTGATCCGTGGTTAGTAAAGTTGGCTCAAAATCAATTTATGATTACATTTTTTTAAATTTGATTATCATATTTTATATTAAACTTAAATTGAATTTTACAAAAATAAATTTTATATTGAGCTATCTAGTTTTTAGTCTAATTCGAATTTGCCTAAAATTCAACAAAAAGTTCAAAATACTTGTAAAATTTTAACAACAATAAAAATTCCCTTGACACACGAAGTTTAAGAAGGCTAGTAATACGCAATTTTATCTTTAATTAGTTGAGAAGTTGTTTCCAAATAATTCAAAAAAATAAATAAGTAAATAAACAAAAAGAAAAAGAAGAAAAAGAAAAAGAAAAAAGATTAATAATAACAGTAATAATACTGTTGATAATGGCGATAATGATGATGATAATGAAGATAATGATAATTACTAAATCAAGTTAGGCAAGTATAAAAAGTACATAAGTTAAATCATAAATACCGTCTATTTATAAGTTTAGAGTAACTACGATAACAAAAAGTTAAAAAACTTATAGAAACAACGAGAGGATTTTTTATCCGAATTCTAATACATCAATATTTTCTATAATGAGTCATATTTTCTATTAGTTCTAACATTGTCATATCATTTTTATCACCTCCTTTATTTATTTTTATACCTTCAATTTTTCTCTTACAATCTCTAAATACGTTTTTCTCACATCTTCTCACTAGAGTGTTTAAGTGTCTCATCATCTAAATCACCTAATTATTATCTCTCTTAATTTATCAATAATATTAATTATCTTAATTTATCTCTTACTATTACATTCCTGACTTTATCTTTCTTAGTAAAGTTGTATATCTAATGGAGCATCCTTTTATGTGTCACCATTAACCTAAACCATACACTTATTTGATGGGCTAACATTCTTTCTCACATAACATTGCTAACTTAATCGCTAAATAATAAAATATACCTTTAAGCTTAAGCGATATTTTCTTATAATACAAAACTCATTATGCTCTTATTTATTTAAGTCACTTTGATATGATCCGGTGAACTTGAAAAGTTACACCCCACGTATTAAATCTTAATCATACTCAATCTAAAATCCTTCGATTCTCCTCTTTTATATTAACTCGTAAAATTTAAAATTTGTTAAATAAAATTTTTTTTGTTCGAAACTAAGCTTAACAAGTTAAACTCGAATCAAATTTTAATTAAACTCAAATTTATTTAAAACAATTTCAAATTAGATTTGACCCTATATTGACTATTATTGACAATATATATTAATGTTTTGATTTTTAAAAATTTATCTAGTTCCATTTTATAATATATTTACAAATAGAATTTGAATATCTATAATATCTTTAAATATTAAAAAGTGTGGGTCATATAAATTATTAACTTGTTAAATAATTTATTTAACATGAATGATTTATAATAAAATGAAAAAATCGATCCAAATCTCATTCAAGGCTAACATATTCAATTTAATTTAATTTAATAATATTTTTTAAATTTAATTGATGTAAAAATCAAAATTTATACCAATATTTAAAAAATGGAAAAG
Source organism: Erythroxylum plowmanianum (assembly GCA_025531925.1). Classification (NCBI taxonomy): domain Eukaryota; kingdom Viridiplantae; phylum Streptophyta; class Magnoliopsida; order Malpighiales; family Erythroxylaceae; genus Erythroxylum; species Erythroxylum plowmanianum. The sequence goes on along the minus strand of JANVCQ010000006.1, from coordinate 39,324,152 downwards.
AAGCTAAAACAATATGTTTAAGATTTAAAAGGTTCAATCGATATTAGATCTTCATAAAACTAATTAAAAATTGAATAATTTGAAATATGATTAAAGGAAATTGCCTTTAATTTAAATTTTAATTGAAAATGAAACCGTTAAATGAAGATTAATCGAATTATTTTAGTTTATAAAGATCATTATTTTACAAAAATCGACCAATTAATCGATAAACTGATGATTTTTAATAACAAGAGTTATTAAAGTAAATCGAACCAAAAAATTGAAAGTCAAATTAATAAGTTGACTTATTCAAGATTTTTACTCTTGAATCCCCCAAACCTATTCGATTTTTTAATCATATGTTTATATTTGAATTTGAGTTACTTGTGCATATTTTAAAAATAATAATGTGGTTTTTTTATCATTAAAAAAAAGTTATTACATCTTTTTTAATATTTTAAAAATCAAACTAATTTGACCAATCTAACGTCGAAAATCTTCAACCGATTAACTTTCTGGTTCAATTTTTAACTTTTAATTTAGTTTAATATTCTTTATTGTTAAAAATGATCAATCTATTAATTAATTTGTAAGTTTTCATAAATTTTTATAAACTAAAATAAGTTAACTAATTTTTATTTAATAATCTCATTTTTTAATTAAACTCTATACTTTTTTATAGATAACGATAATCTTTTTTAATTATTTTTTAAAATTTTTAATTTTATTCAACATTTTTATAACAATTCAATACTCTTTTAAAGTTGAACCGATCTAAAGTTGAACCGATCTAACTTCTGGTCCAAGATGTAACATTGATGCTTTGTATAGATGGGAATAAATTAACTTGAAACTCCATAATACGGTCCTTTTTATGTTATTGTTTATAAAAATCAAATAATTTAGACCTTATACTTTGAAGATAACATTTTAAAAGATAATCTATGATTTTCTTTAAATACTCTTGCTACTTATCACAATCTAAATAAATAGTTAAGAGAAAGTTCCCTGGATCACGATATCTGCTAAATTAGAGGAGATTTCCTCTAACAGTATCATAACTTAAATTGTATTGATGTGTTTCAATATTTCATATTTGTTAATTCTTTAATACTTGAAAATGCATAATCTTTATACATTTTATTTTAATTTATAAATTTAAAAACTATTATTTATTTCTTTAAAATTATATTTTGTTTCAATCGGTATTATATAGTTTATATTATACAGAACATTAAAATAAAAATATATTACAACAACGCTCGGTAGAAATTTCACTGAATCCCGATGTAAAGTTATCATATAATGTTTACTATCTCATATTTTATTTTTATGGTAAGTGTCATAAATACTCTAATTTTTATTGTTTTTTCCTTTTATGTCCGTAGACTCTTAATCTACTGTGTTAAGATTCAACTTCATTCTTTTGTAGTAAGCAAAACCTAATCCTTCCTTCCAAGCTTGAAACTTTCATCTCTTCCCGGTGATCAATGGACTCGAGACAAACCTGTAAGATCTGTAGCAGAAGCTTTGCTAATGGGAAAGCCATGGGAGGACACATGAGATCTCATTTAGCTAAGCTACGGGTTCCTCCTAAACAGTCCAAACCTTCTCCTCCTCCTACTCGAGAACTTGAAAACCCAACTTCGAAGTCGCAATCTTCTTCCTTATCTTCTTCAAGTAACATCGAACATGCTCCAAACAGGCCACCTAGTAAATCAGTGAGCTATTATACTTCAAAACCTAGTCTCGATGATGATGAAGATAGTGAAATCGAATCTCCAAGGAGCCCAACTCGAAGGAGATCGAAAAGGCCACTTAAATCAAACGAGAAGGTGGCCGAACCAGCGATGGTGATAATGGAGTCATCGAAACAGGTAACTTCTGAATCCAATAGATTTAGTGTCGTAGATGATGCAGATGCTGCGCTATGGTTAGTTATGCTTAGTCATGGACGTGTAAGCCCTGTAGAACTAGATTCAGAAATAGTGGGGCAATACATGAAAGCTAAAGAAACTTGTGCAACTCAGGGAATCCATGGGAAGGATAAGCAACCTGAACTTGGTAAATACAGATGCGAAGCATGTAGAAAATCGTTTCGATCTTATCAGGCTCTTGGTGGGCACAAAGCTAATCACAAAAAAATAAAAAGGTTTGTTGCTGCTAAGAATCGGAAGCCAAGAGAAGGGCATCGAAGCTTTCCTGATAAGAGAGACGAGGACGAAGAAAGTAGTGACTCGAGTGAGTTCTGTGAACGAGCTACTGAGAGAAGAAGAAGATTGTTTAAGTGTCCATATTGCGACAGAGTTTTTAAGTCCGGTGAAGCACTCGGTGGACACAAGAGAGTGCACTTTGTGTACTTGCGTAATGCTACAAGTTCTGGGAAATCTACTTGCTTCTTTGATCTCAATTTACCAGCTCCAGAAGTTGCTGAAACTGAGGTCACTTTGGTTGAACTTGCAGCACAAGCTAGAATGAGTTAGTATGAGATTGGACAGATTTATTCTCTTATCTATATCATTCTGTAATTCGTAATTTAAAATTTGGATTAATCTAAGTTTAGTAAAATTAAAATATTCGCTTTCTAATATAGCTAAATTTACTTTCAATTTTTATCATTTTATGTAATTATTTAATGTTAAGAATATTCTTTATTATCTCAAATTTCATTGTGTTCATACATGAAAAGATTTGATATCTTCAATTGTGATCACTATCATTTTAGTAGTAGTGTAGTAATAGCATCGAAACAAGTTCCAACTTTCTGAGTAGCATAGTTTTGGTATCTCTTGTTTCCTCTCCTATAACGAGAATTCATGTGAAAAACCAATTTGCCCTACTGAGTTTAGAGACAAGCAAACTCTTCTTGCTGATATGAGTTCTGTCAAAATGGGAAAATACTAGGTAGAATGTGAGTTTCCGTCAAGATTAAGAGTTAGCCAACTTCTATGGAATTTAACGAACCTAACATAGCCTTTCTCATACCGAACTAACAAAGCGGTTCAATTCCCTATTAACATAGGATGACACATGAAAACGAGAACAAGGAATTGATCTCCCTTTGTTTAATGGATGGATGAATGAAGAGGGGCATAGGTTGGCACATGAAAATAAGAACAGTCACCCTGAACTCCCAACAAAAAGTAATAAATAGCATCTTCCATACCGACCGGCAAAGGTTAATAGAAGAATTTTCACTTTTTGATTTGTTGATCAACTAAGCTATTTTGTTTGTTCTTTCTTTACATCATTTGCTACATCTCATAAGTCAAAAGAATGAATCCTTATTAACGTGATAGATAGTGTTGATTAAAGACTGTCTTAAGAAAAATTGACATTGGAATTTAGTGTAATATAAAAAGGGTTTTATGTTATTGAGGTTTTGAGAGCATAATATTTACATTTAAATGACTACATAATTCTATAGTTAGTTTAGTTTTTGTTTCTTATAAAACAAGACTTCTTATCATTTTATGATTTACTTGCTATGCATTTTCTTGTTCTCACTTTTTTAGTGAGGATTTTCTTAAATTTATTCACATAAAATAGTTATTCAAAACTTGTTTCCACTAATCACTACATAATTTTATAGTCAATTTGATGATTGTTTCATTTTCTTTTTTAATTAGAGCAAAATTTAGAATGTAATATAATATTATTCCATCGTTTAGGAGAACGATTTATAAAATAATGGAATGTGATGAGATGGAAAATGAAAGTTTTATATTACATCTTATTCCAACATAAATAGTAACAATGAAAAATCTTTAATTTGGAAGGTTTATGATGGAATGTAAAACAAAAAACAACCTTTCATTGTACTACATTTTAAACCTTTTTTTAAAACAATATTTCACTATATTACATTATGAACTCTTTCATCCCTTCAAAACAACAATTATCTAATATTACATCAATTTACATTACATTTTATTACATTAAAAATATTGCATCTAACCAAATATAGCCTTACTGAAAATGTAATTGGTAGTGACATTATATTTATAAGGAATCTACAAACACACCAACTTGTGTTGGGCTTAGATTGGCCAATTATCTTTGGCACGACGTGTTGGTTTTTATGGACTTGAAAAAATAGGGCTATTTTTTAAGAGCACTTTTTCTTGGCTGACTTCCCCAGTTCATTATGTTTTAGAATATATCCATCAGATTTACAAGGTGTCGATCTAGCAAAGAAGAGCAAATCTGGTAATCACACTCGACGTGAACAACTTATAGGCTGGAGCAAACCTCCTCAGGGTTGGATTAGATTAAATACAGATAGAACAAGCAAAAGACCGCTCTCTTCAGTTACAGCAGGTGGTCTGATTCACGATAGTTCGAGCGTTTGACTTGGAGACTTTGTGTTGAATATAGGATGGTGCTCCTCTATTTCTGTTGAATTTTGAGGAGTTTTTTCAAGACTCGAGCTAGTTTGGAACCTGAGTTATTGTCGAATTGAATTAAAGGTAGATTCGCAAGCAGTGATTAATCTATTATCATCCTTGTCGAAACGCGCAATGTCTCTCAATCCTCTAGTTCTGAAAATCAATGAATTATTTACCCGTAATTGGGTAGTTGTAACTCGACACATATACACGGAAGGTAATCAGTGTGTTGACTGACTCGCTAATTTTGCAGACCAGTTCGAGTTAGGGATCACTAATTTTGATATAACACCCATTGGGTGTCTCTCAATCCTATTAGAGGATATGTCGGGGATTTTGTCGCCCTAGACTCATCATGTAATATGTAGGGTGTTTACTTTCCATCTATATAAAAAAAATATTTATATTTTGTGTTGTTCATTTCCTAATATTTATAAAATTAAAACTATGGTACATGGTACATGATACATGATACATCTCTGTTTGTTTGTGTTTTCCTTTCAATTATGCTTTTTCTTTCTCCTTTTTATTTTGTTCACCTTCTTTTTGATTATCTAATTTGGATCTAATGGATTACTATATTTTCTTAATATTAATTGAATAAACTAAGGAACATGATTAAGCAATAAAAGTATTTTTCTTTGTAATTGATAGATTAATTTTATTTTACCCGTGACTTTATATTAATGTAAGTACCTTACCTTAAATTTCTAAACATAGACGTGAACTCATGAAACAAAGTCTTCTCTTTCGATCTACATTCAATGTCTTGTCTGTTTCTGTTACTTAAGACGTGCTTTCGACTTCTCACCACTTGCATATATATACACAAGCATCAACTATCAAAACATGTCCACCATAACACGATCATGCAAGCTACTTTGGCACGCCGCCACCCGCCACCGGCGACATCACCGTCTCCACGCCTTGTTCGTAGCCGGAGCGGAGTTGAAAACAACTCGACCTCTCCAAACATATGCCAAAGACATGCTACTGATCGATCAAAGTCGACCTCGCGAACAGGAACCATTAGAAACGACGAGAATCTTTACCCTTCAAGCTCTGGTACAAGCACAACCCTTTCATCAAACTTCAAGAGAAAGTCATGCCAAGACAATAGGAATAGCACCAGAGATGGGTTTGTCAGGTTCTTGCAGGGTGGAAGCAAGCCCCGTGATCTTGGTTCATCATCTGCAAGACCCAAGTCTCGATCGTCATCAACGTCACCGTCAGCCTGGGCGTTATCGCCGGGACGGTCAATGTTGCCGCCACGAGAGTCGCCGGTAAACGACGGAGGAGAGAATGGGAGAAGCAAAAGCAACGGTGGAGTCAGTGGCGTCCTGAGGTACCTCAGGCAAAAGAAGGTGAGCCCAATACAGGAAGAAGAGTATCATAGGTTTAGAGTTATGCAGAACAGGTTGTTGCAGTGGAGGTTTGCGAATGCTCGAGCTGAGTCTGCCATAGCCTCTACAAATACCATTTCCAAGGTAAGATCAGAATCTACAGAACTTCCAAATTTCTCATCACAGAGTTGGAGTAAATTAGCAACTTTATTTAATGAAACTTCCTTCTTTTAGGACAATGTGTTTCATGCATGGCTTCGGATATTCAACGTTAGAAAATCCATATTGAAAAAGAGATTAGAAATCCAAAAACTCAAGTACGAGATCAAGTTATGTCAGATTATGAATCCTCATATGAGTATGCTAGATAAGTGGTCGAAACTAGAAGGAAAAAACTGTGAAGCTCTAAGCAGAATGACTAGGAAACTGTCAGCATTATCTGTCAAACTTCCATTAGAGGATGAAGTGAAGGTTTGCTTCTGAATCCCATTTTTTTCTTAACATCATAAATATTTAATTACAGTTTAATATGCTAAAATGTGTTTCTTTCCAGGGAGATGTGCAGTCCATTTTTGAAGCTATGAACAGTGCAGTGCATGTGATGAATGAAATAGAGGCCATGATTGCTGAATTTTTCTCAAAGGTTAAGATCTTTTCATTAATTTCTTTTAAGAATATACATTTTAGTAATTGTTTCATATATTAGTTGTGGATTTTTATCATTGAGCAGGCGGAGAAAACTCTTTATCTACTTACTGAGTTCACAAGCACACATGAACATCAAGAGGAGTGCCTGGGGGAGATGGAGGGGCTTGTAGCCTTCACTGTCAAACTGTTGGTAGGTCACTATATTTCCTTCTTCGCCTATTTGGTAGAGGATTTCATGACGGAAAGGGGTGGAAGTTACACCTTTCCATTTGGAAGAAATTTTTATAATAAAAATAAATAAAATGAGATAAAAGTCAAAAGTTTCGTATTACTTTTCATTACATCCGAAATAGTAAAAATAAGAAACTTTCAATTCAGGAGGATCCGAAATAGTAAAAATAAAAAAGTTTCAATTCAGGAGAATTAAGATGGAACGTAAATTAATAAATATATATTACTTAATATACTCTCAATAATTTTCGTAATAACAACCATGACCAAGTCATAATATTATATTAAATAGAATTAATATATTAAATAAAATAGAATAATATTTAATATAATAAATCTTATTAAATAATTAATAATAATGATTTTATATTAATAATAAATTGTATATAATTAATAATAAAATTTTTATTAATAAAAAATATAAAAAATATATTTCTATATATTTCTATATAAATAAAAATATAAATTATTTTTAAATATAAATCACATAGAATAGAATAAAATAAAATTTATTAACTAATTAATAATAATATTTGTATATAATTAATATTAAATTGTATATAATAAATAATAGAATAATAACCTTTATTATTTGTAATATCTTAATATCATACCGATTTAACAACAACTTTAATTAAAATTTAAAATAATTATAAATTTATAAATATTAATTAATTTATAAACAAATAAAAAAATTTAAACTCAACTCTCTTCTTTAATATAAATTTTAATACCCATGAGATCTCACGAGAATAATATTATAATTCAATGAATTATAAATTTTAAGTAATTATAATTTAATTCAATAACTATAAACAATATATACAAAAAAGTTATTTAAACTATCAAATCAATAAATTTTTATTAAAATTACAATTATGGGAAGATTTTCTAATAATAATAATAATATATATAATCATAAATCACCTCCTTTGTTGCAGGTATGGGAGAGAAGTGTCAGGGTTCACCTTCTGCAAGTAAACGAAGAGTCCAAAAGAGAACAGTGTCTCTTGGATTGGACCCGCAACAAGTCTAACCAACCCGATCCATACTTACCTATAAGACGTTATCGTGTGCACTCGGTAATTTAGTCGGTGTGCGTTAGAGCGATGGCGATTATGATGTCGACTGTTATAGAAGAAACAAAAAAGCATGATAACATTCTGCAGACTATCCAGCACTTAGTAGATGTCTTTGGAAAGTCAAAGCGCTCTCGGTGGCAAATAGTTTGGAAATTCACTTGCACTTTGAAGGAATCTGAAACTTGGTTTCATTCAACTAATTTCAATCACTCCCCTTCAATGCATAACAAACCATATTAGTTGTATTGCTCTGTTCTTGTTAAGATTTTACCTTTTATAGAAGGAAATAGTAAGTTTAAATCTTCTTTTGCTAGTGAATGGAGATGATAATTGGTTGGGGATGGGGTCGAGTTCGGGTGACCCAAGTCTGACAAAAAATTAGTATTCAAAGTCGAACTTATCCCAAAACTAATTGAGCTCGAGACACAAGGGCTAAACCTAAGCATGGTCAAATTTGAGGAGCCCGAAATTTAATTGAACTCGAATTTGATTATTTCTTTTTAAATTTTAATTTAAAAAATGACATTGTTATTTTAAACTTTTGGATTCTTATCTAAGTCGAATCAATTAACTTAAGTTCGAGCCTAACCTATAACATAAAAATTTTAAGAAAAAGCTCAAGTCCAACTCGAATTCCCATCAAATAGAACTAGGCCCAATAATTTCAGGTTGAACCCAGCTGAACTTAGGGTGTGCTTGTTTAGTAAGTATGAGGAGAGAGGAATAGGTATAGGTATAGAATAAAAAATGGTTGGTAACAAATTATGATTAGATAACTTATATTTTGATTCCTCGTTTTCCAGTATTACTCCATTCCTCTTAATTACAAGAGGAATGAGAGTTATTGCATTACATTTTTGAATATCTCTTTGTGAGTAGTAGATTTTATATCTCACCTTCTATTACATTTTTTCCATTGTTAACCAGTTCCATGCATAATGGTTAATTCATTCTTAATTTCAAACAAAGACTACATGCAGGTTCAATTAGTTTCTTCACTCATCTATATGGATTCAAATTGGAGGTGTCGAACATGACAAGTGAAGAATACAAGGAGGCAATTTTGCAAGCTAAAGATCATATCATGGCTGGTGATATATTCCATATTGTGTTGAGTCGGCGCTTTGAACGTCGAACATTTGTAGACCCAGTTGAGATCTGCAGAGCCTTAAGGATTGTTAATCCAAGTCCATATATGACTTATTTAAAGGTTTGTTAGTTTGTTACATAAAATTATAATTGTCATTAGGCTAGAGGGTGCATACTAGTTGCATCAAATCTAGAAATTCTCACACATGTAAAGAAGGTAAGCACTAGCTAATGTAATAATATGACAGAAAATGGAGAATTAGTCTCTATTCCTGTGTTTATTTTGCTTGTATTCTGACTTGTTTCCACATAATAAAATCACAAATCGACCTCTTGCTGGAACTACTAGAAGGGGTAAGACACCAAAGGAAGATTTAATGCTAGAAAAGGAGCTTTTAAATGATGAAAAAAAAGTGTGAAGAACACATCATGCTTGTTGATTCAGGGAGGAATGATGTGGGAAAGGTTTGTTTACTTGTCAATTTGGTTTTAGTTCCAATTACAGGAATATTGCTTAAAGCTTAGTAAATGTTATACAATGCTGCTTCTGAACTGGGCTATTAAAGGAGAAATGCCAAATAGAATTTCTCTTCTTTGGATTTAGCCAATCTAAAAAGTAATTAATCATTGCTCGAGACATTGGTATTGTGCAGGTCTCTAAACCTAGTTCCGTCAAAGTTGAAAAGCTCATAAATATTGAACAATATTCCCATGTTATGCACATCAGTTCGAGAGTATGTATCTGTTTGTGCAGTTTATAAATTCACGATTAATAGTTATTGTAGTAGTACTTTCTCACTTCATGTTATGATTCTTGTATTTGCAGATCACTGGAGAGATGCTTGATAATCTAAATAGATGGGATGTTTTGCGCGTTGCATTGCCTATTGGCCCTGTTAGTGGAGCACCAAAGGTATTGTTTCGATACGTTTCTTCCACTTTCGTTCATGCATTTATCATTCCTCTAATCAACAATTTTTGAACCTTGACACAATCTGAAGGTATCTGTTATGGACACACTTGTATGACATACTTACATGCGCAAATCTCGTGGAATTGGAGGACCTGATGCGCATCTGATGTTTTTATTTTATTATTAATAGGACTGCTTTAGCCGTTAGGATAATTGCATTTAGTCTTTTGTTATTTTCATTCTTTAGGAATCTCGTTATTTCCTTGTTAAGAAGTCTTCCAAAATAGGACTTCTATTTCAGTAGGAAGTCTACAGATATAAGACTTCTATTTGTAATAAGACTTCTATTTTGGTAGGAAGTCTATAGTTATAAGACTTCTCTATTGTAATAGGACTGGTCCTTATTTAAAAGGACAGAAGAGAAATAAAGAAGCCAAGTCAGAATTTATCAAAAAGATTGGAGCTCTCTTCAACGACATCCAAGGTTTCAACCTCCCTTTGACAATAACGACCTTCTAACAAACTTGCCTACATGGCAGATGTCACTCCCCCCTTTTCCAATTTGTTTCTACGAGTATAAGTTTTAATGGGTTTAGTTGGTATGGGCTGAGGAGAGGGTGGATTGTTAACAAGTTCGTCGTGTTTTTTCTCTTTTACCCTGCCGACAGATTATGATTGTTAATAACTTTATTCTCCAATCCAAATCCCTTCCCTTCCCTTCCCTTATCTGATTTGATTATTTTCTTCATCCAAATGAGTTGGAATTTCTCACTTCACCAACTAAATCATTGTTGCAATAATGCTGCATGGTTATATTTGTTCCTTATGTCAGATAATGGATACAATTGAAGGAATCAAATTCAAGAAATAAGATATATACGATCAAATTGATAAAAAAAAACACACACAAAGACACTACAGATATTGACAGGTACAACTGAAAATTCACTTTGTAATTGTTTTCTTCTTTTTGTCATCAAAAAGCATATGTAATACATTGGGTGCGATTGGACCAATATTCTTCAGTTGAAGAGGCCTTTAATGATGGAGTTAATCATTTGGAAAATTTAGTATCTAGAGTGCATAATATCTCTCCGTGAGTAGTCGATTTTATATCTCACCTTCCATTACATTTTTTTCCATTGTTATCCAATTCCATGCATAATGGTTAATTCATTCTTAGTTTCAAACCAAGGCTACCTGTTGGTTCAATTAGTTTGTTCCCTCATCTATATGGATCCAAATTGAAGGTGTCGAGCATGATAAGTGAAGAATACAAGGAGGCAGTTTTTCAGGCTAAAGAGCATATCCTGGCTGGTGATATATTCCAAATTGTGTTGAGTCGACGTTTTGAACGTCGAACATTTGCAGACCGATTTGAGATCTACAGAGCCTTAAGAATTGGTAATCCAAGTCCATATATGACTTATTTACAGGTTTGTTACATTTGTTGAATTTAGCCTAAAATTACAATTTTGAGTACTTTCTTGCTTGCTTGTCATCAGGTTAGAGGGAGCATACTAATTGCATCAAGTCCATAAATTCTCACACGTGTAAAGAAGGTAAGCACTAGCTAATGTAATAATATGATAGAAAATGGAGAATTGGTCTCTATTCCTATGTTTATTTTGCTTGTAATCTGACATGTTTCCACAGAATAAAATCACGAATCGACCTCTTGCTGGAACTACAAGAAGGGATAAGACACCAAAGGAAGATTTAATACTGAAAAAGGAGCTTTTAAATGATGAAAAAAAGTATGCAATACACATCATGCTTGTTAATTTAGGGAGACATCATGTGGGAAAGGTTTGTTTACTTGTCAATTTGGTTTTAGTTCCAATTAAAGAAATGTTGCTTAAAGCTTAGTAAACGCTATACAATGCTACTTCTAAATAGGGCTATTAAAGGAGAAATGTCAAATATAATTTCTCTTATTTGGATTCAGCCAATTTGAAAAGTAATTAATCATTGCTCAAGACATTGGTATTGTGCAGGTCTCCAAATCCGGTTCTGTCAAAGTCGAAAAGCTCATGAATATTGAACAATATTCCCATGTTACGCACATCAATTCGACAGTATGTATTTGTTTGTACAGTTTATAAATTCACGATTACTAGTTATTATAGCAGTACTTTTCTCACTTCATGCTATGGTTCTTGCATTTGCAGATTACTGGAGAGATGCTTGATAATCTAAAAAATTGGGATGTTTTGCGCGCTGCATTGTTTATTGGCCCTGTTAGTGGAGCACCAAAGGTATAAAGGTATTTTTTTGATACCTTTTTTCCATTTTCGTTCGTGCATTTATTATTCCTCTAATCAAGAATTTGTGAATCTTGACACAATTTGAAGGTTCAACCTCTTGCTGAAACTACTAGAAGGGGTAAGACACCACAGGAAGATTTAATACTGGAAAAGGAGCTTTTAAATGATGAAAAAAAGTGTGCAAACACATCATGCTTGTTGATTTAGGGAGGAATGGTGTGGGAAAGGTTTGATTACTTATCAATTTAGTTTTAGTTCCAATTACAGGAATGCTGCTTAAAGCTTAGTAAATGCTATACAATGCTGCTTCTGAACAGGGCTATTAAAGGAGAAATGTCAAATAGAATTTCTCTTCTTTGGATTCAGCCAATCTGAAAAGTAATTAATCATTGCTCAAGACATTGGTATTGTGCAGGTCTCCAAACCCGGTTTTGTCAAAGTTGAAAAGCTCATGAATATTGAACGATATTCCCATGTTACGCTCATCAGTTTGACAGTTTATATTTGTTTGTGCAATTTATAAATTCACGATTACTAGTTATTATAGCAGTACTTTTCTCACTTCATGCTATGGTTCTTGCATTTGCAGATTACTGGAGAGATGCTTGATAATCTATATAGTTGGGATGTTTTGCGCGCTGCATTGTCCGTTGGCCCTGTTAGTGGAGCACAAAAGGTGTTGTTTTGATACCTTTCTTCCATTTTTGTTTCGTGCATTTATTCTTCCTCTAATCAAGAATTTGTAAAACGTGACACAATTTGAAGGTATCTGTTATGGACGCATTTGTAGGGTAGACTTGCATGCGCAAATCTCATAGAGTTGGAGGGCCTGATGTGTAGCTGATGTTTTTATTTTTTTATTAATAAGACTGCTTTAGCTGTTAGGATAATTTCTTTTAGTCTTTGGTTATTTTTATTCTTTAGGAATCTCGTTATTTCCTTATTATCTCGTTATTTCCTTATTAAGAAGTTTTCCAAAGCAGGACTTCTATTCCAGTAGGAAGTCTATAGATACAAGACTTCTATATTGTAATAGGACTTCTATTTCGGTAGGAAGTCCATAGATATACAACTTTTATATTGTAATAGGACTGGTCCTTATTTAAAAGGACAGAAGAGAAATAAAGAAGTCAAGTCATAATTTATCAAAAAGATTGGAGCTCTCTTCAACAAGGTCCAAGGTTTCAGTCTCCATTTACCAAGCTGAATTGATTATTCAAAATAGGTCGTTCCAAGAATTTAAATAAGAGCAAGGGAATTTTAAATTCATTTGATTTCCCTGATCATCGTCCAATTACTCAATCCAAATCTGGACATTCTAACACTTCCCTTCCTTTATTTGTTTTGATTATTTTCTTCATCCAAATGAGTTGGAATTTCTCATTTTAGCTTCACCAACCAAATCATTGTTGCAATAATGCTATATGGTTATATTTGCTCCTTATGTTAGATAATGGATATAATTGAAGGAACCAAATTCAAGAAATAAGATATATGTGATCAAATTGATAAAAAAAACATACACAAAGACACTGCAGATATTGACAAGTACAACTGAAAATTCACTTGGTAATTGTTTTCTTCTTTTTCACATCAGAAAGCATATGTAATACATTGGGTGCGATTGGACCGATATTCTTTAGTTGAAGAGGCCTTTAATGATGGTGTTAATCATTTGGAAAATTTAGTATCTAGAGTGCATAATGTCTCTCTATGAGTAGTCAATTTTACATCTCACCTTCCATTACATTTTTTCCATTGTTAACCAATTCCATGCATAATGGTTAATTCATTCTTAATTTCAAACAAAGGCTACCTGCTGGTTCAATTAGTTTCTTCACTTATCCATATGGATGCAAATTGGAGGTGTTGAGCATGACAAGTGAAGAATACAAGGAGGCAGTTTTGCAGGTTAAAGAGCATATCCTGGCTGGTGATATATTCCAAATTGTGTTGAGCGACATTTTGAATGTCGAACATTTGCAGACCTATTTGACATCTACAGAGCCTTAAGGATTGTTAATCCAAGTCCATATTGACTTATTTACAGCTTTGTTACATTTGTTGAATTTAGCCTAAAATTATAATTTTGAGTACTTTTTTGCTTACTTGCCATCAGGCTAAAGGGTGCATACTAGTTGCATCAAGTCAAAAAATTCTCATACGTACAAAGAAGGTAAGCACTAGCTAATGTAATAATATGATAGATAATGGAGAATTGGTCTCTATTCCTATGTTTATTTTGCTTGTATTCTGACATGTTTCCACAGAATAAAATCACGAATCGACCTTTTGCTGGAACTACTAGAAGGGGTAAGACACCAAAGGAAGATTTAATACCGGAAAAGGAGCTTTTAAATGATGGAAAAAATTATGCAACACACTTCATGCTTGTTGATTTAGGGAGAAATGATGTGGGAAAGGTTTGTTTACTTGTCAATTTGGTTTTAGTTACAATTATAGGAATGCTGCTTAAAGCTTAGTAAACGCTATACAATGCTGGTTCTGAACAGGGCTATTAAAGGAGAAATGTCAAATAGAATTTTTCTTCTTTGGATTCAGCCAATTTGAAAAGTAACTAATCATTGTTCAAGACATTGGTATTGTGCAGGTCTCCAAACCCGGTTTTGTCAAAGTTGAAAAACTCATGAATATTGAACGATATTCCTATGTTACGCACATCAGTTCGACAGTATGTATTTGTTTGTGCAGTTTATAAATTCACGATTATTAGTTATTATAGCAGTACTTTTCTCACTTCATGCTATGGTTCTTGCACTTGCAGATTACTGGAGAGATGCTTGATAATCTAAAAAATTGGGATGTTTTGCGCGTTGCATTGTCTGTTGGCCCTCGTAGTGGAGCACCAAAGGTATTGTTTTGATACCTTTTTTCCACTTTCGTTCGTGCATTTATTATTCCTCTAATCAAGAATTTGTGAACCTTGACACAATTTGAAGGTTCAACCTCTTGCTGGAACTACTATAAGGGGTAAGACAACACAGGAAGATTTAATACAGGAAAAGGAGCTTATAAATGATGAAAAAAAGTGTGCAAACACACCATGCTTGTTGATCTAGGGAGGAATGGTGTGGGAAAGGTTTGATAACTTGTCAATTTGGTTTTAGTTCCAATTACAGGAATGCTGCTTAAAGCTTAGTAAATGCTATACATTGCTACTTCTGAACAGGGCTATTAAAGGAGAAATGTCAAATAGAATTTCTCTTCTTTTGATTCAACCAATCTGAAAAATAATTAATCATTGCTCAAGACATTGGTATTGTGCAGGTCTCTAAACCCGGTTCTGTCAAAGTTGAAAAACTCACGAATATTTAACGATATTCCCATGTTACGCACATCAGTTCGACAGTTTGTATTTGTTTGTGCAGTTTATAAATTCACAATTACTAGTTATTATAGCAATACTTTTCTCACTTCATGCTATGGTTCTTGCATTTGCAGATTACTGGAGAGATGCTTGATAATCTAAATAGTTGGGATGTTTTGCGCGCTGCATTATATGTTGGCCCTGTTAGTGGAGCACAAAAGGTATTGTTTTGATACCTTTCTTCCATTTCCATTCGTGCATTTATTCTTCCTCTAATCAAGAATTTGTGAAACGTGACACAATTTGAAGGTATCTATTATGGACGCATTTGTAGGGTAGACTTACATGCACAAATCTTATAGAGTTGGAGGGCCTGATGTGTAACTGGTGTTTTTATTTTATTATTAATAAGACTGCTTTAGCTATTAGGATAATTTCTTTTAGTCTTTGGTTATTTTTATTCTTTAGGAATCTCGTTGTTTCCTTATTAAGATGTTTTCCAAAATAGGACTTCTATTCCAGTAGGAAGTCTATAGATATAAGACTTTTATATTATAATAGGACTTTTATTTCGATAGGAAGTCCATAGATATAAGAATTTTATATTGTAATAGGACCGGTCCTTATTAAAAAGGACAGAAGAGAAATAAAGAAGTCAAGTCAGAATTTATCAAAAAGATTGGAGCTCTCTTCAACAAGGTCCAAGGTTTCAATCTCCTTTTGCCGAGTTGAATTGATTATTCAAAATAGGTAGTTACAAGAATTTAAATAAGAGCAAGGGAATTTTAAATTTATTTCATTTCCCTGATCATCGTCCAATTACTTGATCCAAATCTGGACATTCTAACACTTCCCTTCCTTTATTTGTTTTGATTATTTTCTTCATCCAAATGAGTTGGAATTTCTCATTTTAGCTTCACCAACCAAATCATTGTTGCAATAATGCTATATGGTTATATTTGCTCCTTATGTTAGATAATGGATATAATTGAAGGAATCAAATTCAAGAAATAAGATATATGTGATCAAATTGATAAAAAAAACACACACAAAGACACTGCAGATATTGACAGGTACAACTGAAAATTCACTTGGTAATTGTTTTCATCTTTTTCACATCAGAAAGCATATGTAATACACTGGGTGCGATTGGACCGATATTCTTTAGTTGAAGAAGCCTTTAATGATGGAGTTAATCATTTGGAAAATTTAGTATCTAGAGTGCATAATGTCTCTCTATGAGTAGTCAATTTTACATCTCACCTTCCATTACATTTTTTCCATTGTTAACCAGTTCCATGCATAATAGTTAATTCATTCTTAATTTCAAACAAAGGCTACTTGCTGGTTCAATTAGTTTCTTCACTCATCCATATGGATACAAATTGGAGGTGTTGAGCATGACAAGTGAAGAATACAAGGAGGCAGTTTTGTAGGTTAAAGAGCATATCCTGGCTGGTGATATGTTCCAAATTATGTTGAGTGGCGTTTTGAATGTCGAACATTTGCAGACCCATTTGACATCTATAGAGCCTTAAGGATTGTTAATCCAAGTCCATATATGAATTATTTATAGTTTTGTTACATTTGTTGAATTTAGCCTAAAATTACAATTTTGAGTACCTTTTTGCTTGCTTGTCATCAGGCTAGAGTGTGCATAATAGTTGCATCAAGTCCAGAAATTCTCACACGTGTAAAGAAGGTAAGCACTAGCTAATGTAATAATATGATAGAAAATGGAGAATTGGTCTCTATTCCTATGTTTATTTTGCCTGTTTTCTGACATTTTTTCACCGAATAAAATCATGAATCGACCTTTTACTGGAACTACTAGAAGGGGTAAGACACTAAAGGAAGATTTAATACCGAAAAAGGAGCTTTTAAACGATGAAACAAATTATGCAACACACTTCATGCTTGTTGATTTAGGGAGAAATGATGTGGGAAAGGTTTGTTTACTTGTCAATTTGGTTTTAGTTCCAATTACAAGAATGCTGCTTAAAGCTTAGTAAACGCTATACAATGCTGCTTCTGAACAGGGCTATTAAAGGAGAAATGTCAAATAGAATTTCTCTTCTTTGGATTCAACCAATTTGAAAAGTAATTAATCATTGCTCAAGACATTGGTATTGTGCAGGTTTCCAAACCCGGTTCTGTCAAAGTTGAAAAGCTCATGAATATTGAATGATATTCCTATATTACGCACATCAGATCGACAGTATGTATTTGTTTGTGCAGTTTATAAATTCACGATTACTAGTTATTATAGCAATACTTTTCTCACTTCATGCTATGGTTCTTGCATTTGCAGATTACTGGAGAGATGCTTGATAATCTAAAAACTTGGGATGTTTTGCTCGCTGCATTGTCTGTTAGCCCTGTTAGTGGAGCACCAAAGGTATTGTTTTGATACCTTTTTTCCACTTTCGTTCGTGCATTTATTATTCCTCTAATCAAGAATTTGTGAACCTTGACACAATTTGAAAGTTCAACCTCTTGCTGGAACTACTAGAAGGGGTAAGACACCACAGGAAAATTTAATACTGGAAAATGAGCTTTTAAATGATGCAAAAAAGTGTGCAAACACATCATGCTTGTTGATCTAGGGAGGAATGATGTGGGAAAGGTTTGTTTACTTATCAGTTTGGTTTTAGTTCCAATTACTGGAATGTTGCTTAAAGCTTAGTAAACGTTATACAATGCTGCTTCTAAACTGGGCTTTTAAAGGAGAAATGTCAAATAGAATTTCTCTTCTTTGTATTCAACCAATCTGAAAAGTAATTAATCATTGCTCAAGACAATGGTATTGTGCAGGTCTCCAAATCTGGTTCTGTCAAAGTGGAAAAGCTCATGAATATTTTAGCTTCACCAACTAAATCATTGTTGCAATAATAATGTATAGTTATATTTGCTCCTTATATCAGATAATGGATATAATTGAAGGAACCAAATTCAAGAAATAAGATATATACGATCAAATTGATTAAAAAAAACATACACAAAGACACTGTAAATATTGACAGGTACAACTGAAAATTCACTTGGTAATTGTTTTCGTCTTTTTGACATCAGAAAACATATGTAATACATTGGGTGGGATCGATATTCTTTCGTTGAAGAGGATTTTGATGATGGTGTTAACCATTTAGAAAATTTAGTATCTAGAGTGCATAATATCTCTCTGTGAGTAGTCGATTTTATATCTCACCTTCCATTACATTTTTTCTATTGTTAACCAGTTCCATGCTTAATGGTTAATTTATTATTAATTTCAAACAAATGTTACCTGCTGGTTCAATTAGTTTGTTCACTCATCTATATGGATCCAAATTGGAGGTGTCGAGCATGACAAGTGAAGAATGCAAGGAGGCAGTTTTGCAGGTTAAAGGGCATATCCTGGCTGGTGATATATTCCAAATTGTGGTGAGTCGGCGTTTTAAATGTCAAACATTTGCAAACCTATTTGAGATTTACAAAGCCTTAAGGATTGTTAATCCAGGACCATATATGACTTATTTATAGGTTTGTTACATTTGTTAAATTTAGCCAAAAATTACAATTTTGAGTACTTTCTTGCTTGCTTGTCATCATGTTAAAGGGAACATCCTAGTTTCATCAAGCCCATAAATTCTCACACGTGTAAAAAAGATAAGCACTAGCTGATGTAATAATATGACAAAAATGGAGAATTTGTCTCTATTCCTGTGTTTATTGTGCTTGTATTCTGACATGTTTCCACAAAATAAAATCACGAATCGACCTCTTATTGGAACTACTAGAAGGGATAAGACACCAAAGGAAGATCTAATGCTAGACAATGAGCTTTTAAATGATAAAAAAAGTGTGCAGAACACATCATGCTTGTTGATTTAGGGAGGAATGATGTGGGAAAGGTTTGTTTCCTTGACAATTTGGTTTTAGTTCCAATTACAAGAATGTTGTTTAAAGCTTAGTAAACGCTATACAATGCTACTTCTAAACTGGGCTATTAAAGTAGAAATGTCAAATAGAATTTCTCTTCTTTGTATTCAGCCAATCTGAAAAGTAATTAATCATTGCTCAAGACAATGGTATTGTGCAGGTCTCCAAATTTGGTTTTGTCAAAGTTGAAAAGCTCATGAATATTGAACGATATCCCCATGTTATGCACATCAGTTCGACAGTATGTATCTATTTGTGCAGTTTATAAATTCACAATTACTAATTATTGTAGCTGAACTTTTTCACTTCATGCTATGGTTCTTGGGTTTGCAGATTACTGGAGAGATGCTTGATAATCTAAATAGTTGGGATGTTTTGCGCGTTGTATTGCCTAGTGGCCTTGTTAGTGGAGCACCAAAGGTAATGTTTTGATACTTTCTTCCACTTTCGTTTATGCATTTATTAATCCTCTAATCAAGAATTTGTGAACCTTCACACAATTCGAAGGTATCTACTATGGAAGCATTTGTAGGACAGATTTATATGCGTAAATCTCGTGGAGTTGGAGGTCCTGATGCATAGCTGGTGTTTTTATTGTATTATTAATAGGACTTCTTTAGCTGTTAGGATAATTGCATTTAGTCTTTGATTATTTTTATTCTTTAGGAATCTTGTTATTACCTTGTTAAGAAGTCTTCCAAAATAGGACTTCTATTTCAGTAGGAAGTCTACAAATATAAGACTTTTATATTGTAATAGGACTTCTATTTCGCTAGGAAGTCTATAGATATAAGACTTCTATTTTGTAATAGGATTGGTCCTTAATTAAAAGGACGGAAGAGAAATAAATAAGTCAAGTCAGAATTTATCAAAAAGATTGGAGCTCTCTTCAACGAGGTCCAAGGTTTTAGTCTTCCTTTGAAGCGTTGAATTGATTATTCAAAATAGGTCGTTCTAAGAATTTAAATAAGAGCAAGGGAATTTTAAATTCATTTGATTTCCCTGTTCATCATCCAGTTACTGGATCCAAATCTGGACATTCTAACACTCCCTTCCCTTATTTGTTTTGATTATTTTCTTCATCCAAATGAGCTGGAATTTCTCATTTTAGCTTCACCAACTAAATCATTGTTGCAATAATGATGTATATTTATATTTGCTCCTTATATCAGATAATGGATATAATTGAAGGAACTAAATTCAAGAAATAAGATATATACAATCAAATTGATAAAAAAAACAAACACAAAGATACTGCAAATATTGACAAGTACAACTGAAAATTCACTTGGTAATTGTTTTCATCGTTTTGACATCAGAAAGCATATTTAATACATTGGGTGCGATTGGACCAATATTCTTCAGTTGAAGAGGCTTTTGATGATGGTGTTAATCATTTAGAAAATTTAGTATCTAGAGTGCATAATATCTCTCTGTGAGTAGTTGATTTTATATCTCACCTTCCATTACATTTTTTCTATTGTTAACCAGTTCCATGCATAATGGTTAATTTATTATTAATTTCAAACAAAGGTTACCTGCTGGTTCAATTAGTTTGTTCACTCATCTATATGGATCCAAATTGGAGGTGTCGAGCATGACAAGTGAAGAATGCAAGGAGGCAGTTTTGCAGGCTAAAGAGCATATCTTGGCTGGTGATATATTCCAAATTGTGGTGAGTCGACGTTTTGAATGTCGAACATTTGCAAACCTATTTGAGATTTACAAAGCCTTAAGGATTGTTAATCCAAGTCCATATATGACTTATTTATAGGTTTGTTACATTTGTTAAATTTAGCCAAAAATTACAATTTTGAGTACTTTCTTACTTGCTTGTCATCAGGTTAAAGGGTGCATACTAGTTTCATCAAGCCCAGAAATTATCACACGTGTAAAGAAGATAAGCACTAGCTAATGTAATAATATGATAAAAAATGGAGAATTTGTCTCTATTCCTGTGTTTATTGTGCTTGTATTCTGACATGTTTCCACAAAATAAAATCACTAATCGACCTCTTGCTGGAACTACTAGAAGGAATAAGACACCAAAGGAAGATTTAATGCTAGACAAGGAGCTTTTAAATGATGAAAAAAAAGTGTGCAGAACACATCATGCTTGTTGATTTAGGGAGGAATGATGTGAGAAAGGTTTGTTTACTTGACAATTTGGTTTTAGTTCCATTTACAGGAATGTTGCTTAAAGCTTAGTAAACGTTATACAATGCTGCTTCTAAACTGGGCTATTAAAGGAGAAATGTCAAATAGAATTTCTTTTCTTTGTATTCAACCAATCTGAAAAGTAATTAATCATTGCTCAAGACAATGGAATTGTGCAAGTCTCCAAATCTGGTTCTGTCAAAATTGAAAAGCTCATGAATATTGAACGATATCCCCATGTTATGCACATCAGTTCGACAGTATGTATCTGTTTGTGCAGTTTATAAATTCACGATTACTAGTTATTGTAGCAGTACTTTTTCACTTCATGCTATGGTTTTTGTGTTTGTAGATTACTGGAGAGATGCTTGATAATCTAAATAGTTGGGAGGTTTTGCGCGTTGTATTGCCTAGTGGCCCTGTTAGTGGAGCACCAAAGGTAATGTTTTGATACTTTCTTCCACTTTCGTTTATGCATTTATTATTCCGCTAATCAAGAATTTGTGAACCTTCACACAATTCGAAGGTATCAGTTATGGAAGCATTTGTAGGACAGACTTACATGCATAAATCTCGTGGAGTTGGAGGACCTGATGCATAGTTGGTGTTTTTATTGTATTATTAATAGGACTTCTTTAGTTGTTAGGATAATTGCATTTAGTCTTTAGTTATTTTATTCTTTAGGAATCTTGTTATTTCCTTGTTAAGAAGTTTTCCAAAATAGGACTTCTATTTCAGTAGGAAGTCTACAAATATAAGACTTCTATATTGTAATAGGACTTCTATTTCGGTAGGAAGTCTATTAATATAAGACTTCTATTTTGTAATAGGACTGGTCCTTATTTAAAGGGACAGAAGAGAAATAAAGAAGTCAAGTCAGAATTTATCAAAAAGATTGGAGCTCTCTTTAACAACGTCCAAAGTTTCAGTTTCCCTTTGACGAGCTGAATTGATTATTCAAAATAGGTTGTTCCAAGAATTTAAATAAGAGCAAGGGAATTTTAAATTCATTTGATTCCCCTTTTCATCGTCGAGTCACTCAATACAAATCTGGCCATTCTAACACTTCCCTTCCCTTTTCTATTTTGATTATTTTCTTCATCCAAATGAGTTGGAATTTCTCATTTTAGCTTCACCAACTAAATCATTGTTGTAATAATGTTGTATGGTTATATTTGCTCCTTAAGTCAGATAATGGATATAATTAAAGGAATCAAATTCAAGAAATAAGATATGTACTATCAAATTGATAAAAAAACATACACAAAGACATTGTAGATATTGACAAGTACAACTGAAAATTCACTTGGTAATTGTTTTTTTCTTTTTGACATCAAAAAGCATATTTAATATATTGGGTGCCATTGGACCGATATTCTTCAGTTGAAGAGGCCTTTAATGATGGAGTTAATCATTTGGAAAATTTAGTATCTAGAGTGCATAATATCTCTCTTTGAGTAGTCGATTTTATATCTCACCTTCCATTACATTTTTTTCCATTGTTAACCTGTTCCATGCATAATGGTTTATTCATTCTTAATTTCAAACAAAGGCTACCTGCTGGTTCAATTAGTTTTTCACTCATCTATATGGATCCAAATTGGAGGTGTCGACCATGATAAGTGAAGAATACAAGGAGGCAGTTTTGCAGGCTAAAGGGCTGGTGACATATTCCAAATTTTGTAATTGTGTTGAGTCGACGTTTTGAACATCGAACATTTGCAGACCCATTTGGGATCTACAAAGCCTTCAGGATTGTTAATATGAGTCCATATATGACTTATTTACAGGTTTGTTACATTTGTTGAATTTTGCCTAAAATTACAATTTTGAGTACTTTCTTGCTTGCTTGTCATCAGGCTAGAGGGTGCATACTAGTTGCATCAAGTCCATAAATTTTCACACGTGTAAAGAAGGTAAGCACTAGCTAATGTAATAATATGACAAAAATGGAGAATTGGTCTCTATTTCTGTGTTTATTTTGTTTGTATTATGGCATGTTTCCATAGAATAAAATCACGAATCGACCTCTTGCTAGAACTACTAAAAGGGGTCAGACACCAAAGGAAGATTTAATGTTAGAAAATGAGGTTTTAAATGATGAAAAAAGTATGCAAAACACATTATGCTTGTTGATTTAGGGAGGAATGATGTGGGAAAGGTTTGTTTACTTGTCAGTTTGGTTTTAGTTCCAATTACTGGAATGTTACTTAAAGCTTAGTAAATGCTATTCAATGTTGCTTCAGAACTGGGCTATTAAAGGGGAAATGTCAAATAGAATTTCTCTTATTTGGATTCAACCAATCTCAAAAGTAATTAATCATTGCTCAAGACACTGGTATTGTGTAGATCTCCAAACCTGGTTCTGTCAAAGTTGAAAAGCTCATGAATATTGAACGATATTCCCATGTTATGCACATCAGTTTGACAGTATGTATCTGTTTGTGCAGTTTATAAATTCGCGATTACTAGTTATTGTAGCAGTACTTTCTCACTTCATGCTATGGTTCTTGTGTTTGCAGATTACTGGAGAGTTGCTTGATAATCTTGCCTGTTGTCCTTATTAATGGAGCACCAATGGTATTGTTTTGAGACCTTTCTTCCACTTTTTTTCATGCATTTATTATTCCTCTAATCAAGAATTTGTGAACCTTGACACGATCCTAAGCTATGTGTTATAGATGCATTTGTAAGACAGATTTACATGCGCAAATCTCATGGAGTTGGAGGACCTGATGCGTAGCTGGTGTTTTTATTTTGTTATTAGTAGGACTGCTTTAGCTATTAGGATAATTGCATTTAGTCTTTGGTTATTTTTATTCTTTAGGAATCTAGTTATTTCCTTGTTAAGAAGTCTTCCAAAATAGGACTTCTATATCAGTAGGAAGTCCATAGATATAAGACTTCTATATTGTAATAAGACTTCTATTTCGATAAGAAGTCTATAGATATAAGACTTCTATATTGTAATAGGACTGGTCCTTATTTAAAAGGTCAGAAGAGAAATAAAGAAGTCAAGTCAGAATTTATCAAAAAGATTGGAGCTCTCTTCAACGAGGTCCAAGGTTTCAGTTTCCTTTGACGAGCTAAATTGATTATTCAAAATAGGTCGTTCCAAGAATTTAAATAAAAGTAAGGGAATTTTAAATTCATTTGATTTCCTTGTTCATCATCTAGTTACTCGATCCAAATTTGGACATTCTAACATTTTGGTATCAGAGCAGGGCAACATGGGCAATGATATCTAATGACGATTGAGGGAGGAACGTTCCCTAATGGATTCAAAATTGTCAGCCATGGAGAATCGATTGGAAAAGAAAGTTGCACTGGTTATGGACAAATTGTCCTGTTTGGGATGTGACACTTCCGAATCAACCTCAAATGGGGATGAAACCAACAGTATTGCTGTACCATTTGAAGGGAAGATCTGTTGACGTTGTCAACATTAATAGGGGTACGCAATCTGTTCCACAAGCAGTCATGCACTCGTCAGCAGTTCCATGGTATGCAAAGTTAGATTTCCCTATTTACAATGGCAAAGAAGATCCCTTAATTTGGCCACAAAGATGTGAGCAATTTTTTGAGAGTCAGAATATGGGAGAGACTGAGAAGGTTTGATTAGCTGGGTTTCACATAATGGGGAAAGCACAACTTTGGTATGGGAAATTGAAGAAGACCAAAGGACCAATACGTGGGGAAGACTTCCAGAAATATTGCTTCCAATATTTTGGACCCCTGGATAATTACAACCCAATTTGAGAGCTAAGTATTCTTTGACAAACAGGAACGGTGGAAGCTTATTAGTAACAGTTCCAGGAAGCTTATCAGTAACAGTTCCAAGAAAAATTGGCACATATCGTGGACCTTTTGGATCAAGTATGTGCAGGATTATTCATAGCTGGTCTAGACGATTCAATTCAGTTGGATGTGCAAATGCTCAGACCACCTGATTTAGCTGTCACAATGAGCTTGGCAAGGCATTTAAGCAGAAATACCAATTGTAGAATGGGAGTCACAGTCGGAAAAACAATTAGCAGTCAACTAGATCAGGTTCGGATTTCAAGAAATTCGCAAGTCAGAACTATGCCCATGCAACCATCCTCATCAGCCATGACTAGATCTCCATCAAGTAATCAAGACCCATTTATCAAAAGGCTGACCCGTGCTGAAATGGCTGAGTGACGATCTAAAGGGCTATGTTATAACTGTGATGAGCTGTATTCAGCCTCCTATCAATGTAAACGGTTGCTTTGGATTGAAGTAGGGGTTCCGGAGGGAGAAAATATAAAGGGAGAAATGGAGGGTGCTCCATAAATTTCCTTACATGCTATTATGGGCCAGAAAAATAGTTGCACTATGCAAATGCAAGCCAATATTAATGAACAGCTTGTACCTAGCTTAATCGACTCAGACAGTACACACAACTTCATTAGCATTACTGCAACGCGACACTTGGGTCGTTGTCTACATTCTTTACCAAATACTAGCATGTCGATTCCAAATGGGGATAAGATGCACAGTGTGGGGATTTGTTATCAGGTAAAATTTTCTATTGCTGATCATAGTTTCTATGCTGATTTTTATATCATTCCCCTAGGTGGCTTTGATATCGTCTTGGGTATTAAATGGTTGAAAATGCTAGGACCAATATTGTGGGATTTTGCCGCCTTTACTGTCTTTTTCGGTGGAAGGAAAATCAATTTTGTTCGGGGGGGGGGGGGGTTGCTTAGTTGATGGATTTAGGAAGGGGTTAATGGGTAAAGAATGAAAATTGAATGGAAATTAATTCCTTAATAGTGGCTCTTTTTCTAAAATAGTTTAAATAATAATTAATTAAATAGAATTAATTAATTACAATATAATTAATTAAATTATTATTATTAATTAATTACAATATAATTAATTAAATTATTATTACTTATTAATTATAATATAATTAATTCATTAATTAAAATATTGTAATTAAAATAAAATAAAATAAAATAAAATAAAATAATTAATTATATTATATTTAATTAAAATATAATT
>JANVCQ010000006.1:39274465-39297675 GCA_025531925.1 Erythroxylum plowmanianum | reverse complement strand
ATAATTAAAATATAATAAAATTTTATTTCTTACAAACCAATCATCAATTGTAATAGTAATCATTCATTCCTTTTAATCAACAATCATAATTATAATCTCATTCACATTCTTATGTCAACCAATAGTTTAGACTTAATTTCCGAGCCTAATATTAAGTATTCAATATTAGTTTCCACCATAGTCTTTGTGCCACGCTACACATCATCAACACTCCATCTTATAAAGTGTGGATAAAAAAAAGTAACACCAAAGCAAAAATAGAACAAGAACACTTGAAAATTACACTGAAATAAAGAAAAAAAATCACTTAACCTATACCAATCACCCACCCCTTTAAAAAAATAAATTTAGAAAAAAAGTTACAAATATCATATTAACAAATCCCCTATATAACTTTTCTGCCATATATATCACACCCAACCTAAGAAGACTGTGATCACCACCACAACAACCTCTAACTTTCAGGCAATTTTCTCTTCGGCTTAGCTTCTTGCACCATTAAAACAACATCCCTCATGGACGGCCGGTCTGCCGGATTCCGACTAGTACACAACAAAGCAATCCTAAGCATTTGCATCATTTCCTCCTTCACAAATGGAATGGAAGCTCCTGCATTCTTATCTAAAACATTATTTACACCATCTTTCATCTTAATCTTAGACCTCACCCAATCCACAATACTATTGCCATCCCCAAACTCGGACTCGACCGATCTTTTACCGCTTATGATCTCCATTAACACAACTCCAAAGCTATAAATATCACTCTTCTCATCAACTTGTAGGGTATAAGCATACTCTGCAAAGAAAGACAAAAACATCAACAACAATCATCATCAGGTTTAAGCTGGAAGCACAAGTGATTGGAAAGCAAAGTCAAACCACAATGAATAGAAAGTATCTTAAGAAATTCTTTTGTAGAGCAGGGACTGTAAGATTCACCAATCTTTGAGAATGGATAATCACTTCCAATCCCATTTGCTTTAATAAAAGAAAAAAAATAGAGAAATAGATAAGAGAAGTTCATTGAAAATGACCATGTAATTTGATATTTTTATTTTAGAAATTATCATTAATATTTTTATAATATTATTGATAACTATTTCTCTTTATAAAATTTCGTCGTTATTATCGTAAACACCCAGTTGAAACCTCATTTTAAATTTAATTTTTATATTTCAAAAATTATTGTTTATATTTTATAATATTTTAATTATTATACAACTTTTAATTATATTTCACTAGTATTATAATAAAAAACATAAATATATATAATAACATTTAAAATAAAAATAAAAAACATGTAAGAGTCTATTTAACCTAGGATGACAATAGCCTAGTCCCACCTAAGTTTTTTAAAATAATTTTTTTAAAATTAAAAATATAAAATATTTTTTTTAATTGAATCAGGTTCTCGATTATTCATGCTTAAGTTTACCCATGTCTTTAACTCTTCTAAGTAAGACAATATTATAGACCGATCATTGAGAACAAGTAAATTTAGATATAAAGGTTAAAAATTGCTAATTTGCTATCCTTGTCTTAACCCTTAATCATTTGGATATAACATGAGAAAAGACATTGATTTGAAAGAAAGGTAAACTACAAAAGAGAAAGATTAGTATGAAGACAAAAATGGTTAATTAAATATCAAAATAAGAAATAAAATTGAAACTGAAAATTAATTAAAAAAGAAAAGAAGAAGATGATGAAATGAACCCACCTGGTGCAATGTACCCATAAGACCCGGCGATGACAGACATGGATTCATCACTTTGGATCAGCTTAGCCACCCCAAAATCGGCCACTCTGGCCTCCATCTCACCGTCCAATAATATATTACTGGGCTTGAGATCACGGTGAACGATCACTGGGTCACAGTCGTGGTGAAGATAACAAATCCCTTGAGCAACGCCTAGTACAATCTTGTACCTCGCAGCCCAGTCAGCTACCAAATTCTCACCCTTATTTTTCCCATGCAATAAATCATCTAAATTCCCATTGGGCATGTACTCGTAGAGCAGCATCGTGCACTCCCTGTTGCTGCAACACCCTAACAATCTCACTATGTTCCTGTGCCTCACGTTCCCTAACACCTCCACTTCGGCTAAAACCCCTCTCCTCCGTCTGATGCTCTCCTTGTGCTTGCCCCACAACTTCTTCACCGCTATGATCTCGCCACCTGGCATTTCGACCTTGTGCACTGTTCCCGTGGACCCCATCCCTATGATCTTATCAGTCATTGACAGGCACTCCAGCACATCATCAGCCGTAAAGTTCAGCCGTTGAAAAGCGGTTAATTTCCACGGTCCGATCTCGCGCTGGTCAGCAAACCGACGGCTGTGATTTGCCCGGAAACATTTTGTTCCGGCGATGAGCACGACTAGTCCGACGACGAACCCCGCCGCCATGATCCACACTATTGCCCCCGCCGTCTTCTTGGGCTGTTGTCGTTCACGGGGTTCAACCTCTAGGGGCTTCAGAGTGTCGGCGGTGCATGATTTTGTCAAAACGCCGCCGCATAAGCCGTCGTTGCCGGAGAACGATGACGGGTGTAAGTTTGGGAATATGGAACCGGATTTCGGGATAGGCCCCGTTAAGAGATTGTATGACACGTTGAAGGTTTCCAATGTGGTGCAGTTTTCGAAATTGGCGGGAATTGTGCCGGTGAGGAGGTTGTGGGAGAGATCAACGGCGGTGATCGTCCGTAACGTCGATATCTCCCATGGGATTGTTCCGTTGAGCGAGTTGCTGCTCAGATTTAACGACAAGAGCTTCTCGCAGTGAACAATGTTCCAAGGAATGCTGCCGTTGAGAGAATTTCCTTGCAACTCTATCTTGTATACACTTTTGCAACCTATGAAGTCTGGAACTTTGCCTACAATTCTGCTCCAACTGGCTGAAAAAATCTGCAGATTCGGCGCACTCCAGATGTTTGATGGAAGATTGGCGTCGAATGAGTTCTCCGAGATGTTGAGGTATTGTAGTTGTGGTGCATTCCCGAGGTCTGAAGGGATTGCGCCTGTTAGGTTGTTCTTGCTTATGTCCACGAAGGTTAGACTCTCAAGCAGGCCGAAACCGCCTGGAATTGTGCCATTGAGACGGTTGTTTTGGATTCTGAGCCTTGTCAGTGAGGTGCAGTTTGCTAGTGAAGGTGGGATTTTGTCGACGAAGTTGTTGGAGAATAGTATGAGCTTGAAAAGCTTGTTTCCATGGCAAAGGTTTTGTGGGATTGGACCTGAAAGCGAGTTGGATGACACATCTAGCCATTGTAATTTCCCATTGGAGCCAAGCTTTTGTGGGAGAATTCCTGATAGTGAATTCTCCCAAAGTGATAGTGTCTCAAGATTTGGAAGCTCACCAATTCCTTGTGGTATTTCTCCTGTTAATTCGTTCCTCATCAAGCTCAATCTGGTTAGCTCTGTCAATGACGAGAAACCCTCTGGAATGGTTCCTGATAATCGATTATCTGACAAATCTAGATTCTTTAGAGCTTTTAAGTTGGTAAAACTTACTGGAATTTCTCCAGTTAACTGGTTCTTGAAAAGCAGCAAAGATTCAAGCTTTGTTAAGTTTCCAAGTTCTGGAGGGAGCTCGCCGGAGAGGCTGCAATTTGAGATGTCCATGTACTGGAGATTGGTCAACAATGAGAACTCCTCTGGTAATCTGCCTGACAACATAATGTTATATCCAATCTCCAAGTGCTCGAGCTGGCTCATGAATCCTAATTGTGGTGGCAATGGACCTACAAGTTTATTTCCGGCTAAGTAAAGAAACTTCAGTCTTGGGAATTTCCCATAAGTCGCCGGAATCTCTCCGTCGAAGTAACTCCCCCCTAAGTTGAGCTGCTCCAAAAAGCGTAGAAAGATCAAATCTTTGGGTAGTGGTCCAACAAAACTGTTGCTATAAGCACCGAAGTGTCTGAGGAACCTGAGCTTGGAAATCCCCGGTGGGAAAGTTGAATTGAAGGAGTTGTAGCTTATATCAAGAGTCCTAATGTCAGTTAGTTCAAAAATGGTTTCTGGAAACTGACCATCAAACGCGTTTCTGCTTAAATTCAAGTTGATTAAGCTCTTCAAGTCCCGGATTTCTGCAGGAATAACACCTGAAAGATTTCTTTGTGAGAGATCGAGTGATGTGACCTGACCTGTTTTGGGGTTGCACTTGACACCAGACCATGAACACCAAATTGGTTCCTGTGAATCACCCTTGGAGAAGCTTGTAGTAGGGTCCCAATCCTGGAATGTGCCATCTGGGTCTTGCAATGACAATTTCAGAGAAAGGAGAGCACGAAGTTGCAGAGGCAGGGCTTTATCAGAAAAAACTAATAGAGGTCTACAGAAGAAGAAGAAGAATAAGTAGCATGTGAAGAGAAAATGATGTTTCATGTTTAATGGGATTCTGAGATTTTGTTTAGGGAAGTCAGATGATGCTTTTTTTATTCTGATTTCTGACCTCAGAGAGTGTTTCCCTGGAGAAGGAAACTACTGATACTCTCTACCTCCATCATCAGAACTTGCTCTTTATCAGTATTTCTCATTTGTCTGCTCTCTCCCACATACTTTTGGTTTTCTTGGTTTTCTTTTCCCTTCTTTTTGTTCCACTTTCCATCATTCCTTGTCTCTCTCTTTTTTTTCCTTTGCCTATCAAAATTCTTTCTTTTTTTGTTCAGAAACTTGATTTCAGGTAACAGTGTGACAATGGTCTCTCACAGGATCCAAGAAAGTTGTTTCTATTTCTTTATATTCATCTCCAAACATTCACCATTATAGAGTTTCCAGGTGAACCTGAAAGGGACTGGGCTCCTGGACCACCATTCCCATTTTCTTACCTCAGTTTAATCATTGGACAAAGCTTGTAACTGAGATGGTAAGTTCCATAACCATTCTTATAGATTTTAAATTATGTAAACCACTTTCATTTGTGAACTGTGATCATTCCATCATCCTCTACATTCCTAAATAGCCTGCCTACACAGGAACAGTACCAAAAAGAGAATAACTATAAGATCCATCCGCGCAGCTTCACCACAGCCCTCGTGGGTTTTACTTTGTTATTATCAATGTAGTGTAAAGCACTTTCTCAAGACAATGACAAATTTTCACGAGGCATATGATGTTTTTAGTCTTTTTTATATTGTAGAATATTGACTTAAGGAGTAAATCATTTGAATACCTCCACACAACGTCTTTTCCCTAATTGGACTATAACATATTAGATTCAAAATGTACTAATGGATTCCATTAATGGAGGTAGATCAATACAACTTATAGGCACTACTGCCTGGTTAATAGGGGTTGCAACAGGAGTTGAGCCTGAATTTTGTCTAAATATAGACTCAATTGGGTTCAGGTTCGGACTTAATTTATTTTTTATTTATTAAAATTAAAAGTAAAAAACAACTTTATGTTTTTTTATAATTGTCGAATCTTAAGTCTCGAGCCTAGATGGCCCGAGCCCGAGCCTAACTCTAGGTCAATTTTTTTAAATAAATTAAACTTGAGACCCAGCTTGTTGACTTTAAGCTCGGCTATGTTAGGCTGGGTCAGCCTGAGTTTGATTCTCAAGTCTACCAACCACCAAGGCACTGGTACCAACAATTAAAAAAAAACTAAATCTTCTTAGTTAGATTAATTATAAAAATTTTGAATTTATTAATTTTTATTTAATTTTTAATTTTTAAGTTCGATTTTATCTTAACAATATTTATTAATAAAAATCGACCAATTTATTAATTAATCGTTAGAGATGTATGCACGTCCATGTATAATTTTTGTAATTTCTTCACGTCATTGCATGTGGGTCTGTCAGAAATACCTTCTCTACTAAATAAGGATAGGACTGAATACTATCAAACTTGTACAGACCTCGACTTCCATTGAGTAATGATTATGACAATGATAATACTGATTAAACATTTAAACCTTAAACTTTTTGTCTTATTGATATAATATTTGATTCAATTTTTTAAAAAATTGATTAAAATTATAAATGGAATAATTAATTTTATTAAACAATTAATTTAATATATTTAGAAATTTATATTATTTTAATTTTGTTTCTATAAAATAAAATTATTATAACACTGTATTAATTGAAAAATATTTAATAATTTATTTAAAGTATATTTAAAATTGTATTATTACGAATAAAAAAAATAAAAAGACGAGAGCAGAGGGAAGGATTGTTTTGTTACAGGAAAAGGTTATCTTTGAGAAGGACAGTTCCGTATTTAAAAAACTACAAGCAAAGGCCCCTCACCCTCGGTCTCTGAGCTCATCTGCTTTCTTTTGCAACAGAATTTATATAATTTTAACCTTACTTTATATTAAACAAAGGAAAAAGAGTTCATTTTTGTCTTTTTTTTAACAAAAAAAAGATAACAAACTAAAACCGAAAGTGTTTCTTTGGCCAGAAGGAATATGAAAAACACTACATATTCGGAATGTTTTAAATACCGAACTGTATTGATTTTAATAGTAAAAATTTTAAATCGGTAAATTTTTTGTTCGATTTTTATTTTTTTAATTTAATAATTTTTGTTGTTAAAAATGATCAGTGTATTAATTACTCTGTTAGTGAATTTATAAAATTAATTATGTTGATCTCACACAACAATTTAAGTTATTGTAGTGAAACGGTTACTTAACATTATATCAGAGTTTTTCGTGATTATCACCCACCTATTTAAAACAATTTTTAAATTTTTCTATTTCATTTAAATCTTTAACCGATTTTATGACGATTTAATATTTATTGAACCTTTTAAACTTTAAATCTCTTGTTTTACAGATTTAAATATTACACAAAATGCAAATTTTCAATATTTAATAAAATTTTGTACTATTTAATTGAATTAATGCGTAAATAATAAAAATTATATTCTGAATTAGAAATTATAATATTGATAGAAATTTGATAACCAAAATTTTATCTTATTTCTTCATGTTTAAAATTAAATTATTATAAACTATAAATATTATAAAAATATTAAGAAATATTAACACTAATTAATTAAATAATTTTTTGGACTTTTGAACATTTTCTGACATTTTAACTTTTAATTAGAATCTCATAAATTTAAAATATAATTATTTTTTATTTTATTTTTAATCTTTTGTATTATATGGTGATGGGTGTCACCGTATAGTCCAACAAGAGTGATGATGACGAAAGAAGAAGACGGAGAAGGCGTGCCCTTTGGATTTCACGCTGTGATTTCCCCTTTTTTTGACGGTTTTGTCCTTCTTCTTTTGTGCTAAAGACAAACCTATCTCCTTCAACTTTTTATTTATTTATTTATTTTTCATTTTTTATTCATATTAGTTTCTTCTTTTCTTACGCTTTTTTGTGTTGAATATTCCTTCCCTTTTATTTTTTTCTTTTTTTAAATAATAAAATACGGCATTGGATTGGACTAACTTTGAGTCTAATCTAAAAATTATGTTCAAATTTAAGTTTGATTTGAAACTCGATTGGATTCAAATTACTAAAAATCAATCTGAACATAATCAATTAAAACTAATTACATTGAATTTGAGTCGGATTGAACCGAATCGAACCAAATTTACTGTCACGGAATGAATATTATTCTCTAAGCTTGTAAGATGATATCTTGACCCACAAGAAGCTACCGTCCAAAATCAAGGGCATGTGAGTGGGGGTTAATGTATAGCCGATAGGTGACCCTTTTGTTACATCTTCTGTTTGATAGATGCAATGGCGCAACAGCCATGTTCCAAGTGTTGCAGTCTGAGCCTGCGTGTAAGTGTACGAAGTTGCAAGTCCTTTAATGGTTGGTCTGGTTAGGTCTGAAAGATAAGCTACGTACTTGTAATAACCAAAGTACTGTTGCCGAGTTGCATGACATCCACACATTCACAGGCGATCCTGTTCCTCCTTTTGGCTTCTAAGATATGTCCACAGATAATGCAGAAGAAGCCAATTGGTAGCTGACAGTGTTCTAACCAAGATAATGTCATAGAAAGTTGCAAAAAGCTACCGTTAGGGTTGGCAATTAAAATCAAAGTCAACAAGATTAACTAATTATAATTGATTGGACTTTAAGTTAAACTTAGGTTAAGAAACGAGCTCAAAACAGAACGAACAATTTGAACTCTTTTGTTAAAATGACATCGATATGATGTAATTGATCAAAATGATATTTTAATACATAAATTTCAGAAATTTACGAGTAAAATAACGTTATTTTGATTAATTACAAAATAACAATGTCTTAATTAAAGCTTTTTAACTTAAAGCTGATCAAAATTTGGAGTAGTTTTAAGTTATAAGCAATAAGACCGAATTAATAATGAACCCGACTCAACCTAATTCATTATCATCATTATGTAACATTCATTTAAGTATTTAAAACGTAAATTAGTTAAGTAACAAAAGTTAACGTACTTTTTAATATTATTTGATTTGAACCCGATATATGATTTATTCGGAAGATACGATATATTAATTAGTATGTACATTTAGTAGCTTAACAAAAAAAGAAGAGATAAAGAGATTCACAACATTAGTGAATGAGTGATGGAGGACTTGAACAAACCCCACAAAAACAGTAGATTGAAACAATAGGATGTTAAAGTTAAAAGAAGATTGGATGCAAGACATAAAAGGGTTCATGTTAGACTTCACAGTCACACTTTTTTTTCTTTGTTCTTTTATTTTTTTCAATTCCCATTATGACATATATCTAATCCTTGTTAGTGGAGAACAAAATAATTAGGGTTTGAAGGTGAGTGAAATGGAGCATGTTAGTCACGTCTTATAGTCCAAAAGGTACACTTAATAACTCAACTAGCCTTACTTTTGATATATTCTACTAAGATGCTCTTCAACGGTTGTTATAAGTAATCTTTAGAAAAAGAGAAGAAAATATGTAGCATCAACCCTATTAAGTTACGGGTTCGAGTCGTATAAATTATAATTCTATGTAAATTGGTCGAGTAGCGAAAAGCATGCTATTGGTTTACATCCATTAATTCGTAAAGGATTCAATGCAAACTTTGATATACGGCTCTATCCCAAGCTTCCGTCGTCGGCTCTTGTCATTGTCATTAGATCACTATCTATATCTATGCATGTATTATTGAATAACTTATTTTAAATACGTAATTGACTTAATTAAATATATCCGATAACTCATCTGATTAGATACTTAATCGATTAGATGCCATTTTGTTTCAATGATTAACACTTGCAAAATTTAACAAGCTTTTTGGTGATTTGGAGTACATGTGAACAAGAATCACACATTTGAAAGGAGTGAAGCAAAGAAACAAAAGCTGGTTTCAATGAAGGGTCCCATGATCATCATTAAGTCTCATGCTCTCCCACCTGTTTTTAAACGTAGATTGCGCGGAACTAAGAACAGACAATATGAGAAAAGGAAAAGAAAAAAGAGAATTAGACATCCCAAATGATTTAGACCTTCCAAAGTGAAAAATAAAACAAAGCAATAGATATAGAAAGTAAGGGTTAAGAGCCAAAGATGAAGAAGAAGGGTATGTGAGAATCTCCCAAAATAACATTTTTGGATAAAAACCAGTTTTTTTTTTTAATTTTTGTGCATGATTGTGATTTTTTCAGAGAAAAGGTGGGTGTGAAAAAATAGCTCTTATGAACGTTGGATGCTTCTTCCATGCTCTAAGTGCATGACCTAGAGGCTTCAATACCAACTTAAGTTGAGTACAACTTGCTTAGTACTACTTTTTTCTTACATGAACAACCAAAAAATTGAAAAGGGTCATTAAGATTTTTCTTATAATGATAAATTTCGTAGTTGTTATCTTTCAAATGTGAATTAGATAAATTGTTGAATGTATATTAAGATTCGTAAATTTTGTATCTTGATGAAAGAAAATAAAGGAATTGACGGTGAGAAAAAAAAGCCATCCTCTCAGTAATGATAACAGAGATATTAACATTAAGTTAGATTTGAAAAAAAAAATATTTAATTTTAATTATCACTTTTTGAAATTCTAATGAGTAAAATTTGAGTTTTTTTTTTTCATATAATGAACTCATTATCTTTATATACTCACCCTTTTGTTCTAAAACCTTTTCCTGGATGTTCACTGATCAACATCCACATGGTATCCAAACTCTCAGGTTGTATTCCACTAGGAACTCAACCTCTTACACTAAGCTAAAACAAAAACACCATTTTTGTGCTTGTTGGATCCTTGTCTAAATTCCAACAATACCCTAGTCTTTATCTAAATCATAAGCTCCAAACTGTTACCTTTCCCTTTACACCTTACTTTTACCAAGCTTTCAAAGCTTATAATTACCAATTGCTTCTCTTTTTAGTAACAATAAGAGTAGCTGGGTCTCCTTTGAATAATCACCTTTGTTCTTTGTTCTTGTTTCTGTTATTGTAGAATTTCGAGCAAGCTGATCCTTTCCTTTCTTACTTAAGTTAGTATTGTCATTAAATTTTAAATTTTGATAGGAGAGATCAACGATGAACTTGGTTACTTTTTTACAAGAAGAATGGGGCCATTAAGTATGACCTTCATAATGGTCATTATGGCTGCTTAAATGTTTACTACTTTTTCTGCTAAAAGTGCAAACTGTAGAATCTACACACCTTGAAGGTCCGCACGAGCTTGCAGGAGAAAAGAATACAGGTTATGGGGCAGGTCTCAAGCAGTTTGAGCATTGAAATGTTCCAATCCCATTAAAGGTCCCGTTTCTTTGTTTAATGAAGTTATGGATGATACAAAACAATTCAGCTAAGAATCCTGACAAATCTTGAGGCAGGGCAATGGTCAGAAAAGTTTTCAAGAACGGTGAAGGATATGCCTAACATGAATCTAAAAAGTATACAAGGTAAAGAGAAGCAGATCCCAAGTTAAGTATGATAAACTATTCTTGTTCTACTTTGGATTTGTTCTCTTCTCGACATACCAATATGACAGTTTTGAAAATTACTTGAGAAAATTTTCATATATCATTCATTTGTGATTGCCAAAATCCGCAAAGTCTGGTAATCAGGTACTCAAGAATGAATTCAATCAATATCAGGTGCAAAAAGAAAACAGTACAGTCACTCAACATTGTAAGGAACATTGTAAACATTTCAAAGAGGATAAAAATATAGAATAAATTCCAGTACACAAACAACTCAATTTGTTTCATCATATATGAATACATTTTAAAACCAAAACGGCCCAAATGTCTATAGGCGATCGATCCTACAATATAGAAAACAAAACCAGGATGACAAACACACCGATTGACAGAAACAGAGCTCAACGATACCGGCGGAGAGAAAGTGTGTTGTTCCTCTTCCATGTTGCCCTTCTTGATGGCCTTGCCTTGTGGTACAGGTGGCCCTTTCCGTGGAGTCCTCTGTACTTCTTCCCAGCAGATGTAAGTCCACGAAGCTCCCGATGTTTATGGACAGGATTGCAGATCCAATTGATTCTTGGGTCATTGCGGATTGCATTGTGGGCAGCATCAACCAGAATTACCTCAAAGTATTTGTATGTCGAATCCTACATAGATCAAATCTCGATCAGGCACATCAACATACATAAATTTTAAGTTAAAAGCAAAAACTAGCTCCCCTGAGAAAAAATCCCCGCCCTAATTTTCATGACATAGGCAACAATGGACATATCAACAGATTGTTCTGCGCCATGTTATTACTACAATACCTCATTGATCCAGTAAGAGTTGAGAACCTTAAGGCCACCAAGCTTACGACCAGCACGTTCCTCAGCAACAGAGCGCTTGCTCCGTTGGAACTTGAGCTGAGTGACACCCTGATTTGTAGGTTTGCCATACACAATACCCTTTGGAACAGGCCTCTTTCTTCCTCCACGTCTCACACGTACACGATATACAACGTAACCCTATAAGAATAATGTAGCTGCACTTCACAAAACATAACACAAAAGTACACAGACAACATTTTGATCAAGTCCTAGACAAACCTGCTTAGCCTTGTACCCCAATCTGCGAGCCTTGTCAGGGCGAGTGGGACGAGTGACCCGAACAATTGAAGGATGCTGGCGATACTCCCAGCACCTCACCCTCTGCAGAAACCTCATAACATCTGATTGTTTCTTCCTCCATAGCTCCGATACGTACTTGTATGCCCCTGATAATTTCAAAAACAACAACGAGATCTCTTAAAACTAAAAGAATGGGTTGCCCATCTTTCAACTGATCACAACATTCTCATCAAATTCAATCTACTTCACCAATCAAAACATCTAGTGAAAAAGAAAAAAGAAAAGACTAAAACTGCATTGTCAAGAATTCGCATTTCTAACAGAACTCTCCTTGGTCTTATAACTTTAAAACACACCCAGTACCAAATTCACATCACAGAGTGCGGTTTAAATGGTGTAATGCAGCATGAACTCTAAAAATGAGGAAAATCAAAGTAAAGATGAAAACTTTCGTACCCATTTCTGGTCTGTCGATGGAGGGAGGGGTCTTCGGCTCTCCGGTTTCGGCTTATATTTTTATTTATCCGCTAGGGTCTTAGAGAGTGGTAAAATGACCAATTTACCCTCCTCACTGATAATAGGTTTCGGGCCGTTTGTGGGCCGAGCCCGTTCGTTTTTCTCAATTTAAAATTTTTTTTGAAAAGGTTAATTTTGGATTTTTAAAACTTATTTCTTAAGATATATTTTTAATAATAATTTATATAATTACAATTCATTAATCAAAAATTGATTTTAAATTTATAGAATTTTTAAATTAGAGTTATCCATATTGGGAAATTTGAGACTCTAATCCTAAATTAAGATTACAATGACTCTCTTAAGAGTTAATTTAGATTATAAGTAGAAATTATTTTATTGCATCTTTCACTTTTATATCCTTCACTTAGTTTTAATTTATTAGTTCATTTTATATTTATCAATTTATTTAATGTACTTACAAATAATAATAATAATAATTGAATGAAAAGTTAAACTAAGATAAGATGTTTAATGTTTAAAATGTTCATTTGGTATTAAATCGTTATAAAACTAACTAAAGATTGAATAAAATTGAAGAATTTGAAATATGATCGAAAGAGAATGTCTTTACTTATAAAAGAATTTAAAGTTTAATTAAAAAATAGATTGTTGAATGAAAATTAATTAATTTATTTTTGTTTATAAGAACTTATTAATTTATAAAAATTGATTGATTAATTAATATATTGATTGGTTTTTTAACAATAAGATTTCTTAAAATAAATTTACGAAAAGTTAAAAATTGAACCGAAAATTTACCCGATTCAAAGTTTTTATAGTAAAATTGACCGAATTGATTAGATTTTTTAATCATTAAAAATTAGCATTAATTATATATTAGGGTTTATAATTTGATTAAACAAAAAATGATTATAACTTTTCGTTAGATTTAGATATGCATGATACTCCAGTATATATATATATAGATAGAGTTATTTCTATATATTTCCAGTAAATTCTTTAGCTTTGATTCCTGGAAACACTTATATAACTATTTATGTTTAGAACATGATTAGTAAGTAAATTATGCTTAGTTTGAAATTTTGTGTTCGGATTCGAGCCTGAAATCAATTGTGCTTAAGCATCCAAATTTTAATCGGATTTAGGTCAAACTCAATTAAATATTTTTA
Organism: Erythroxylum plowmanianum; assembly: GCA_025531925.1. Lineage (NCBI taxonomy): Eukaryota > Viridiplantae > Streptophyta > Magnoliopsida > Malpighiales > Erythroxylaceae > Erythroxylum > Erythroxylum plowmanianum. Next base: position 39,284,049 of record JANVCQ010000006.1, on the reverse strand, counting down.
ATTTTAGAAATAATATTATTTAAACAAATATATGGCTCAGATTAAGTTGGTTTGGACAATCCAACTCTGACTCAAATTTGTTATGAAAATATTTCATATTTAGGGGTAACAATGGGATTACTCATAAACTTATATTCAGGTCTTTTCAACAGGCTGATCCTAGGCTCAAACCTACTGGATGCTCAACTATTATAAATAAAATGACATCATTTTATTTGAGTTAGAAATCAGATAGGTTTGGGTCTGAACAGCCTAGACCTTGATGTAGTTAAAAAAAGATATTATTTTATACTTTTAATTTTAAAAAAATTGATAGAGCTAACGGCAGACACATTGTCATCCCTACTCATATTAGTCTTTTCTTGAATGGTATAAAGATTTTACTTGTTATTATTAATTGAAATTTAGTAATTAAAATTTAATTTTAGGTCACATATGTATATAAGTATAATATATATTATTTAACAACTCCATGTAAGCTTGGCATTGTGAAATCAGGTTGTGCCGATTAACTTTTTTAGCTTAAAATTTAAATGTAATATCAATTTATTCAAACGTGTATTTTTTTTTTTTACCTACGAGGTATCTTAGGAGAATCTTTACTATGGGAAGACATCTTTAAGTCATCTACTCTCAGATTAATTCTCGCTCGAGCCGAGTAGATCCCTTACAGGAGGCAAAATTCTGACCTCAAGTTTTAAACAGCTGCATACATGAAGACGGTTTGAACCCGTGACCTCACTTAATGTATTTGAGTTTTGGACTAAATTGAGTCGAATAGTTCGATTTCAACCGAAGCCAATCAATCCGAGTGAGTCAGACTAAACAATCTAACCCGCACATGAAACCCGATTAACTTAGAAGGGTGGATGGGACAAAAATTGTCATCCCAATGACATTTGTGCCACTAAGAATCCAAAAATGAGTTTCTATAAACTAATGTAGAAGAAAGGAGTTGCCTTCTGGACCTCTTTAACTTCTAAACTACACATGAATTGCCCAACAAGTAAAAATGTTGAGTACGGATAAGATACTCTACCTTATAAATATCGAAAAGAAATACTGAAATTGACCTGAAAATTGATTTATATGCATTGAAAAATACACGTATTTTTTAATTAATACCAATTATTTAAAGGTGATCCAATAGCTTACATTGTAGTGATCTCCAACGCTTGGCAGGTGGTAGCCATGAACGGAACATAAACTCTGCATGTGTTTGGTTTGTCATTTGCTCTATCCTATGATCCTAGCCATGTAAAAGAGTTATCGTGAGTGTCAATCGAGCTAATGGATATTTGAAGTCTCCCAGAATCTTGTAACAGAGAAAGTACGAAACACCGAACTAGCAGGATTTTCTGTATTACAGAACCGTAACACCCCACGTAACGTAAGTCCAGAAGAAGACTGAGATTATGTTCGGTGGCGGCGGCGGAGGAAACACCCTTTTGAAGGTTGTTGGTCGGACGGTGGCGAGAGCTGGTGTCACCAACTTACAGGAACCGATATCTTCTAATTGTGTAGCTGCTACTTCACCGAGGTCAACGCACAAGCCAAGTTCCAACAACAACAATCTTAGTCTATGTCATGGTCCTGATTCTGGGTCGTCTCCATTTTTTGATTCTGGTGTACCTGTGTCTGGATATTCCAGGGAACCAAACCTCAGTCACTGGTCTTCTGTTGGTTATGGCGGCGGTTCTTGTTCTGATGAATATGAGTGGGCTTCTGAGGCTGGAGATGGGTTGGTTGATGATTTTTATCTGGGACCTGTTCCTTCTGCAGAGGAGGTTCATGATGCTGTTTCTGCTCTTCAAATGTAAACGAATTTCAATCGTTTTCTTCATTTCTTCTTTGGGTTTACTGATATGGGTGTCATCATGCTACTATTTACTTACTTTTCGTCATCTCAAGCCAGCTAGTTTATCCAGTAATCCTGGAACTGCTGGAATATTATCAGTTTCTGAAAACACAGATTTATGCTTAGCTGTGACAATTTGTTTTACAGGGTCATAAAGGATAAGCTTGCTGATGAGTTGGAGAAGGATACAGAAGAACAAAACCCAATTCCTACAGCAGAATCGGAGTTAGATTGGACAGAGCCCTCCATCTATATGTACAGTTCAAGAGCACCGAGTCCTTACGGACCGAGTCGAGTTTATGACGCCTTCCGTATGTTACAGACTGATCCATCCGTGCAGGTGCCTGAGATTATAACTCCATGGCTTAGAATGTATAGGTTTTAAAGCTCATATTTACCTGAAACCATTTCTGGTGCAGCAAATGGTGATTTCACTGTCATCTGATAAAGCTGTTTGGGATGCCATTTTGAACAATGAGATGGTCCAAGTACTGAGAAACACCTACCATGCAGGTTCGTGAAATTTCTTAAGGATTTTCATTAGTATTCATAACAGTAACAAAAACTTTCCAGCTGACCCACATCTTCTTTCTGTATTAAGATGAAGCTGGTCGACCAAATTCTGAAAGTTCATCCAATCCTGCAATGGGTGCGATTGAGTGGATATTGGAGAACACAAAGGCCAGAGTCATGGGTATTGCAGAGAAGATGCTGCAGCTGGTGAACCAGTTGTTTAAGCCTAATGATGTGAAGATTAAGGAAGGAAGCACCATTGATCCATTCGAGGAAAAGCTTAGATCCTCCTTCCTGCTGTGTGTAATGGTCCTGCTGATTGTGGTGGTGACTCGAGGCCATGGGGCTTGACCATAATTCGACGACATGACATGACAGTCAATTATCATTCATACATACTTCCAAGCCTTCAGTTCTAATACTTCTTACGAACCTTTTGTGCATAATGGCTGAATTTTAATGTCCTTTCTCTCTGCCAAAGAAGTTAGAACTCTTGCTAATCCAAATTGCAAATGATAGATAATTTGCACCATGTTTCCATTCCCAGAATCATTTGATTCCACTTTAATTATTAAATTATAAAATAACTTATTATCTTAATTAATTTTCAATACTTCAAATGTATGTTAAATAATCGTGACGGACAATTAGTCAAATGTACTCGGAATTAATTATCACAATTAGTCAGTCATCAACATGAATAAATCATTAGAAAACAAAAAACCATGGGAGCAGAACCACACATCTAAACAAACAGAAAATGACCCAACCAAAAAAAAAGGTAAATTGACAGAATCTCATGTTATCCTTGTAACAATCTGTTATACAAAACATTAATCGAAAATTGTCAAATTAAGGAAATTAATTATAGACGAGTGAAATTAGAAATTAAAAGCAACACAGATTGAAACCCAAGTAACTGGTTAAGATCAGAATTAACTTCGAAGCAAAAATATACACCCAGACAAAATTTGAGTGATCAGCACCACCAAGAAAAGAAAATTCCTAGTCTAAAATCAGGAAACCTATCCCCCTGTGTCATTAAAAAAAATTAAAGGCAGACCGGCAAATATCCTCTTTCACAGGGTCCAGAAACGCAGTGACACCACAAATACCTTGCAAAGACTCCTTTTCATCTCAGAACTAAAAAAATCCTGACCAAACTTTCAGATAGGCATGTTAGCGCATATATTTGAACATATGACAAAATGCAATAGAATCATCAGTCAATATAATCAGGAATTTGAATTCTTCACCAGCACCACCCTGAACCAACATAAGGAGGTAAGAAATATTAAAATTTAAGATGCAATTTGGTGGACACGTGCCGCTTAATCTACATGGAAAGTGCAAGTCAACTCTGATGCCAGGTGAAATATCGAGAAACAAAAGTCGGTAGTAAACCCTCCATAATGGAGAACTTAAGCTAAGCTTCTGAAAGAGTAATGACCATGTAATCCCTCACCATAACCAGCTATCAAGGCAGGTTAAATGCTTAAATAGCAAACCTCAAATGAGCCATAATCATAACAACAAAATTAAAATATTCCAACAGAAAGTGAATGGTGACTGTTGCAACATTTTATAGTTGAAAACAAGTATAATTAGACCCAAGGTACGGTTCATTTTCTGCTACCTGCCACACAAAAGCTTAGGGAGAAATCAGACATCAGAATACCATCAACTCATAAAGAATAACAACAAACAAAGGAGTCAAGAAAGCCATACAAGAGCTTCTTCCACATACCCAAATTACCTTCACACTAAGGCATAGTCACCTCGAGAAAATGATTTGAGAAAGCTGACCCAGAGAAGCTTCAAGCATCACTACTATAACGTGGTTAACTGGATATTGTATCAGAAATACACAACCAATATGAGGTAAATTGCAAGGAGTTAAACAACCCAAGATTTTGAATATCATAAACGGTTATTTTAGAAAGTCCAAATGAGACAATGAAAGGGATGATTAGCAATAACAGACCACATAGGCAGCACAAGCATCCAGAAGTAAATGAAATTATCTCCTACAAAACAGACAACAAAATCAATAATAATAAGCTGTGACTTGCGTCTCCAAGATGCCTTTGCCTGAACAGAACTTCGACGTAATGTCTGCAAATGTCATAACAGTACAGCAAGGTTAAAGATGTGAGTCCCAAACTTCCAACAAAGTCATGGCAAGGGGTAAGAAATCAGGTTGCTCCAAGAAACATCAGGCCTGTAAAAATTAGTCCATAATGGTAAACAAAAAGGGTTAAGAGACATAAGAATAGAATGATAATAGAAAATGTGGTTATTAGGGCATGGTTCTAAATGATTAATATGGCACTAAAAATTTACAATGTGGAACCAAATAAATCCACAGATGCTTTGCCTCAAACATAGATGAGAAAATGTAAACAAAATTAATTAACCTAAAGATGTCCATTACTAGGAATGGCACAACATAAAAAGTAGGATTACAAAATGTAAATTCAATGCAAAGCCTACCGCATATAAAGAAGCGGACTTATAAAATTGCAATAAGATTCCCCATCTTCCCTCAAACTACCATTGGACATACAAAGAATCAGATAAAACTGCACCATAAAATACAAAGATGGCAAGCTAAGATAAACATTATATACTAATTTTAAAGTTCCTGAAGCAATATTCATGGTATTACTGAGAATAAGCTCCATTTCAACAAAGGTAGATGTCTTCTAAATGAGAAAGTGTAAACAAAAATAATTAACCTAAAAATGTCCATTACTAGGAATGGTGCAACATGAGAACTACGAGTATAAAATGTAAATTGAATGCAATGCCTACTGCATATAAAGAAGTAGCCTTTTATGCAGTGGACTCATACAATTGCAATAACATTCACCATCTTCCCTTAAAATATCCTTGGACATACAAATAATCAGATAAAACTGCACGATAAAATACAAAGATGGAAGCTAAGATATATGTTAGATACTAATTTTCAAGTTCCTGAAGCAATATTCACAGTATTACTGAGAATAAGCTCCATTTCAACAAAGATAGATGTCTTGCAGGATTTAAGTTAAACGAATATTCAGTAAGAAGAAGTCCCAAAGAACAGATGAAGTCCAAAAACTATATTTCAGCATGCACCCTGTCCTTCTAGCAGCATACGAGTCTATTAAATGAAATAAGCAACTAAAATAAATATGTCAACTAAGCATATAACCACAAATCAAACAAAATAAACAAATGTACATGTTTCTGTACCTTCAACCAAAAGATGGTGCCACTAGACGGCAGGTCATTTCATCTCAGACATGAACTTCTCATACTCAGAATCTGCACCATGGGTTACTTTCTCTGCACTTGAAGGCGGAGGGGCAACAGGTGGATTGGAGGCCCAAGGCACATTAGCCATGCTCTGTGAATAGTCATTGGTTGGGACGGGGCCAGGAGGCGGAGGAGGAACTGCACTGTAATAAGATGGATAACCAAGAGAAGCTGTTGGATAAGCAGTTGGAGCAGCACTCGATGGATTTGGAACTACAGAGTTTGCATAGACATTTGATGACACAGGTGCAGTAGAAGTGCTATTTTCAGTTTGTACTCCTGGTGGGTAGCTTTGTTGGGATTCGCTTGAAGAGACAGTCTGAGTTGGAGTACCTGATGGATTTGCCTGTAATGTTGGAGGATATGGCACAGCATAAGGAGGCATAGGCTGACCAGGGACTGGAGGATACATGGCTGACCCCGGAGGAGGAGGAGGCGGAGGAGGGGCATAAGGCGCATAAGGAGGTGGAACTGGTGGTCCCCAAGGAACTGGAGTCCCAGTATAGCTTGAAGGGGCACCTGCATAACTAGTAGGTGGCATGCTTGGAAGAGGACCACCGGGGATAAATTGTTGCGATGGGTAAGTGCCAACCTGCTGAGTTGAAATTGGGTAAGTGGGAATTGTAGATGCAGGAGGAGCTGGAGGAACTGCGGGTGGTGGAGGCTTGCCTGCAACTCTTACAGCTATAGTTCGACCCTCTAATCGGTACCCATTCATGCTTGCTATGGCATTATTAGCCATTTGTACATCACGATATTTCACAAAACCATATCCTTTGCTCAATCCAGTGACTCGGTCCTTAATAACCTTAGCCATTACAATTTCACCAAAAGGTGTAAACAAACCAATCAAACCATCATCCTCAAGATTGGGTGGCAAATAACCAATATACAAATTCGTATCATCATACTCCTTCATAGAGGGTTTAGCTCCATTCATTCCTAATCCTGCTTGATTTGCACTACCAAGACCACCCGTATTGCTTGCCCAGGGAGGATTGGTTCCAGAACCACTTGAACCCAAAGCCAATGTTGCACTTTGCTTAGTTGCCGATTCAGGCATTGTCCCTCCCAACTCTGCCAAAAAGTTCTGATACTCGTCATCCATTTTCTTCCCTGTGGTGCCCTTCACTGGACAATCAATAGTTGGATGTCCCCCATCACCACAAATCTTACATAGCACATCACTCTTGAATGTAGTAGTACGTGAAGGACAAGCATACTGCCTGTGTCCTGGCTCACCACAAAGCCTGCAAAACTCTTCATCCCTGATTGTCCCATTCAAAGCAGCAAGCTCCCTAAGTTGCTGTCTCTTATGCTCATTCAAGACCTCATCAACAGGCTGCAACAACTTCTCAACCATTCCGGCAGCAGCATCAAGACCCTCTTGGGTTTCAGCTTCAACCAAAACATGCAAATCCTCATTCTCCGATGGGTCTGGCTTCAAATCCCTCTTTTGCTGCAACCTACCTTCCTTCACCGACCCTTTACCACGAATCACAATCTTTGCTCCAGTCTCTCTCTCCATTCTCTTTTGCGTATTCCCTCTCGGTCCAATAATCAGCCCAATAAAATTATACCCCGGATACTCCTTCATAGGTATATATAGCTTCTTCTGAAGCTTTGGCGGCCTATAATCAGCAGGCGGCTTGAAAGCCGGATTCTTCTTAATAATCTGAGATATGATTTCTTGCCTTTCTTTATTCAATCTTTCTCTAGCTCTATACTCTCTAGTATTAATCCTAATCCCCATATTATCGTAAACTGGTTCAGGAGACGGAGATCTCGCTCCTTCAGGCCGGTCATCAAGGGGCATACCAGATTGCAACAATCTACTAATCTCAAGCAGCCGAGCATTCAAGGCCTGAATTTCTGGGTCAAACTCAATACCTCCAGTGAAATCCTTCATAAAATCAGGAAGTTGAATAACAGGTTTCGGCTCTTCATCAGCCCACCTCGATTTCCTTTTTCTCTTTCCCGTGCCAGAGTCACTATTCCCGTCTCCATCCGCCGACTGATTGTTACCGGAAGCCGCAGGTTGTTCCCAACGACTCCTTCGCTTGCGCCGACTAGTGGTCTCCTCTTCTCCTCCGGACTGATCCCTATCGCCGCTGTTGGTGTTCGTGAAGCCATTTTCCGACAACAGAGGCCTCGGAATTTCCGGCTTCGGAGTGGATTCCACGATCTTGCGATCGTAGCCGTTTTGAGGCTCGTCTTGGAAACCGTCAGTAGGATTCAGGGTTTTGTCGGGGTTTTGGAGATCGGCGAATTGATGGTCCTCCAGCGGCCGGGGAGGATGAATCTGGTCCCCACCATCGAATGATTCATGTGGTGGAGGAGGAGGAAAAAGAGAGGGATCTAGGGTTTGAGATTGGGGGATTGAAGATGGGTCCATAGATTTGGGGAACACTTCTAGGGTTTGCAAAGAAGAAACTAATTTGATTGAACGAAAAGCGAGTGAGTTGCACGATCTTTCAGTTATAGAACTATTTATATACTTGCGTGTACAAGTGTCGAGCGGTTACGTAGTCCCTTGTGAATGCGGATTTGGACTCGGGTTGGGATCTGGGGCTTTATGAACCGAATCTTTTATACAGGCGGGTAAAAATAAATATATATTAAAATTCAGAAATATTAATTTAAAATTATTTAATTATAAGTTATTAGTTTGTGGAATAAATTATTAAAATATGTAATTATTTATTTATTATGCAAAAATATTATATATAAGTTTCATAAATATAAAAAATATAAGATTACTGCTTTTAAAATAAAAGTCTAAAGTTAAAAATATAGGAAATAAGATATGTAATATTAATAAAAATATAAAATCTCAAGTATTTCTGTAAGAATTACAATGTAACGAATACCGTACCGGACTTAGTACTGAATTGGTTTTGATAAGATACTGTAATGTCGGATATCGTTTTGGGTAATTTTTTAAATTTATGAAATAGTTTCTGATTTTTTTAAATTACAAATTATTCTATTGTCATACTGTACAGTTGTACTATATATTTTTAATCATGTCTCCAAAAATTATAATAATCACAATTTTAGTTTAATTTATAAAATTAATTTAATAATTATTAATAAATATAATTAAATTTAAAATATATTTTTAAATATATAAATTTTAAATAAATTTTGATTTAATAATTAAAAATATATAAAATATTAGTTTATAAATAATAATTTTTAGATTATTTATTTTTTAAAAATATTTTTATTAATAATTTATTAATAAATATGTTATAAAATATTATAATAAATTCAAATAAAAATAATTTATTTTAAGTTTTGTTTAATTTATAATTATTATCAAGTAACAAAATATTTATTTTATTTTAAAATTAAAAATTACAAAATTTGCAATAATTATAAAAATTGAAATAAATAAAGTAACTAATTAAAAAAATCTTTTCAAGTTCAACTTTGCATGAAATCCCTAATAAACGAAACTGTTTTGATTACAACCATGTCGTTTTAAATAAAATGATATTGTATTTTATTTTTAATTTAAAAATAGAACTTTTTAAATATATTATTAAATTTTTTTGGGTTGTCATGTTATTATTGTTTTATCAGTTTAAATATACTAAATAATATATTTTATTTTATTAAAAATAGATATTCACTTTTTTAATGTGCATTTAAATCTTTAAATCATCGTCATCATCATCATCATCATCACCCAGTCCGAAATCCCGCAATAAAGCAGGGTCTGGGGAGGTCCGATAGTACGCAGCCTTACCCCTACATAGTAGAGAGGCTGTTTCCGGTATGATACAAGTCCACCACAAAAGGACCATCTCCTGAGCTATTAGTTGAACAATAGAGGTCACTACCACTGTTGCAAATAAAAGCATCAAAATCGCTGGGGCTAAATCCCCCTGAGACAAGGAATGAG
>JANVCQ010000006.1:39260411-39274365 GCA_025531925.1 Erythroxylum plowmanianum | reverse complement strand
CAAGAAACCTAGTTAACTATTAACTTCTGAACCTAAGACATTTTGATTCAACGTTCATAAAGCACATACTTTTCAATAATTCTTATTTATACCAATCAAAGTATAAATAAGACTAAATGATATTTAATAAATTTCAAAATTGGAACTTTTGCTAAGAATATATCTTTTCTTTATTTTATTGGTTTTATTACCCTTCAATTTTATATTATATAACTTGTAAATATGTTATAACTTACAATTAAATATATGGATAAAAAAAATAAGTAATTTAAAATTCTATAAAAGTCAGCATTTAACCATTAATTAAACTTTAAGTCAGGTTAATCTTTTTTTCGATTATATTTCAAATTCTTTAATTTTATTTTGATTTTATTATGTTTTAATACCGATTGAACCTTTTAAACCTTAAATCTTTTATATTATTGGTTTAATTTTCGGTTAAAATTTAAAAACATTTTATATAATCAATCTGGTAAAATCTAAAATTAATTAAATTAATCAAAATTTAAATCAAATTTACTCTTAACGCATGAACTCCAACATGAAACAACTCAAAGCTCAAAGACCAAACCAAATTCTCCCACTAATCAATCAACTCGCTGCAGATCCTTCGATAGGATGACGAACAACAAATGGTCTTCTTCGTTTCACATGCTTGGCCGGAGCAGAACTCCACGAACCACACCCATCAAGCACAGCTGTTAGCCTGTAAGGTGGCACATCTGTAGCCAGCCACTGCTCTACCTGGAAGATGGTCTGACTGCACTCAGTGTGCGGACCTGTAGAGGTGACCTCCACGTAGTTACAGTACCAACCATGGTGTGATCCTGATCCGTCGGAGGTCAGGTTGAGGCGGCAAATGGGTGCTCCGATGCAAGGACCACGGCCGCTAAAGATATCGAGGTTACCACGTTCGAAGTAGTTGTGTTTAGGATCCATTAGACCCCATAACTTGAGGTCTGGGATCCATACCGATCGACCATACGAGTCACCGATAGTGGCACTGATCGTCGAGTCTGTTCCTCCTTTGAACACCGACCCAGTCCTCACGTAGAGGGCATAGACGCACACATTATCCTGCAACACCAAAAACCAGTCAAGAATCTCACACAAGTGACACAGAACTGAGGAGGATCTGCAGATACCTACCTCGTCGTTAAGAGCAGATGCGGTGAAGAAGATTGGGATCAAGAGGAGTAACGAGAAGTGGAGATACTCCATTGTTGAATCATGAACAGACCCTTTAACTCTTATGGCTTATATATGCTACTAGTGACTACCATCTCTTTCGACTTGACCATTTCCACGCGAAGAGGGCTACAGCTTTCCATTATTAGGGATGTAGTGTACGAGTATGTAGTATTCCGTTAAACAAAACTTGGAATACTCACACGTGTTGAAGCAAGTTCTTTAACGGTGGTTGTACTAGGATTGTACGAGGTCTTCTTACGTCCGAAGTTAGAGATGAGCTAAGGCTAAGTTTCACCTTTCAACAGATATGAACATTTCTGAGTTTCTGGGCATTCTCAATGACAAAGCGTTGAATGATGCATGATTGCAACCTTGTGTGACAACATCTTTTACTTTTCATTTATTGTTGCTTAATTTCTTTTTTTCTTATTGACCACAAGGTCTTCTAAATAGATCCTAAATAAATCCCAATTATGAAAACACATTTTTAAATCATCTACGCCTAGATTAATCCCCGCTCGAATCAGGTAGGTCCCTTGCAAGAGGTAAAACTCTAGCTCCAAATTTTAAACGGCTACATACATAAAGAAAGTTCAAACTCATGACCTCAATTAAGCCAAGAGAGTCTCTTAAAGTAAAATTCCCAATCCGACTGAATTATGGACCAAAAACTGACATCCCGACTTCAAATCTAAATTCAAATTTGATCAATATCTGTTATCGAGTAGAGCAAACGTAAACTCTGTACATTTGGATAATTTTGATCATGATAGCTAAAATAGTAGTTATGTCATTGACTACATAAAGGAATTACGTATCACTTGAAAACTTATATACCAATTAACTTTGCTCTACTTCTTTGGCACAGAGCACAGGCCTCTGGCTTCAGTCTTCTTGCAAACAGCAATGTCACCCTCAAACCAAGCTTATTAGACATTGAATGACAGACTAAAGGAAGTTTATAGAACTTCAATTAATTTACAGAAGTATCAATAACTCTTATGTAAATAGTGATGCCCCAGCTGAAATTGGTGTTGATATTTGGATAGGCCTTTCATTGGAGATGAAGTTTCTTTCATATGTATGTACAATATTTCAGTGTTTCGGAACAGAGGTTCTTCAATCCACTGTAGTTCCACCTGGAAAGACCAAGATCGATGAAATAAGTTACAAGTACCAAAAAGAAACCCCAACAGAATTGGAGACCAACAGAAGCTAAATAAAAGGCTGCTTTAACTGAAACATTGATCAGGTTCAGTATGAAAGTTCTTGTGATACCAAATAAGCTCAGTGATTCAAGACCTAGCAAGTTAACAAAGGTCTCATGTTATGAATTTTCATTTTGAAGAATAATTGGGCACTTCCACCGTTCCACGAATCACTTTCATTTTCAAAGAGTGGTAAGAATGATAATTTAAATAATCATGAGAATTACCTAATTTCAGCAGCTAGAGCGACCAAGATCAAAGTCCATCGTGTAATCATATTCAATAGTTGGAATCACTGAGGCTACAAATTTCAAGAACAGGAAAAGATACCTGTAGAAAATAAAATTGTCGTTGCAAGTTCTTTATAAATGCAAATGAAAGTTAAAACAGGGAGATTAGAAGATCAGACGAGGAGCATACTCAAAATATAAGAACATAAAATAAATTACAAGTTCTTGATAGATAAAATGGAAGGAAAAACATGGAAAGTTTGAATATAAAACAGGAAGCATAGAGTAAATATAGATAAAATAAAAGAAAATTAGAGAACTAGAGAGGAACAAATGGGAAAATAAAACAGTGAAAAAAAAAAGAGAGCGCATCATGAGCCATTAAACAACCACACATGTCATGGAACACCTCAATCAAAATCACACAAAAACAGAAATACAGTTTGGCTTTTTTTGACATAGAGTTCAAATACCAACGAAAGAATTATGAGGCAAAAATCAATCAGAAAAAAGAATCGACTGTACACAGTTTGTTTAAAATATAAGCAGAAATAATAATTTTCTAGGCAGTATGCAAATTTTTCCTTAAAATGCAAGGGAATAAACTCACTTGTCAACTTCTGGTTCAACCCCACGTGACACTAGAACATCAATAATTTTCTTCATGACAGCGCCATGTCGGCATGGATGAACAGAGGCATGCTTCCCCGATAGATGAGGATGGACTTCAATAGTTACCTGCATAGATTTGAGTTCAGAAGAAAATATAAAAAGGCCATTTCCAGAATCTAAATAACAATCCATAAATGCCTGAATAACTGACAGACTCAGTTGGTAAGCTTAATTAGGTATAAAAGGCCTAGAGTGATAAATGATTGGTGCAATCCTAATGTCATTAAGTTCTTAGGAGATTCAAGAAAGAGTATAGTTGCAGAGAAGCAGGATGAAGAAAATTAATACTGCATGCTTGAGACAATAATTCTCACCGTCTTCCGGGCATGATCTTGACTGACATCCTCAAGCACAAGCTCTGGTTGCAAAAGCATCCTTGACTGCGAGCAACGAGGAGAAAGATAACAAATCAGGTTGATGAAAATTTAATCAATTGGATATTTTCGCAGAAACAGAGATCAATAACATAACCAACTATTATGAGCACTTCAATAACAACTAATAAAGATTGCTCAACGACAGAAGCAACGTGGAGCAGTAAAGAGCACATACCTCATCATATCCAGTAAGCCACACTCGAGGTGTTTGATAATATTTGTCATACCTGGAATTACAAATAATGCTTATAATTGATTAGAAAAACATATTTGATTAACATTCATATAAAATTCTTTGCAAAATTACAAACTATTATGTTGTGCTTAAATGAATTTACAGCAATTCAGGCCATGAAAAGTTGCAAAAAAGATCAGAGAACTGATAATGTAGATTAGTAAAGGAGGTCCCATTTTTAGTAAGTTTAATATCCAATTAAATCTTACGTGATGCTGACATCGTAAGTTCTAGTGTGCAGAATATTGTCATCATCTGGTTCATGAGCCACAAGATATGTGGACTGAAGAGTTGCCTGCATTAAGTAGTCAGTTATAAGAAGATTCCCTTCCTAGGGGAAATCATAGTGATTACCTTATAGAGCAAGAAATTGAACACTTACAGGATCTGTTTCAACTAGATTGTCAGGATCTTCATAGTCTGCCATGTCAGGTATATCTTCTTCTTCCTCACCTCCGAAATACGAAGGGATTGACTGAATATGGTTTTGCTTGTTGATATCTAGGGTCTCCATTGAAGGCAAGTTCTCATCCTCATCACCTTTGGTTTCTGCGAAAGAACACAAACAATGAAGTCAGAAGACAAAAACTTTATCACAAGATTAACAGGCCCCAAGAGCAATTTACCTTTTGGTTTCCCATGAGTTGCCAACCAGCCTTCACTGTCTTCAGTATCAAGTAAAACTTCACCTCCAGCGGCTTCATATTCTTCTTCTACTGAGGCAGCTCTTCTTAGGCATGGTACTGAAATGAAGCTCAATTTTCTCATTAGCCTTGATCCTCCAGTATAATATTTGCCATAAATATGTAGATAAATTCTGGATTTTTTTATGAAACAAGTTAAGAGCAAAATCTCCTATTGCATAGACGCAGTGACTTACAAACTTTTCTCACCTTTCATCTCTTACTAAATTTTCTTAATTCTCATAATAATGTTGGAAGTTCACATAGAAAAAGCTACCATTGGCTAAAAAGTAAATACAAAAATTTTCATGTAACTTTGACAAGGACTAACACAAACTAATGCATGACAAGACATGACAACAATTACCATTTCTAGTAATCAAGAACTGTTTATCGGCAGGTAAATACGGCTTTCTCTTGTTCGGCTCACCAGATTCCCTATAACAAAAGTAGAAAACTCATAATCGCATGTCAAAACACAGGTGACTGATTGCCAAAGCTAAAACTCTGGTAAAAACAAATCTGTAAGGCATAAGTCATATGCAATCAAAAGAACTAGATAAGGCTTTCTCTTGTTCGGCTCACCAGATTCCCTATAACAAAAGTATAAAACTCATAATCGTATGTCAAAACACAGGTGACCGATTGCAAAAGCTAAAACTCTAGTAAAACAAATCAGTAAGGCATAAGTGACATGTAATCAAAAGAACTATATAAGGTAGTTGAGCTAATAAACCAAACAATACCAAAAGCAAATAGGAAATACCCAAATTGATATGCCCATTACTCCTACACAAAACTGATATCCATAATCAACCCGCAATTTACATTAATAACCAAAACCAAGTCAAAAGTACGTATACAACACAAACTAGAAACGTACTAATCCGCCCTAAACTAATTTCGAACCACGTATCTCAAATTATGCAATAAAAGAAAATCTTTTGATGAAACTGAGAAACGTAAAATCAAATTAGGAGATCATACCAGGACCAAGTAGGGCACTTAGCAACGAGATTGTCACCAGCGAGAACGAATTCGCTGACACTAAGAACACCTTTCTCTTTGAATGCGGAGACCGTGCGTGGCCCAGTAATTCTCTCCACTGTGCCTTTGAACGCTTCGTGAAGCTTCTGTGAAAGCACCATCTCTTAAATTCTCAGAGGAAATTGAAGTCGATCAGTAATTGAGATCACAAGAAGCCCTAAAATTTAAAGACAGATTGAGATAGAGGAAACGAAGGGCGTGTTTGGCAAGTTTAAATTTGCTTCCCTAAGCTTATTTGCAATTTTTAAAAAATTGTAAGAGGAGACGTATTAAAAGAGTTAAATATTAAATAAAATTTTGGAATATTTAAGAATTTAAATTTAAATTTAAATTTATTTATTTATTTTAACTTATAAAAATTAATTAATTTAAATATTATATAAATCTAATTAACATTTTAGATATTATTAAAAATCATTAAAACTACATGTTAGTTCATCATCACATCAAATCCGAAGTCCCTCAATAAAGTAGAATTTGGGGAGATCTGATAGTACGCAGCTTTATCACTACATAGTAGAGAGACTGCTTCTGGTAAAACTACATGTTAATTATGATACCCTATTGATCATAATAAAATTTAAATATTATATAAATCTAATTAACATTTTAGATATTACTAAAAATAATTAGTTAAAATTAAAACTACATGTTAATTACGATACCCTATTGATCATAATTAAAAAAAAAAACAATATGGTGATCCAATTATGTAGAAGATATTTTATTTATTTACATAATATTTATGCCTTAAATCTAACTATTTACTAATTATTAATTTTTCCATATAATTATTTATGAAAAATGTTAATACCACATGGATGTATTTATTTTTATTTACAATTCATGGCAAAACTCTACCTCTTCATTAATGATAACTGGGTTTGGATCTAGCCAAGCTCAACTCGAAGTCAACGAATCAAGTCTGACATGCGACCTAACTCTTATAAATAAAATGACACTGTTTAGTAATTTTTTTAAAAAAATTGATCCTGTTAAGTCAAGTTGGGATTGGATTCGGGCCTCGAGCTCCGACCGGTCTATTGAACTTAGGTTGCTTGAGTAGGTCAAACTCAAAATCTAAAGATTTTAAATAAAAATAATGTCATTTTAAATAAAACAAAGTTGTTATTCAAATTTTAAATTAAAAATAAAAAATAATCGAGATTAGACGTCAAGTCACTTAAGTTGATTAAGCTTGGGCCGTCTATTTCAAACTTAATTAGACTTTCATTGGACCCAAGTTCGAGTATAAATTTTTTAAGCCTGCTCAGACGCAAATTTGGGCTGATCCATCGATATGCTTAACGGAGAATCGTTTTTCATATTGACTAATCACCTACTAATCCATTTGATTAACCACCTAAAATTTAGTAATTTCTTATAATACATGGGACATGATCCTCTATCCTCTCTACCCTGTTCCAATCTTGTTTCATTTTATCTTAACTATTTATTTTTGTAATCATCCATTTATATGAGACTTATAAAAATAGATGGTTGAGATAAAGTGAAATAGAATTAGGACAGGATAGAGGGGACGGAGGATCGGAGGAGATAATATAGAGACTTTATCCAATCTATTTAATTATACATACAAGCAGCTCTAGGCCCTCAAAACGTGCTATTTTCAGATAGCCATCCGCTCAAATTATGCAGATAATGATGAAGAGAACTTTGTGGACAAGCATAATCAGTTAATGACAAAGTTAATAAAAGCTTAATAAGCTTATAATCAATACTTAATGAAAATACTGCAATACATGTAGAGTATGCCTATCATCGCTACGGTTGGTAAAAGGATCTGGTGAAGAAGAAGAGGTGTTGAGGTTGAGGAAATGGAACACTCGCAATACACTGGCTTTGTAGGACGTTTCTGGGATATTGTTCTTTCATTTCGTTTCTTTATCTTTCAATCCAGGATGGTTTATCACCTAAACGCCACCAAGGAAAGCGATTCTGGCAGAAGTCGGAGCATTATCGTAAGTATACGTATTCGTACTTGCAAGCAATACCTTAAAGTGTGTTAAAATGCCAATGCAATACACTGACTTTGTATGGTGTTATAAAAGAGACTTGGTTCTTCTGTTTGGTAACATAACACATATGTATTATTCCGGTCTAATTATCCCATATCGATAATAGAAAAAATTGATGTAAAATTTATAGGTTTAAGAACTCTCTCACCCTTCAAGCTAACTTTTAGGGTTAGTTCTCTCGATAGATTTATAACATGTATAGTGTTATAATAATCAGAATGCACAAGTTTGCAGACCTACAATAAAAGGTATGTAAAAATTTAGAAATTAACCTATTTTAAAGAATTAAATATATTCAAATTTTCAATAATTTGAATTTTATTTTTTTATATTTTAAAAATTCAATTATCATATAATTTATTATTGTTAAAACCTTTAAGTCCCAACACAACATTATTTTAGATATATAAATTACTGAAATAAAATATAATAAAAAGTTTTACAATAATTAAATAATATTGAAAATAAGTAAAAAAATCAAATGATAAAAGATTTATCATAATTCAAAATTATTTCTAATTATTTATTTAAAACTCTAAACTTTAATATTTATAGTTCAATTAATTTTTTAATATTATTTGAAATATAAATAAATATTATTCAAGAATAAATTGTTCATAAAAATGAGCTCTATCTAGTAAGCCTGATCATTGGTCTGGTCCCTGTACGGCCCATTGAACCATTGGTCAATATGTCGGTTGCAAGGACTTGAAGATAAATACACAGACAGACAATTAAAACCATCACAATTCAGTTTTCTACTTTTTTTGCCTCTTAACGTTTCCGTTCTGCGGAAGCTTTGGGAGGGAAAGTGACGAGAAACAGTAGAAACTAAAAAACTCTTCTTCACTCTCAATTTTCCTTCAATCTCTCTCGTTTTCTCGGGAAAGTTTGGGAAGATGCCAATCGAAATGCCCAGAGGGCTGCCTTTTTCGGTGGACACTTGGAGTCCTTGTTCAAAGCGGAAGAGACACCATTTCTTGACACATGCCCATAAAGATCATTGCTTTGCCATTTCAACGCACTCTTCTTACCCTATTTACTCTACCCTTCTCACCAAATCTCTTCTATTTGTCTATTTTCCTGAGGTATTTCTGGTATTTACGTTTTATGAGTTCGTTCATGTTTCTTCTTTTTGTATTGAGCTTCTTAGTTTAGTCTTCTTCTTCTTTTTTTTCCCGTTCTTTTAGATCGAGGATTCGTTGTTCGTGCGTATTGAGGTGGGCCAATCACTAGTCATTGATGATCCTGATGGGGAATTCAAAGTTACAGCTTTTGATGCAAATCACTGTCCTGGTAATTTCCACCTACTCGTTTAATTTATCTCATTCTTGTAGGTAGTAGTAGTTGTTGTAATTGTTCTGACTGTTCAGGCTTTGTTCAATTGTTTCATTTCGGGGATATTTGGCTTTTCTAAATGAATTGCGTGCATTGCAGAGTCATTATCTACCTAAGCTAGAATTGTGTTCGCTTGTTTTTCTGGTTTCCATTTTGAATGTTGCGAAACTTGGAATGAGAAAATCAAATGGAAAACTCGTGTTATACAATCCTTAAAATTACCTTCTAACCAATGAGGTTTAGTCTAAACTATTCCAACAAAAATGATGCTGGGAGAGCTTTATTGACAGATGATCCCTTCTGGCATGGATTTATGAACCTCAGGAGCTGTGATGTTCTTGTTTGAAGGCAGTTTCGGTAATATCCTGCACACCGGAGATTGTAGGCTTACACCTGAATGTCTACAATGTTTACCCGAGAAGTTTATCAGCAAAAATGGAAAAAAGCCTAGATGCCAACTTGAATATGTATTCCTGGACTGTACATTTGGGAGATCTCCTCATAAATTTCCAAGCAGGCATACAGCAATCCAACAGGTAGTCTCACTTGACTCTCTCCTCACATTCCTTTTGCCGTTTATGATGATGATTCCATATAGGCATTCTCTTGGTGAGCCAGACAAACCTTATTATATCAAAATCCCAACAGGTAAATTTGAAAATACTTTTACGCATGCTTCTATATGTTTGTCCATTGTATTCATGTTTGTCCATGTGGATTCGAATTATATACAAATAACTAAGTTTCTATCTGTGGCTTTTATGATTGGTTACGTGAACTGCTACACTGTGGTTTATGTGACCTTGTTGATGTACATAATCTGTTTTCTATTTGTAAAGTTTGTACGATGGCATTAATATACAGAATACTGCTGGAATATCTGGTAACAATCAGGTTTTATATTTGAAATTGCGCCATTGATGAAACAGGTTATTAATTGTGTGTGGAAGCACCCTGCTGCTACTAGGGTTTATTTGGCGTGCGGCCTTCTTGGTCAAGAGGATATATTGGTGAATGTGTCCCGTACATTTGGGTCAAAGATATTTGTTGACAAAGCTGCTAATTCGGAATGTTTCCTAGCTTTGACACTTACGGTTCCTGAAATTCTCACTCAAGATCCATCTTCCCGTTTTCATATATTTGATGGATTTCCCAAGTTGTATGAACGAGCAGCAGAAAAACTTGCTGAGGCCCGTGCTAATTTACAGCCTGAGCCCCTCATTATCCGGCCTTCAGCACAGTTTTATGCATGTGGGGAAGAATATTTAGATGCTCAAACTCGAAAGAAGTTGAGATTCAATGAAGCTTTGATGGATCAGTTTGGTATTTGGCATGTCTGCTACTCTATACATTCTTCTAGAGAGGAATTAGAGTGGGCTCTGCAGCTTCTTGCCCCTAAATGGGTTATCTCTACAACACCCCCTTGCCGCTCTGTGGAGCTTGATTATGTTAAGAGGAATTGTTCTGGCCATCGGTTAACTTCAGATGACCCTCTGTGGAAGCTTTTGGACATTAGTGCAGAAACTTCTCCAGAAGCCAGTTTATCTGTCAAAAGCATTGTTAATTCTCCTGTGATTCAAGACACCATCCAGATCTCTGAAAAGTCTCAATTACAGCCAGTAAAGGCATGCTCTCATGAATTCTTGAGTTTGTCTCCTCCCAGCAAAAGGCTCAAGCTGACTTTATTTGGTAAAGCTAGACTTGGAATCCAAGGTTCTGATTTTGCAATGGACGACAAAAGTAAAATTGCATTGACAAGAACCGAATCTTCACAATCCACTGTTAATAAACAGGAGCAAGAAGTTCCATTTCATGATACTCCTGAATTGAAATGTGAAAGTAAGTTGGAAAATATGTTAGAAAGTAATGACGTTGGAGAACATGGCAAGAAAACAGCTAAGGAAGAAGTCAACAAGGTTTCTTCTTGTTCTCTCATTGGATCCTCAAAGAACTTCAGTGATCCCGTGAGGAAGTTATACAGGAGCATGAATATTCCTGTTCCTCGGCCTCTTCCCTCGTTGGTTGGTCTCAGGAATGCCAAGAAACAAACCAAAAGAAAAGGTTGAATCTTGCGAATGGTTCTTGAGATCATAATATAAAGTTTATACCTTTCATCATCTCCAGTTAGTGAATTCTTTATATTCATACCATTATACCTATTCTGATCATTGATTGAATAAGGACTTAAAGTCCTGTAATTCGAGTTCAATTAAGCAACTCGAATCTGACCGAGTTTTAGATTGAACTTTCCTAAGTCCGAAACGATCTGACTTATTGTATTGTTGCTAACTATTCTGGTGTTAGAACTGAATTGCCTAAATGAATGATGTACGCATCATTTCTTTTTTCAATAATCAAAACTGCAAGTTCATAAACTATTTTATAGAAGAAAGGGGAATTAGTACACAATCCTTACATTACATTGTTTATTATTATTCTGATTCCCAAACTTCCATGGGAAGAGAACAAAGCTTGTAAAGTAGCAACCTTTCTCATATACCTCAAGAACTAGGTTTGGGTAATAACTAAAATCCAAATCTAGGGATTTGGGTAAATACAGGAGACTGAGAAGCTAATCCAATGGAAGCCAGGCAAGAAGGAATTGAAGATAACAAGAACGTTCGGTGGCGTGAGATTAATTTTATATAATTAATTTAATGCATGCGTTTGGAATGTTAAAAATGAAAATTTTAAATTAAACAATTCATTTTCTTTATGAATTCAGTTCACGTCTTAAATGATGTGAATTATATTCATCATAAATATACAAATTATTATAAAATACACACACATTGATTACATACTATTTTTAGTTATTGATAAAAAAAGTCATATAAAATAGTTGAATTCATTTTTATTGAGTTTCAAACAATATAATTGAATTCAATTATAATATTTATAGATTTATTCCAAACAGTGTAAATCGAATTTAATTCAATCCCACAAATATAATTGAATCTAATTTAAAAGTTTCCAAACAGCCCAGAAAATTTCGATAGGGAAAAAAGAAAACCTCGAAAGGATGAAACTAAGGAAGTAATAACGAATGAAGAGCTTGGAAACCAGAGACAAATTGGAGACGAGGATACTCTACGATGGGTCGGGTCAAGGAAGTATTCGGGTATTATTCGGGTTGTGTTTCCTCCTATAACCACAGAAGACGGTGGATTTGCTGCTGTTTTGTATCATGGGGAGAAGAAAAGGAATGGAAGGGGAGTCTGGGGGATGAAACCCTAGATTGCAAGAATTAATTGGGCTTGATCTAATTGCTATCTCTATTTGGGAGTATCAAATCCTCTGTACTCAACACTCTACCCCAAGTTTAGACATAAATTTTGGGCTAGACTCGAATCTGTTCAAACTCGAATTTAGTCTGAAGGAGAATCTTTTTTCATATGGTCTAATCCATTTGAGTGACGAGATAAAACTTAGAAATTATAATACATAGATTGTCCAATCTAATTATATATTAAAACAGCTCAAACTGAGGTGTAGTTTCACCTTTGTAGGCTCTAGGCCCTCAAAACGTGCGATTTTCAGATAGCCGTCCTCTCAAATTATGCAAACAATGATGAAGACAACTTTGTGGACAAGCATAATCAGTTAATCATAAGTTAAAAGCATAATCAGTTAATCATAAGTTAATAGCTGGTTCTAAGTTTTAGTTTTAGTTTTAGTTTCCAATTTTTTTGATTATGTGTTTTAAATAAAAATAAAATTTTGTATAATTATTAATATTAATATAATTATATTTTCATCACTAATAATAATTACGTATTAGATAAAGCTTAAAAATAAATTATTTTAATTAAATAAATTTATTTAATATCTTATATTTAATTTATTTTAATATTATTTTTGTACAAAAATAAATAATTTAAAAATTAATATTTATTTAAAATATATTGTAATTATTAAATCAACTTTTATTTGAATATTTATATATTTTAAATTTAATTATATTATCTAATAGTTATTAAAATTTAACTACATATAATTTTATTACAAAATTAAATTCAATAAATAAAATCTAATTTAATCATTGTTAAAGAATTTAACCATTTCGATTTGTCTAATTATAAAAATTTTGAATTGGTAAAAATTTTAGTTTATTTTTTATAATAAATTTTTCATTAAAAATTGATTAATTAATTAATTAATTAATCTATTGATTTTCTTAAATTAATAAATTCCTATAAATGAAATAAGTAAATAATTTTTATTTAATAATCTTCTTTTTTTAATTTTTTTTGAAACTATGCTTATTTATGGAGATAATCCAGCATCATAGTTTAGAGTGTCTAATAAAAAAGTCAGCCGCCTATCCCAATTATGTTTATTGGGATATTAAGTAGTTACTTTAGCTAACATGTGGGCTACCTTATTAACATGCCTGGGAATCCAGGTAAAAGTAAAGGATCGAGATCTTGTAGTTGTGGCTTTGCACTCGTCTAGGATCACTCCCAACTCGTTAATGCCAATTCTAGATCTATGGAACTATTGTACCAGTTGAAGGCAATCGATCTCCACCTCTACCGATGTAACTCCTATGTATATCAACCAAGATAGTCTCTTTGAAAACTATAGCTTCCGCAATAAGAGGGGTGTCATATGAGTGGGAAAACTCTGAAAAATATTTAATAAATTGACCCCTTTAACCCCTTATGACTACGTCATACAACGTTGTTCTCTGAGTATCTTGAACTGCGGCATTAATGTTGCATTTTACAGCTCCATCGATTGGGCTTGACCATCGGATTACCGGTAAGGGTGTTCAAGAAAATCCGTGAACTTATGAACCGAACCTAAACCACATGAACCGAACCTGTAAATAAGGTTAATCGAACCTGAGTTCAGGTTCATGGTTCAGGTTCAGGTTTCTAACTTGCGATTCTAGGTTAACCGAACCGAACCTGATTTATAGGTTTAGATTT
>JANVCQ010000006.1:39232522-39254642 GCA_025531925.1 Erythroxylum plowmanianum | reverse complement strand
GTCCTGTACAAGCCATGTTTTATAATAGTCCTGTAGACGTCGATCTCAATATCAATATGGTATGTATGGCTCTGCATTATTTTTCTTTAGCCGCGCCAACGCTGGTAGGCGGCTTGGCTTTATTAATTTCAACGCTTCATCTCCTCTGGCTTGGAAAGCATGCGTGCGTGGTTTGAATTCTTAAAGAAGAAACGACGTCATATGGGTCATTGGACAAAGTTGGACAGGATAAATTAGACAGGTGATCTGTGCCCTACAGACAGGAGCCTAAAAAACGAGTCAACGAAATAGCTTCTAAACACGTCATCGTTTTGACTGTTATATAATGACCAATCTATTACAATCGTGTCTCTCTTTGCCTCTCCATTTGTCAACCTGGCAGATGGAGATGGAGAAGAGCTCATGGGACCAGTGGGTAGAGGAAGCACTTGCGAGGCTTGATTCACTCAGAGTTCTTCGTTCTCTCCGCCCCATTTACGTCTCTAACGACCCACACCAGTCAAAATTCGAAACTCTTGAAGGAGATTATGAGGTATTCGATGAAATGCAGCCATGGGATCGGTCCTCAGTTGAAATCTCGATTTCGGAGGAAACTTATCGGAAATGGCTCCTTGACATTCATAGTTGTGGTACTCCTCTCCCGTTTCTCTTTGGCTTGTTTCCCTTTTGCTCTTTTGCGTGTAAGTTTGGCCGTGTATTGTTGGTGGGTGTTGCACTGGTTTCTTATGCCTCGCTTGCATCAGTGTGATTGTTTTCTTTAAAAGTTCTTCTCTTTCTTTATATTTCACCTTCTTTTTGTGGGTGAACGGTTTGTTTTCTGTTGGTGAGGAGTTGAATTGTGTGCAGGAGATGATGATGGGTATAGTAATGGACTAATCCCTCAAGTTGGGCAATTCAAGAAGCTACTTTTGTTCTCTGGAAATGATTATTTAGGTTTAGAATCACACCCCGCTATTAGGCAAGCTGCTGCAAAGGTTTGTTTTTTACTTAGCTGATGTGGACTTGAATGTTTTTCTCTGAGGCAGTTAAAAAGTGTGTTGAATTCAATACTAAATCAGGCATCCCAAGATTATGGAATGGGACCTAGAGGTTCTGCTTTAATATGTGGATACACCAATTACCATAGGTTACTAGAGTCCAGTTTGGCAGAGTTGAAGAAGAAAGAGGTACGGGTTTTGTAGCTTTAAATTGTTTATATATTTGTATTGGCCCTTTGATTAGTGATAACTGCCATATTCATTAATAACTGTTTTGGTACACAACTTGAATCATAGTATGGACAGGGTGGGCATTAAACATAACACATGTAATTTGCAATCAATTTGGATGTTCTGCACATTCCTGGAACTTGCTCACGAAAGTAGTTATATTGGCTTATTTGGCTATTATTAGAATAGAAGTGGGGAGGAGATACCAAGATGATGAAATTGGTACTAGCCATTTGAACTCTCCAAATGATTCATGACATAATTTACATTTATCGGAGTTGTATATCCTTTGTGGCCTAATGTAGTTTCCTTGGAATAGGTTATTTTGTAGAAGACTGATCTATATTGTTCTTAATTTGTGCAATAGGATTGTCTTCTTTGTCCTACAGGATTTTCTGCCAATATGGCAGTAATGGTAGCTTTTGGAAGCATTGGTTCACTTTTGGCTGAAACTGAAGAACCCTATAAAAAGGAAAAGATTGCCATATTTTCTGATGCGTTAAACCATGCTTCAATAATTGATGGTATTCGCCTTGCTGAACGGCAAAGGACTGTGGAGGTCTATGTGTATAGACACTGTGACATGTCCCACCTTAGTTCATTACTGTAGGCCCTTGTCTTATGTCAATTTACCGTTGTGCACCTTTTATGTTGTAGCTTGTATTAGTCATATTTAACATCATGGGCATTTTCCTTGACAGATCAAGTTGTAAATGGAAGAGGAAAATTGTGGTGACTGATAGGTTAGTCTGGCTATTCTAGCTGCTGAGAATCAGCAACTTCTTTCTTTCTTTCTTTATTGTCTTCTTCTGTTTTCCTTTTATAATTTGTATCTGCTTCTTTTCTGTATCCTAGTGTTTGCACATGTTATGTGCTAGTTGTTTTATTTGGGAAGTGTAATTCTGTGTTTTAGAAACTATAGGCATTCTGATTAGTCGAACGCTAACCTGTTTCTAGTTTATATATTACCTAATTTTGCCTATTTTCAGCTTGTTTAGTATGGATGGAGACTTTGCACCAATGGCTGACCTAGTGAATCTTCGGAAGAGGTTTGGCTTTTTGTTAGTCATTGATGATGTAAGTGTTCAGATTCTTCTGAGATACCATTTCAATCACTCTTTTCACATGAAGCAATTGAGATTTCACTCTATAGATTACGGAAGTATGAGATTTACTGCCTGCTGTCAACTTCCACTTTGTTGTCATTTGATGGAAATCAAGTTGAAAAGAAAAGCTCAAATTTACTCAGAATTTTGTAGGCTCATGGAACATTTGTTTGTGGAAAGCATGGGCGCGGAGTTGCTGAGGAGTTCAATTGTGAAAAAGATGTTGACATATGTGTTGGAACTCTGAGTAAGGCTGCTGGATGCCATGGTGGATTTATAGCATGCAGGTAAAGAATTTCCTATACTTTCGTTTAACTGTATCCATGTAACAAAGTAAAAGCAAAACGATAAAACCTATTTACTTTATAATTCACCAAGGACAAGCGATGTAATTAGGTGAGCTGTTTGGACTTTCCTGCTTGGAATGGAAGTCTTTCTTAATGCTCTGTCTATCAGCTATTCCTAGTTATTTTTGGCCTTTAAAAATTGGTTCCATCAAAGTTGTCCTGCAAATGAAATTAATAAATCCATTCTGATGATGTATGAGCAGCAAGAAATGGAAGCAACTGATTCAATCGAGGGGACGCTCTTTCATATTTTCAACAGCTTTACCAGTTCCTCTTGTTGTTGCTGCTCATGGTAAATGGTCATGCTTTTTCTCTTTTTTTTCTTCAGGCAATATGTTAGTTTGTTCACCTTTGGCTAGTTAGTATTGTTGGCCAAATCTAACTTAGTTTGTTCAAAAGAACTTGGAAGATGTGCATTTCCTATGGTAAATTGGTTATTGCTACAGTTTTCAGTGCCCCATGCTAGAACCCCTTCATGGATAGTGTTATGCGTCTATTTTGTTACTATATCTACATGCATTGATCTCCATTCTAAATGTAGAAGACTGTATTTTGATGGCTAAGTGTTCCTTGTTGCATAAATTATTACTAGTTGTCAGATAATGATTGCATGTATGCGAAGTTAATATGACTTTTGTGACATATTTCCTTTTTGATCATTTACCTTATGTTAACAACTTGATTATGACCAAGCAGCAGCTGTGATGGTGGCAAAGAAGGAAGTATGGCGCAGAAGGGAAATCGGGAACAGGGTGCGAGACTTTCAAGCTCTAACTGGACTTCCCATCACAAGTCCCATAATTTCACTAATTGTGGGGAGTGAAGAGAAAGCCTTGCAAGCCAGCAGGTTTCCACCTAGGCCTCCTCTCGCTTTTCTCTCTGTGTATGTTTGTGAAATGTATATTCAGTAACAGCTCCTAACCTATTCTCACTTTGTGAATCAGGTTCCTCTTGAGATCTGGTTTCCATGTTACAGCGATACGACCTCCAACAGTGCCTCCAAACTCATGCAGGTTGTGCTTCAAATTCTTCATTGCTCTTTCGGTCCTGGTTACATATATGTAAATACATGTGGTTTTGTGTGGGATTCGGGTTCAAATCCACTGTTTGCTTCAATCCCTGATCCACTGGTATCTATTCGTGTTACCAAGACGTTCTACACTTAGTAGCAACATATACGAGCTCCCTTTAAAGTGGAGCTAATTCTCTATTTCATAAAGCTCAAATAAGGTTATGATTTAGGTTGAATCCTACCCAAGGAGCCATAGCTATTCAAGTTGATTATCTCTTTTCCATTTCATGAGCTTTTGGTAATAATTCTGGCTCTTCAATAACTTCACATCAACTATCTTGAAACAGGTTGCGGGTAACACTCTGCGCAGCTCACACATTTGATGATTTGAAGAAACTGACAGATACACTATCCTGCTGCATTAATTTTGAAGACATTAGAGGCAATCGTTTAAAGGGTCATGCTAAACTATAGAACTCAATCATTGTTCATGATCTGTTAGCATTACATTGAAAAAGTTTTACCCTTTAGGCCATTCATTAAGAAAGCCTTAACGTTTTTAAGCAATTATGTTACAGGTATTTAGTGGGATAGCTAGGGTTCGAGTTCTCATTCTTTAAGAATCGGTTCCTCTGCCTCTTTAAATTGATAGGAACAACGTTGCAATTTATCAAAGGGCCAATTCTTGTTGCCCTTCATTGAAATGGCAATGCTAATATCCCTTATAATTAATATTTTAAAAATCAGATTGAATATTAAAACTTTTAAGATAAGAGGTATATAGTAAATATTAAATAAATTGAAGACCCCAGATTCTGTGAATCAGCGAGATTTATTTCTGGTGTTGTCGAGATTATCTCATTGTCATCCATATTTCGAACTACAAATTTTGATTTTTTTTTTGCCTCCTTGAGATTATATTTACTTGCAGTTCTTCTCAAAGATGCAGACAAAATTGGAATAATGTCTGGAAAAATCAATATACTATTTATTTATTGAAAAGAATGCAACAGCTTGAATCATAATCTCTGCTTAAATCCTACTTCACTCTTTTCTTGTGCTTTCTCCGTCTCCTGGAAACAGTAAACTATAGAATGACCACAAGAAGTAAAAATCCTGTAACATCTGTCACTTGTTATCCTGGGGCTTTGGTGGTTCCCAATTTCCCATTAGTAATATATATGTGATAATGGAGTAATAATAATATCTATTAATCTGTTTATCCCCGTTTAGATTTGTCATCTGAGGAGGGGTTAGATGCAGCCAGAGCTAGCCAAGTTCCTCCACTGTCTGAGTATCCCCTTTGCTGCTTCTCGTTGAGCTTAGCTATTTCCTTCAATTCCTCATTGGACTGGCTCATAACCTGTTTTCTGGGTGACAACTGGTGTGGAACATGCAAAAAAATGGAAGATAATCAGAGGTTTATAGTCTAACGTAAGCTAAAGCAGATTTAGCAACATGGGTTATTAAGACTTTTGGTCTCTGTGCATACCCATTGCTCTGGAGAAGTTGCAGTCGAGGTTTGTTGTCGTCTATGATAGGTGACAGGGTAGGATGAGGTCTGACCTTGAAAAAAGTTGTTATCTTTTTGATAGTTGGGAGGTTCATTGAGGTTTAAGACAGTGACAGTACTAAAAGCAGAGTTGTTGGTGCTGCTGTTCTCATGTTGAGTGTGGAATATTTCAGGGGTTGAAGGAACTAGTTTGGCAACAGTCTTGGATTGAGGAACAGTGACGAGCCTTTTGTCAGGAAGCGGCTTCACAGGTGACAGAACGAGAGCTTGTGTTGCAGATGTGGATGAAACAGAAGGAGGTGTAGGAATGGCGTGATATTCTTCGAGTTGGACCATAAACTGAGAGGAAGGAAAGGTCGTGTTTGGCCACAGGAAAGTCCCCTGAGGCTTGCATATCCTGAATCCACCCTTCAACCTCTGTATCTTCGCTGCCTTGTCCTCCACTAGTTTTGGTGGTTTTCTAATGTGTAGATTTTCCCCTCCGCCGTGACAATGTGCTTTTTCCGATGACTCCCCTAATATCATTACTTTCCTGTTCTGCGAAGGGCTTTGTTCCTTCATCTCAGTTGATAGTTTTGAATCCGATGATACTCCAAAAGATGCTTGTATCTCCGTCCTGTTTGATTCTTCCACTTGTGCTTTTAGTTTTCCCATTTCCTCCTGGAGCAAGCACAGTTCAGGAAATCCTTTCACTCAAATCTCATTTCATCACATCTTTAGTCAAAACATTAAAAGTGTCATCAAACATACAGTTCAGGATGCAATTTAGAGTATTATATTGATGTTTAAGGAACAATAAAGTGGACAAACTTCATGGTTAATCACTCAGCTTAGAATGATATATTGACAAAATTTAGCAATTTAGTGGATGATACCAAAATTTAGCAATTTGTATTTCTTACCATACCGATCAGTACTAATACCAAAATCCAATACAGTATTGACAACTATTCTATTAGAGGCAAATAATCCCATTTCAAATGTATGCTTCCATACCTCCATCCCAGTCAAAGATTGGGAAATTTCCAACAATTGCTCCTCAAGCTTAGCCTTTTTGTTTACCAAATCAATATACATTTCCTGCATTAGGAACTGATAAGATACATTTGTGCATTGTTGGTCAAAGTATGCAATCCAACTTATTGATATACATACTTACCTTTAATGGAATTAAAAAGTAGTCTTGCTCTATGTTTGTACTAGCAACAGCATAGAATGGTGTAGTCTCACCAGCTTGTTCCTGGTCTTGTTTCTTGGATACCAACTCCTCAATGTTCCTGTTTTATGAAGCAACACAATCAATAGGAAATTAAGTGAATACAATACTATACATTCAATAAAGAATTATGATTTACTTTTTGATCTTGTTCATCTCTTCCTTGAGCTCATTGATCTCCTTGGCACAAATCGGATCCCGGGTTGGGTTATCGCCGGGTTTCCACCCGGGTGGTGGGATCCAATAAGGATCCTGAATTCCAGCCTCCTTCCTGATATCGACCAAATCAGCATTCTCAAGCCAGTACTCCATTGCTCCATCTGCATTGTGCCTCCTCCTAAACCTCTCTTCTCCCCCCGGTGCTATTTTTCCTGACATGTGCTTCAACAAATGGTCTAACAGACCCGTATCACCAATCAACCTCCTGGCATGAGCTCTCAGTGCTGGCCTCAATATGGGTCTCTCGATCACTGCTCCTTGCTCTTTCATTATCTTCAGCATATTCACCTCTGCCTGTTTATACCTCTCAGTAGACCATCTTTGTATGGAGGTTTTGACCTCTTTGTTCTTCCTCTTCTGTTTGCAGATGGCAACTTGATTCTTCACTTCACGTTTTGGCCTTTTGATTATCTGGGTTATGTTCATAATCTCACGGCACTTTCTCTTGCCATTCTTCCTAACATCACCTTCCTCATCACTCTCTTCTTCTTGTTCCTCTTCATTATCATCACTTGATTCCTCTTCTCTCTCCTTCTTCGATTCACGCGTAACATTACAAGGCACAATCGCTCCACACTCATTGCTCTCCTCATGATGAGTCAAAAACTTAACGTGCCGGCGTTTTCCCCACTTGACCATCCCCTTCCCTTTTAGCTCCGACCACAGAGAACCCTCTTTCGAGACCACAACACTCCTGGGACTCGAACTCCAGAACCGCCACGAGTTTCTCTTCTCAGTAAGTTCATGAGGTCGGATTCTCCGGTAAAGAGCTTCAGCAGCGACCTCCGACCCAATAATATACCTCTCGTCCAACGCCGGCAGCTTCTTGAAGTTGTTGACATCGGACTTCCCACGATAACTACTCTCGTCGAAGAACGCTCTCAGAGAATGCAAACTCGGGTATCTCAGAGATACTCTCATCCTCGTCTTCTCATTCACCTGCAAACGATAACAAAACACCAAATTAGCTAAGCAAGCTGTGACCTCCAATGGCGAAATGGGATACGTTGAAATGACTCACCATGACGATTCTGATACACTTGAGAAGGTGATGAGGTGATTTGGAAGGGAGCTTGGAAGGATCAATCTCGTAGAAAGAGCTCACTTTGATATGGTCAGCAGGATCTTGAACCATGAAACTACTCTGAGCCATTGTAGTGAGTGTGTGTGTGTACTGTGTACAAATCAAAAGCTTTGATACGAACCGGAAGCAAATAAGAAGAGAGGGAAAAAAAAAACAAAGGTGTGTACTATACTACTACTACTATTACACTCGTCTTTGGATTGGGTGCAGTACACGCGCATTCCTTCTCGGATCGTGCGGCTTATAATCATTCATCAGAATTTCTTGTTACTTTAACGCAGACAAACATCTCTCTCTCTCTCGCTCTCTCACCTGCGATGCAAAACAAAACAGAAACATAATAATAGCTTTTCGATTCTGTTTCCATTTCAAGTAACCAACTTGGACGTGTGGGTTTCCCACGCACATTTGATCGAGTGAAATACACGTACTAACGATATAGTAGCATCATCATCGTGAGAATGAAGCAGCGGCAGAGTGAGATGATGCATCTGCGCTGCACACGATCGGTAAAAATAACAAGACTTGCTTAATTAATTATATAAACAAAAAACACTAAAAGATATTAATTTTTTGAAATTCTGTAATTATTATTTAATAAGAAGAAGGAGTAGCTGGGGAAGGAGAGAGAGAGTAGGATTTCTGTTATGAGTGCAAATGAGGCGGCGGTTGCATTGTGTGCTTGGGGAGAGAATTTGGCTTGCCGGTAATGATGATCACTGCACGTGATTCGCCTCACGTGGCCCTTCTACTCTTTGTTTTTTCAAACTGTTTTGATTATAACAGCTTCCCATATTTTGCATTTATGCCGGTTTTTATTTAATCTGATGCACATATTTATTTAAACGTCACAAAAATATATAAATAAAATTTAATAAAATATGGTAAGAATTAATTAATAGGAATAAAAAATCTAATCATTTTTTGCTCTTTTCTTATCGACTAATTCATTTCGATAAATTGAAAAAAAAATCTAATTAATTATGATTTTTTGGTTAATCAATTCTAAAATTTCCAATTTTCAAATTTTTAATCTAATATTTAATTTTTTAATTGAATGACTAACTTTTAAAATTTTTAACAGCACGGTTTAAAACATTAGCTCCTTTTAGTAATTTATTGATTTTACTAACAAAATTTTTGTAGTTCATGAAATGTCAATATCTATGTGAAAAAATAGTAGGCATGGTTAGATTGGATTAGAGAGAGAAATTTTTTATCTGAATATATATCATAAATAAATTATTTACTTTTTTAACCTGCATCACTTTTTTTATTGTTACATCTACATGTAAATTTACCGGAAATAGCTTCTCTACTATGTAGGGGTAAGACTACGTACTATCAGACTCTCCCTAAATCTTACTTTATTGCAAGATTTCAGATTGAATGTGATGATGATGATATATCATAAACAACAAAGATTTTGTTAGTCAGATTAACAAATTATTGTCGGAACCAATATTTTGATGAATTCTGTTGTTATAAAAAATAACTTATAAAAAGTTGTCAATCCGAAAATGTTTTATTTAAGATCTATATTTGGTCATATAAGACTACATTAGGTATCCGGTACTGTTAGACGAAGATGAAAAAAATAAGATTGCGTAATATTGAATCTTTTCAGAGTTTGTGTTTTAACGAGACTTTCACTTGGTGTTATTGTTACATTAAATAAGACAACAAATGGGTAAAAAGTAGAAATTTTCTAAGCAAATCACTTGAAATTTATTGCAGATGGGTAGGTAATGACATTGATCATTTTCTGTCAAGGAATCAACACGACTGATCCTGAGGTCTTTCGGCTTTCAAGGTCTGAATGTGCCTGTGCTGCCTTAGACAGAGGGTATTGGTGATTTACTCGAACCTTCAATACACCTGAAGCAATCTTGGCAAAAAAATCCATGGAGGTTTCGAGCAGGTCTTCCCGAGTAATGATGTACAGCATCAGAGATGGCCTTGTCAAGAACAGAGACTTCGCCCCAAGTTCTGGCAATGGGACGGGATCCGGCGTACCAGATGACTGCCCGAAACTCACCATGTGCCCTCTAAGTTTCAAGCAATCCAATGATCCCTGAAAAATTATTGCTTTCCCCATGAGTGACAAGAAGTTTCAGAAGGCTCTGCTATAACCATTTTGATTGAAACCAACTGAGACGAATCAAAGCTGAAAGGTAGGACATGATATATATCAGATTCCCAAGCCTACTCAAACTAAGTGGTGCAGCAGCTAATCATAAGACATAAGATGTCATGACAAGAACCTTAAAACACATCAAAATTCAATCATAAGTTGCTACAAAAGTGAATCCTAACAGAAACAGAGGATTCCATAACCTGAAATGTGTCCTTACCCACAGAATCATAGACAACATCGACTCCTTTTCCTGATGTTATCTCGTTAACACGGGCGACAAAATCCTCCTCTTTGTAGATTATTACGTGAAGACACCCATCTTCCTTGGCTTGTGCTGCCTTTTCCTTGGTCGAGACAGTTCCAATGACAGTGGCACCAAGGGCAGTCGCCCACTGACATAATAATGAACCCACTCCACCTGTTGCTGCATGAACAAGAACAGTGTGCCCAGGTTCAACCTGTAGTAGAAGGAGAATTCACATCACCCATTTTTCTCCAATGAACAAACTTTTATGACTAATGATTAATGTAGTACTGAAAGTAAGTATTCCGCAACAGTGGGAAGTGAACTAACAAAAGCTTGCTTATAACATGCCTTAAAGCAACGATGCAGTAACATCTGAGCAGTCATGCCTTTACTTAGGACAGAAGCTCCAACAATAGGATCCATGGAAGGAGGAACAGGAACAACTTTATCAGCAGGAAGGATCTGCTCTTCAGCATATGAACCCATTCGACTACCAGCATAAGCAACAATATCTCCAACTTTTACATCAGAGAGTCCAGGACCCACAGCCACCACTTCTCCAACAGCCTCATTACCTGAAACAAGAAATAATTCTCAATATCTCAAGTTAAGAGAAGTTTTTACAGTCAAGAAAGAGCTAGTGAAAACACTCTAAACGAAGGACACCAGACCTCTAAACATCAAAAACAATTAAAGAATCCTACAAGTAATTGACCTCATGGGTCTTGCCTCACTATATAGTTCAAGCTTAGGGATTAGGTCCTGAGTTTCAATAACACTTTTCGTAGCCCAAATCACCTTCCTATAGAGAAAGCTGTAAACTTTAGTCCTAACAATGTCCGCGTCACTAAAATTGAAGGGTTCCTCATACAAATAATTGAATTTTCGAATTGAAAGGGTACAGAACCATGAAAAGGCAAGACGTTATCGAACCCTTGAAGAAGCTCAGAAATTAAACTAATTCCAACTGAACTACAGTGACAAAAATGAAAAAGATCGAACCAAATAAAAGCATGGAAGGAGAGAAAGAGAGAAACCTCAGGACCACCAAGCTCATGAACCCTAATACCTTTCACCATTTGCTACTGGGTTTTGCAGCTGATACTGTAACAAGCTCTCTTGCAACCAACCTTTCTTGGTTTAATATCGTAATGAGGCTGTGCTTGTTGTTTACCAATTTTCCAATGAAACTCGTCCACCTTGGACGAGGGTGATGTAGGAGTGGCAACGACAGTGAGCTAATGCTTTGTAGTAACTATTGTCTTCATCAACCCATTTAGGATTCTTTCTCTTTGTCCTATTACTTGTGCATTTGGTTTGTTTTCTTGGAGAAGATGACCGTTCATAATTCACAAATGGACACCCTTATTTATATCAACCCTAATTAGTTACATGATTTCATCATTCATTCACATAATTACTTCAATTATTCTTTATAATGAATATTGGTGAGTCAATAATTTGTCTTTTTCTAATAAAAATAATTTAAAGAGTCAAAATTAATAATTACAAAATTCAACAAATTTGGTCGTTTCAATTGTAAAAATCTTGAATCAATTAACTTTTTGGTTCGATTTTTAATATTTTAGTTCGATTTATTTTAATAATTTTTATTGTTAAAAACTTACTTTAAACTTCTAATTCTGGTTTAACTTTTTGGTTCGAATTTTAAAACATTGTTAGGAACTTATGAAACTATAAGGACTTTTTGGGTACTTCAAGTCAAGACCAGACACTAAATTCTTAAAGAACATACCCTAGTCTTAACTTATGTAGATTATAACATCTGACTTCAACAAACGATGTCCTCATGGACATTAACAAGCGGCGGAAACACCAAATTATGCATATATTGGCCACTAGGCACTACATACAACCCCATGTGATTGGTTCAGGCTCTAACCTACATGACCAATGACCTCCAATGGGATTGAACACTGATTTAACATATTACCCTTCACTGGAAATTGACCACTGATCGATAAGTAGCACCAGGTTGCCACCCGTTTGGAATTACATCCTTAGCCACCAGAGTTTCGCCGGAGTACTGTGACGTAAGTTTGATCGAAAATGGCGGCTTAAGCTCTGATCCTGCATCCAACTTCCACACTGCACCCCAAGATTGTTGCAGTTCCCTCCATTGCTGACCGTTAGTTTGTGTCGACGACGCAGCGTCCTCCAGCTCCACAGCCGCAAGGTCACCGTCTCCGTCTTCAAACTCCACCACAACTGCGAAATAATTGGGGTTCGAACCCTGGTCCACGTGAAATGCTATCTTCCTCCCTGGATAATCACATGCAACCCTGCAACAGATTTATTTCTCAGAACAAGGTGCAAGAAAGATTGGTTAGAGAGTAAGAGATGTAAGAATATCATCATCACCACCTTGCGTAGAGAACTTGCAGTACTCCGGCGTCGCGAAGTTGTTGTTCTTGACCGGGAACCGCCATGGCACCAAAAGCTGTGCCACTCAGATCGAAATGAGCGGAGTCCGACGCGCAAGGACCTCCTGGGCACGAATCTGTTATCACCACCCTCACTGGTTTACCAGAACATGACTGATGGTTTGTGCATTTAACCTACAAATTAACGGACAAACAAACGAACGAACAACTCATTCCTGAGAAGAAGAATGAGAACGAACTGCAGATACGTACGTGAACCAATTCGATTTTACCTACCTGATAACAAGCTCCACATTCCTTGCCGGAACCATATAGAGAAGGACCAACCGCAGTTATTAACGAAGAGAATGGAGGCTGTGAAACAGCACTTCCATATCCACATGCACCTCCTGCAACCATTATTAACAATTTTTTTTTCTTAGTGAGGCATTCATGGTGGTGCCATATAATACACAGAAATCAACAAACAAAACACAGTTTTCTCTTTACCGTCACTTCCTGCGCCGTCGGGGCTACCGTACCAGGTGGCTCCGGCTGATGACCATTTCGTGCCAGTACTGGTGAGACTCAAACGTTTTGTACTGAAACAAACGCACAGCTCCAAGTAACTAACGAGCAGTGATAGTAATAGAAATAAATAAGGAGTGAGGAAGCCATAGAGGGACAAATGTAAGGTCGTCATAGCTTATCACGAATCTGACTACTTTATCACTATCTCGCCGCTTCAAGTAGCTCCGTGTAGATAGGCTACTGAATGTATGTATTCCATTCCCATATCAACGCAAGTATTTATAGATAGAGATAAGCCTTTCTCTTTGGAATTAGGCATATTACTTATATTTCAAGTTATCTCTTAAATATATTTTTAGTAAGGGTTAATTACACTTCACAATGCTTCTACTTTAAAATTGTCAGCATTTGCTTGTCTTATTGCTTAATTATTAAATAATATTTTCTCTTATAATTAATTATGTGAAATATTTCACGAGTTAAGATTTACAGCAAGAAGAGTCTTTCTCGATTTCTGAGGTCTAATAACATCACATATTTTGAGCTTCTCTCATTTTCGTGTGCCTTCTGATCAAAGGTAGCCCGGATGGGAGATCAAGGGAAGCCTGAATGGGAGAATTGTGTGATAATTAAATAATATTGTATGAAATAATTAGGGCATAATATGATAATTAAAATTATCAATACTCATATAATTTTGCTTTTATAACACTCGAATTGTTTGATATGAACTTTCTATTAAAAAACTCTAATTATAGACCCGGATGATGTTTTTTTACATGTGGGATTATACGACGTCGTTTTAAATTTTACATTTACGAGAAAATGTTATTAAGTTTTTAAACTTTGAATTTATAAGTTATTAATAAGTGACCGTTTCACCACAATAATTTAAGCTATTGTATGAGGCCAAAAGTGAAAGCTCTTTGGACTTGAAACTTGCACAGGCTCACTCTACCTTGTGCTGAATAATAGGTTGGTGGTAGGATTTGAACTCACAACCACTTGGTCACAAAGGCTCTGATACCATGTTAAGTGGTCGTGAGTTTAAATCCTACCACTCACCTATTATTCAGCACAAGATAGAGTGAGCCTGTGCAAGTTTCAAGCTCAATGAGCTTTCACTTGAAGGAGTGTGTTAGTGAATATATAAAATCAATTAAGTTGGCCTCACACAACAGCTTAAGCTATTGCGATGAAACGGTCACTTAATATAAATAGAAACATAATTAATTTTTTTAATTTTGAATTTATAAGAATCATTACATCACTTGGAAAAATATTTAATCCGAGCATAAGCATAGCCCTGAATTAAGGCAATCAAGGCCATAATTCTTGACTAAAATTTGGTGGCTTGATTTAGTCATCTTATAATTAAAAGCATTGTCGGTTGAACTGGGCCCGTACATATTGATATTTGTTACCAATTTTGTCTTTACAACTTCCCAGGATTTTGCCGTTGATGTTGGTTGTTGGTCGTTAACTTAAACCACCTAAAGATCCCCTCCATTTTAAATCCCCTCCATCGGACGGCCAATACTCAATCCCAAGAGTCCCAAAAATCAAACTTAGTGGCGTTGATTGACTTGCTTTAGTAGAAAAGCTTCCTTGTTTGTATATAAGCACATGCAAAGAAGGAATTTGGTTTTGGACTATACCTGTATTAACGGTCAGTGCTATATCCAATCAGCGTTTCTAATTATCTCCATGAGAAGGAGGTTTCAACAACGGTATCTTCTCCTGGTCTTAACTCCATGGATCTTGCCATTTGTTATGCATTTATTTAGCAGTAATCACGTAGTCTATATCGTGTAGAAATTGTTCTGCTGTCAAAAAATAATGAATACAATTGGATAATTACAAAAATAATGGGAAGGCTTCGATAAACCATTAAGGTTATTCTTTTATAATTAGAAGATTACGACTTCGAGTTATAAAAATAATCTTTTTGTAAGACATAAAAGAAAGGCTGAAATAATTGATGACTTTCACCCATCTCTCATAAAATGGGGAGCTATATACATTGAGTTTACGTTTTTTAGTTAAAAAAATAAAAACATTAATTTTCTATCTCAACAACATAATACAATTTAAATTTTAATGTTTTCGATCAAGTGTTTAAATTGAATTATAACTTTCAAAATATTTAGAACAAAATCTAATTAGATGAAAATTTGATTGAATTAATTTCCTGTTAATTAAATATCACATCAAGTAACCTGATATTATTTTTTATTTTCAATCAAAAAGTGGACTCTTTATTATATGACTAAATGAGACACACTGTCTAATAATTAAAATAAAAATACTATGTCATTAGTGATATGACATTTAACTAAAAGAGAATTAATCGTGTTAAATTTTCCATCTATTTAAGGTATGTTCTAAATATCTTGAACGCTTTGAAATGTTAATGTTCAATTTGTATTTTGTTATAAATATTGAGATTCAAAATGATTTTTAACCTAATTGAAAATGATATTCCAACTTATGTGGTAAAGTAACGAGAAATTTAATTCCTCTTAAATAAGTTTTAGATTAACGAGTCTTATTGAATAGAATAAATAGGTTGATTACGAGCTTTGTAATTGTCTCTTTTCGAGTCTATTCAATTTATATAAAATTAATAGAAAATCAAGTGGGGAAAAGTTTAATATCTCTTAAATATAAGTTCTTAGGTTTTAAATTTTGTAGATGTAGATGGATTAAATATTTATTTTTCTCCTTTTTGTAAATTTAGTCATCCTATAATTAAGAGCATTTTTCTTTTTTTTTTTGGGTGAAAAATTGTTAAAGGGGCTTTTTAATTATTTGTTCTCTGAATCCTAAAGACATCAAGAATTTACATACATACTTTAAAGCCATCAACACTCAAATTATCCATATTCGGAACAGAACTTTAGGTAATGCACTGGTAGCTCTTATTCCATGCTTGAAGTTGTTTTTGTTAGATTATTAATGTCTCGTGTATAAATATTTATAAAGCTTAATATCAACATGATGGGTGTGGTAGTTAAAACATGGTTTTCTCAAAAACCACTTATAGGTTTCGTCTCTTTTGGTCATATTCTTGACTATTAAGTTGTTTATGTCAATAACCATCATATAAGAGACACAAGGGAAAAAGTGAGGAAAAAAATAGAAACACAAGAGAGAATCAAGAGTTCTAAAGAGTTAGATTTTTGTACCGACATAAAACAACTTTATAGATCAAGATACGACTACTTTATATGTGAGACTTATATATGTTTAAGATCCTGCATAATCGTATAATGAAGTGAGAGTATTATATGTGGTATCAGAGCATTTGGTTGTGAACTGTATGATTCTCCGTTACATTTTCGGGTTTTGAAAATCTTCATGCTTTTCTATTTAGACAAAACCGATGATTGTATATATATATATTATTTTTACAATGAATTTTTCAAGTACATGAGACGTCTGTTTTTTCGCAGTGATGTCATGTCTTTGAGGATGATGCGTAACCAACGTCACTGACGACAGACGTGTGTTCACCATTTGTGCTCATGGCTGGAATGTTGCAACGTCGAGGATGACGGTGAATTTACTGGGTCTGTGACATCATGCCTCCGTGATGATCTAGACACTACCAGTGACGGTGGCATGTGTCGATGTTGGTGATGCCAGACGTTGTCGGTCGTGATGTTACAACGTCCGTGTAGTATGTTTATTGTTTGTTTCCCTCCTTGTTGTCGATGGTGATGATATTTCCCTTGGTGGCATAAGACAACGTCGATGACTGTCGTGTTAGCCGTGTGTGCGGCTGATGTGATGGTGCATCATCGTTGTCATGTCGCTGGTTGTTTTTGATAATGATAAACAATTTATGAACAATGTTAATAGTATTAAACAATAAAAGATGAATAAGTGTGAACAGTAGTAGAAGTAGTAGTAATAATAATAATAATAATAATAATAATAATAATAATAATAATAATAAATTATGCATGCATGAACAATTATATTAGTGTACATGAATTATAGAATTAATTACAATTATCAACAGTACAATATATGCATGTTAACGTGAATAGTAAAAAAAGAGAGGATGAAGTACATGCATGTTAATTTGATTATGAATTTTGACAGCATTACTGTTATATACACTGTTTTGTATGCATATACGTTAATAATAATGATTGGCAGTATGTTTATGACATGATAATTGAATATTTAATATTTTACACATTTATCAAATTTGAAACAATATTATTTTAGATTTATGAATCACCAAAGTGATCAAATCTTTAGGATAATTAATTATAAATTGCCTAGAATTTTCAATCACTCACTCACTCATAAAATTGATGCTATAAATGATGTTTATCTATGAGTAGATTGAAATTCATTATTATAAGAAATTTATGAATTACCCAAAGGTTAATTGATTGTTCTTATAATTAATGAATATGATTGTTTGGTAATATAAATGCACTATTAGTTTTACTTATTTATCCAAAGATAATAAATATTTTTAAGTAGTGTATGCATCATTATCTAATAATGTTAAATATTATTGGCATCATTATGATTATTTTATGCAGTATCACCCAAAGGAGAACATTAATATACATTAATTGTTAACATTATCTTCCATATGAATCTATATAATATGTTAGTTTATGACTCAAAGCATTAATTTTAGGCGTGTATTTATTGTAGTTTCTGTCCCTTTGTCTTTACATTCATAAGCTTCGTCTGTACCAAACTTTAATGGGCCAAATTTTTCTGGCTGGAGTGAACAAGTCCAATTTCACCTTGGTGTATTGGATCTTGATTTGGCACTTTTAAGGTGAGAAGCCTGCTACTATTACTGATACTAGCAGTAATGAAGAAAAGATAAAGCTTAAGAAAAATCAAACAGACTGAGCTTGATGTTTATGCGAATGAGCATAGCAAACAACATCAAGTCAGCTCTTCCCAAAATTGAAAGTGCTAAAGAATTTATGAGTTTTGTGGAAGAGCGCTCCCCAATAGCTGATTAGTCTCTTGCTGGGACACTAATGGGTACTTTGACCACCATGAAATTTGATGTTTCTTGTACTATGCATGAACACATCATTGAAATGACAAATATTACAGCAAGACTTAAGTCACTGAGAATGGAAGTGGATGAAAATTTCCTTGTACAGTTCATTTTGAACTCTTTGTCGTATGGGTATGGTCCATTCCAAATGAGCCATAATACCATGAAAGAC
Source organism: Erythroxylum plowmanianum (assembly GCA_025531925.1). Classification (NCBI taxonomy): domain Eukaryota; kingdom Viridiplantae; phylum Streptophyta; class Magnoliopsida; order Malpighiales; family Erythroxylaceae; genus Erythroxylum; species Erythroxylum plowmanianum. The sequence goes on along the minus strand of JANVCQ010000006.1, from coordinate 39,236,419 downwards.
AAATGGAATGTGCATAAATTGCATAGTATGTTGGTTCAGGAGGAAATAGGACTTAAGAATCAAGGTAATCATTCCACCCATTTTGTGTAATATCAAGGAGCTAGTAAGAAAGTACATAAGAAACATGGAAAGGGGAAAGGACCACTGAAGACAACTGAGTCCTCCGTTAAGATCCAGAAGAAGGTAAACAATAACAAATGTCATTTCTGTGGAAAATCTGGACACTTCTAGAAGGACTGTCCACGATGTAAAGCTTGGTTCGAAAAGAAAGGTAAGCTTAAGACTTATATATGTTTTGAATCAAATTTAACTGATGTTCCATGTAATACTTGGTAGATTGATTCTGGATGTACAACTCATGTTTCTAATACTATAAATGGATTCCTTACGATCCAAACCACAAACTCAAATGAGAAGTTTGTCTTTATGGGGAATAGAGTAAAGGTTCAAATGGAAGCAGTCGGGACTTACCATATAATCCTGAATACTGGGCATCATTTAGATTTATTTGAAACTCTTTATGTACCTAGTATTTCTAGGAATTTGATTTCTTTATCTAAACTTGATGTTACTAGATACTCTTTTAAGTTTGGTAATGGATGTTTCAGTTTGTTTAAGCATACTAGTATGATTGGATTTGATATACTTTGTGATGGTTTATATAAATTGGATCTTGATAATTTATATGCTGAAACTCTTATGACCCTGCATCATAAAGCTGGAATTAAACGTAGTTTAGTGAATGACTGTTCTGCTTACTTGTGGCATAAGCATTTGGGTCATATTTCCAAGGGAAAAAATGGAAAGATTAGTAAAGAATGGAATTCTTCCATATTTGGATTTTACTAATCTCAATATTTGTGTGGATTGTATTAAGGAAAAGTAAACAAAACACACAAAGAAAGGTGCCATAAGAAGCACTCAGCTTCTTGAAATTATACACACTGATATTTGTGGACCTTTTAATGTTAATTCTTTCAGTAAAGAAAAATACTTTATCACCTTTATTGATGATTATTCACTTTATGGATATGACTTTTTACTGCATAAGAAATCTCAAGCAATGAATGCCTTAGAAATTTATATAATTGAAGTTGAAAGGCAACTCGACAGAAAAGTGAAAATCGTTAGGTCTGATAGAGGTGTTGAGTATTACGGAAGATATGATGAAAATGGACAACATCCTGGTTCATTTGATAAATTCCTAGAAAAGCATAAAATATGTGTTCAATACACAATACCAGGTACACCACAACAAACTGGTGTATCAGAAAAGCGTAATCGAACCTTAATGAACAAGGTTAGAAGTATGTTAAGTAATGCATATTTACCCTTATCATTATGGATGTATGCCTTAAAAACTGCTGTGTATTTATTAAATAGCATTCCTAGTAAGGCAATTCCAAAGGCACATTTTAAATTGTGGACTGGTAGGAAATCTAGTTTAAGGCACCTGCATGTTTGCGGTTGTCAGGTAGAAATAAGGATTTATAATCTACAAGAAAAGAAACTAGATGCAAGAACAATCAGTTGATATTTCATTGGTTATCCAAAAAAATCTAAATGGTATATATTTTATTATCCTAACCATAGTAAAAGAATTGTTGAAACCGGAAATGCTAGGTTTATTGAGAATAGTGAAATTAGTGGGAGTGAAGTTTCAGGAAATGTGGAAATTAAGGAAGTTAGAATATAAGTCCCTTTGACTTGTGTTCCCACTACTCAAATTGTTGTTCCTCAAATTGTTGCACCACATAACAATCATGAAGAACAACAAATATATGCTCCTGACATTCAACATGGACCTGTAATAGAAGAACCACAGGAAATAACATTAAGAAGATCCCAAAGAGAAATGAGATCTGCTATTCCGAATGATTATGTTGTCTATCTACATGAGTTGGAAGATGACTTAGGAATTAATGATGATCCAGATTTATTTTCACAAGCCATTAATATTGTTAAAGCTAATAAATGGCCAGATGCAATAAAAGATGAGCATAAATCCATGGAATATAATGGTGTTTGGGACCTTGTAGAATTGCCTGAAGGGTGCAAGAGAATTGGGCGTAAATGGGTTTTTAAGACGAAGCGTGACTCTCATGACAACCTTGAACATTACAAGGCTAGACTTATTACTAAGGGGTTTACTCAAAAAGACGACATTAATTGTAAGGAAACGTTCTCACCAGTTTCCAAGAAAGATTCTCTCAAAGTTATCATGGCACTAGTGGCTTATTATGATTTAGAGCTACATCAGATGGATGTGAAAACTGTCTTTTTAAATTGGAAATTAGAGGAAAATGTATATATGGATCAACCAATGGGTTTTTCAGTTGAGGGGAAATAAAAAATGGTGTGTAAACTAAAAAAGTCAATATATGTACTCAAGCAAGCTTCCCGCCAATAGTATCTTAAATTTAATGATACTATTGTTTCCTTTGGTTTTAAAGAAAACAATGTTGATTGGTGTATATATCTGAAGGTCAGTGGAAGTAAGTTTATCTTTTTGATTCAATATGTTGATGACATCTTGCTTGCAACTAATAATCTTGGTCTATTAAGTGAGGCTAAGAAGTTTCTCTCTAACAACTTTGAAATGAAAAATATAAGAGAGGCAAACTATGTGATCGAAATAGAAATATTTCGGGATAGATCCCAAGGACTATTAGGTTTGTCTCAGAAGGAATATATTAATAAAGTTTTAGAGAGATTCATAATGGATAAATGTTCCACGTCTCTAGTTCCAATTCAGAAAGGAGTAAAATTTAGTCTTATGCAATGTCCAAAGAATGATATGGAATGGAAATAGATGAAAGGAATTCCTTATGCATCTGTTGTTGGGAGTTTGATGTAAGCTCAAACTTGTACAAGGCTGGACATTAGCTTTGTAGTTAGTATGCTTGGTAGATACCAAAGTAACATAGGATTGGATAATTGGAAAGCTGCAAAAAAAGTCTTAAGATATTTGTAAGGGATAAGAGATCGCATGCTTACTTATAGGAGGCCCAATCATCTTGAAGTAATTGGATATTCAGATTCAAATTTTGTTGGTTGTATGAATACTAGAATATCTACATTTGGCTATATATCTTTTAGCCAGAGGAGCAATATCATGGAAGAGTGTGAAGCAGTCAATAATTGCTACATCCACCATGGAAGTTGAATTTGTGGTATGCTTTGAGGCTATGGTTTAGGCTAAGTGGTTACAAAACTTTATTTCAGGACTTGGAATAGTCGACAGTATTACCAGGCTATTAAAAATTTATTGTGATAATTCCGCGCAGTTTTCTTTTCTAAAATGACAAGTATTCCAAAGTTGCTAAAAATATGGAATTGAAATACTTTGTTGTTAAAAAAGAGGTTCAGAAACATAGAGTGTCAATTGAGCATATTAGCACTAATCTTATGATTGCTGACCCTTTGACTAAGGGATTACTGCCCAAAATATTTATGGGGCATATTGACAGTATGGTCATTATTGCTGAGTAGGCATTAATGAATATTATGATGACGTTTATGTTTTAATGTAATTGGCATTCTAAGCTCATTGTTGAATTTATTTTTGATTTACCTGTTTTTTCGAATGTGCATCCTGAATTAAATGGAATGATGATAACAATTTTTGTATTGAATAGACATTATTTTTTATAAATTATATGTTTTCGATTTATTGATCATTTCATGGAGAAGACTAACTTTGCAGTACATGGAAGGGAATATGTTGTTTAAATCACATACAACTGCCATGACTCATGTTAGTTCTAATTCTTGATTATGATGAATGATGTATTCAATGAATGACTTATGAAGATGGCAATGTTACATGAGCCAAGTGGGAGAATGTTAGATTATTAATGTCTCATGTAATAAATGTTTATAAAGCTTAATACCGAC
>JANVCQ010000006.1:39210183-39221460 GCA_025531925.1 Erythroxylum plowmanianum | reverse complement strand
ATTCTGACGAAACCTCAACAAATTGTTGAGTTCTTCACCTTCCTCTGTTCAACCCTGTTTTCGTATACTTTCTCACTTTAACTTCATCTCTCTAAAAATTCCAGTAGCTTAGCCTTTAGTTTTGTACATGATCGACAGATAACAACTATAGGAATTACCTAGGACAAGAGGGTCTCGCTTGGTAAGTTAAGATGTAACAACTATAGAGGCATCAAACTACTCAGTCACAACATATAGTTATAAGAGTAGGCGATTGATAAAAGAGTGAGGAAGGATGCATTGATCTTGGAGAACCCATTTGGTTTCATACTAAGAAGGCCTATGACAGAAGCTATACACCTCTTTAGAAGATTAATGAAATATTACAGAGAAAGACAACGAGAACTACACATGATTTTCATTGACTTAGAGAAGACTTATGACAGGATATGTACCTGGGGAAGTTATGTGAAGATGTTTAGAAGTTAAGAGAGTTCCTATGACCTATATACAGTTAATTAGAAATATGTATGAAGGTGTTAAGGCAAGAGTAGGGACAAAAGGAGGAGTTAAAAAATATTTTTCTATCTATATCGTGCTATACTAAGGATCCTTATTAAGCCTCTTTCTATTTGTAGTAGTAATAGATAAGCTCATCAATAATATCTAAAGCGATGTACCTTACTATATATTGTTTGTTGATGACATTGTTTTAGTGGATGAAATAAAAGAGAGTGTTAATATCAAGTTAGACCTTTGGAGGAATACATTAGACTTAAAGGGTTTTAAATTGAGCAAGTTAAAGACTGAACATTTAGAGTATAACTTTTCGGGACATAAGGTGGTATCTGATGTGGAGATAAATATTGATTAAGAAGTTATACCATATAAAGATTATTTTAAGTACCTTCGATCCGTCGTATAAAGTAATGGCAAGATAGATGAAGGCATAGTTTATCGTATCAAATCAAGGTGGCATAAATGAACGGGTATATGAGGTTTTATATGATAAGAAGATATCACTCAATCTAAAAGGTAAAATCTACCGTTAAGCAATTAGATTGACCATGCTCTATGGGACCGAGTACTGACTCATCAAATAGGTGCATAGTCATAAGTTATTGATGACAAATATGATGATGCTCCGTTGGATGTATAACTGTATAAGAAAAGATAAGGTCGAGAATATAGTGGTAAGTGTTAACCTTAATGATAAGTTAAGAGAGATAAGACTTGGGTGACTCGAATATGTTAAGAGGAGACATCTTAACACTCTAATGAGAAGATGTAAGAAAATCTTATTTAAAGATTGTAAGAGAAAAAGAGGAAAACTTAAGAAGAACTCGAGAGAGGTGATTAAGAAGGATATGACTCTTCTAGAGCTTACTAAATACTTGACTCTCAATAGAAAATTTTAGTGAACTAGTATACGGGTAGAAGATCCTAAGAGGTCCTTCTCTTTTTTTTTTTATAGGTCTTATGAACCTTTCCTTCGATCTTCATGTCTTATTTTTTAGCACAAACACTTTTATCTCTAGTGATTATTTATTTATTTTCTTTCTTGTTTGTTTACTTATTTGTTTATTTTAACTTTTATTTCTATTCTTTGCCCTTCTTATTTTTTACTTTTTATTTTTATTTTGAATTTCCTTATTCTTATTTGATTATATCATTTCTTTTTAATATAATAATTTGTTTATCGAACAGATCTCAATTTTTTTTTTGTTTTCTCTTCTTTCCTATTGATCTATCGGAAATAGTCTCTTTATTAGTTAAGAGTAAAGTTGCGTATTATTATCCCTTCTCAAACTCCACATTCAGTGGGATTTACTAGTACTTGTTGTAGACTTATTTATATTATTTGGATTAAAAAAATGATTAATAGTTTGGACAATATATCCAAATAAATATTACGAGAGAAAATTGTCTCCCTTGTAAATCTACTTTATTCAAATTGGATTAATTGAAGCTCAATCGTGAATGACTGTGGTTCAATTGATGAAAATTTTTAATTCCATTTTAAATCAGTCTTATGAATACAATAAACATATTTTAAAAGTTTTATGACACACAACTTAAAAGATTAATTGAATTTAATTACTAATATTTGATAATATAAATTTTGATTCCTCTTAAATAAATTTTAAATTTGAATGAAGTAAACGCATTTCGAAAAAAAATCTTTTTTAAGCCCACTCAAACTTAATTAATTGAATATAAGTTGTCACCTTCAAACTAATAGTAAAATATAAAGTAGGAAAAGAAAAGTTGCTATTCATATTTGTAAAACGATGGAAGAAATTAATTACATGACCCCATTACTTGCGACTTCAATTGCATGCTCCCTTAATCCTTCTGAAATTGAGGGAGACAGAAATTTCCATTTTGGTATGACTAATGAATTATCTAGCCTTTGTTGCATATGGATTTGGTCGATCTTCCATGCACGGGTCAGCTTTTGACTTGGTCGAACAATCAACAGGGAAGCATTTTAATCCGGAAAAAGCTTGACAGAACTATGGTAAACTCCACATGGTTACAAACATTTCTCATACTCTTTTGTTCACTTTGGAGAAGCCTTGACCTCTGATCATTCGTTCATGCACAGTCAACCGTTGTTGGCCTATCCACAAACGACCAACTCTTCATCGAGGCCGAATTGAAATTCTTTGAATCTACTACAATGCTTCAGGTGATTAACCATGCCCACATCTGTCTGGTGCCTAAGAAAACTCATCCTTGCGACATGACAGACTTCAGGCCTATCTCGTGCTGCAATGTTATATATAAGGTTATATCAAAGCTAATTGCTGAAAGGTCTCGGCAGGTGGTTAACCCCACTCAAATTGCCTTTCTTCCTAAAAGAAACCTTGGTGATAACATCCTCCTAAAGGAGCTGACTCGGGAATATCATTCGAGTAAGCATATTTTAGTAAATATTTAAAACTAATTAAATTAAACTTACACAATAGTTTAAGTTATTGTAGTGAAATGATCATTTAATGTAGTATCAGATCTTTTGTAATCAAGTGATCGTAAGTTCAAATTCTACCACCTACTTATTATTTAGCATAAAATAGAGTAAGTATGTGCAAGTTTTAAGTCCAAATTAAAGTTCGACTCTTTAAAGCTTTTGATAGAGTCAGTTGGCAATTCATTCGTCTCTGTCTCGAAACACTTCGTTTGCCTACATAATTTATTCGATGGGTCATGGCTTATGTCAGCATCTCTGCTTTAAGTGTGCTATTCAATGGCATTCCCCACCATTCCATTCAAACCTGCCAAGGGTTTATGCCAAGGCGACCCCTTCTTGCCCTTCTTGTCTTATTTTATTTTATTTTAGTTGCCTACGAGGTGTCCTAGGAGGATTTCAACTATAGAAAGGCACCTTTAAGTCATCCACACTCAGATTAATCCCCGTTTGAACTGGGCAGGTCCCTTGCGGAAGACAAAGCTCTAACTCCAAGTTTTAAACGACTGCATACATGAGGACGGTTCGAACCCGTGACCTCACTTAAACCAGGAAAACCCCTTACCAATTCACCTGCGCCCTAGAGTTGCCTTATTTATTTACTCTTGTGATGGAGGGGCTCTCTAGACTATTAAACCAGCTGGTAGCTTGTAATGGAGCTTTCCAATTCCATGATAATTGTAAGGACCTTAGCCTTACTCATGGCAAGTCCACATTCAAGGCTCCACTACCCTTCCTCGGCTCTCTGATACGGAAGAGAAGGGATCAAATCGACTGGAGTTTACATTCAACAGCAATTGACATTTCCAAACCGGCCTCTTCAGTTGTGTAACCGGCCCTCTCGAGGATCCAAATCCAACGCTTCAAGAGATCCACTTGTCTTCTTAGTCGTCGTAGTTAGTTAAACTTCAAATCTCATGAAGTCAAACTTTTCTGCTTGTGCAAATGTCAAATACGCAAGAGACCAATACAATCATTAGAAGTGTAAGCTATTGATAATGAATTATTTTAATTTTTAAATTTTTATATTAAAAATTAAAATAACAGTTTTTTAAAATCAAACTAAAATGATTTTATTTTATGAAATAAATTTAAGTTAATTCGATTCTTATCGATTAATTTAAATTTAATAAGTTAACTTTATGTTGAAATCCATCGAAACCAAATTTGTTAAATCTAATTATAACATAGTCCAACACACTTGAATAGGATTTATAATTAGTAACGAGTTAGGTTACATTCAAACTCAAAATAATTTTGACCGGTTTTAGTTAAAACATTTTTATTAATACCACAATAACAACAACATTAATCGGTAGAAATCTTTTTAAGACATAAGATCTGAGTTTTTGGAAAACTTTAGTAGTATGTAACTTTATTCTTAACTAATAGAAATACTTTTTATTAATAATTAATATTTAAATAATATGTATTTAATTAATGATAATTTAAAATTTAAAAATAAAAACAAATGGTAAGAATCATAAATGTCTTAAAGCATCGCAATTTTAAGTATTATTTTTTCTATACCAAATGATCAATTGTATAATTTGATTAAATGTTTCCCTTGAATATGAGTTAATTAAAATTGAATTTCTTGCACTATATATTTAATCTTTGTTAATTTTAGTTTATTAGTTAATTAATCATAATCTCCTACTTTGTTTAGATAATTGAAATTAATAAACTATTTTTTTAGTTTTCTGATAATTCAACTTGGTTCTAGATTATTGTAAAAGTTTAGTGAATCATAACTAATTTCGAGAGTTTCAATAACTCGTTTAAGATTATTATTTTAGTTTTTTAATTTCTTTTTATTATTTAAAAATTTTCTAACTTTTTTAAAATAAAAATTCAGTCGGACCAAGCATTGGACCAGGCTCGGGCCGAACGAAACATAATTAATAATAGAAACTTATTTAAATTTTTTGGAAAACGTTAAAGTTGAAAATTATAAAATTTTAAATTATTCAGAAGTAACATGGTATACATTATTTTATATCCCAAAAGATACCCTATGTTTTTGGCCTTTATTCATCATCTAGATTAGGCTGTAACGCAGTCAAAGCTCAATCCTAGCCAGTCGACTTCCATAGTTTCTGGCCAATACGGTTGATGTGAACCAACGTTTGGTCTGTTCCATCTCACAACAGAAAGAGCTGGCAAAAAGGGTCATGCTCTTTTGTCGAATTGCAGAGCTTCTTAAAGTTAGGGATGAGAGCAACTTGTAGAAGAGTCAAAGCAAATAACTTGAGTCCAAGTCGGCCTTGTAATCATGGTGTTATCTCCAAGTCAATGACAGACAGCTCTTTCTCTTCAATTATACCTCTAACTAATACCTGCGACTTCCAACTGTAGAACACCACTGCTTTTTCAGATAAAAGCAGGGTAGAGAGATCTTTCTTTTTTTTCCGCAGAGCTTGGAAGGCTAAACTATGGCGCCAGGATTAGCCATAACAAGCAAAAACGTGCAGTATAATGGCAGGATGACCACGTTTGTTGTTCTATCGTGCATGATGGCTGCCATGGGAGGAGTCATCTTTGGCTATGACATTGGAATTTCTGGTTTTAACACTCTCTTCCATGGAACTTTTGCTTTTCTGGTTGCTTTTCTTCTAGATTGAGATCTTTAGCTATGAAAATCACATCCGTGGATTCTACTAGTAATTGTTGTCTGATATCTATTTGTTTGTAGATCTCGTTTGATATAGGATAAAGAACTAGCCACTGTAAGATCCATCACTAACTTCTGCCAAACTCCGTGTGTGAAGGTGGAGTGACTTCAATGGAACCATTTCTGAAGAAATTCTTCCCAGAAGTGTACAGAAAGATGAAACAGGACACACAGATTAGCAACTACTGCAAATTTGACAGTCAACTTCTGACCTCCTTCACGTCCTCACTCTACGTTGCTGGCCTCTTTGCTTCTTTCTTTGCCTCACCGGTCACCAGGGCTTTTGGGCGGAAGCCATCAATCCTCATCGGAGGCGCCGCTTTCCTCGCCGGCGCAGCACTTGGTGGCGCTGCAGTTAATGTATATATGATCATTTTTGGTCGTGTATTGCTTGGAATTGGAGTTGGTTTTGCTAACCAGGTAGTGTCACAATAAATTAGAGATGTGTAAATGGAACCTATGGTTATGCGTTCTGAATATTCCTTGTTTTGCAGTCAGTTCCACTTTACCTCTCTGAAATGGCACCACCAAGGTACAGAGGAGCGTTCAACAATGGCTTCCAATTCAGCATTGGAATTGGAGCACTCTCAGCGAATCTGATAAACTACGGGACTGAAAAGATCAAAGAAGGATGGGGTTGGAGAATCTCCTTAGCTATGGCGGCATTCCCTGCCTCAATCCTCACAATAGGTGCTCTTTTCCTCCCTGATACACCCAGCAGCCTGATTCAACGAACCGATGACCATGAAAAGGCCAAACATCTGCTACAGCGTGTGAGAGGCACTCAGGATGTTCAAACAGAACTTGACGATCTCATCGAAGCAAGCTCCATCTCAAGAACCATCGAACACCCCTTTTCGAACATCATACAAAGAAAGTACAGGCCTCAGCTAGTAATGGCAATAGCTTTACCATTTTTCCAGCAAGTAACAGGAATCAATGTCATTGCATTCTACGCTCCGGTACTCTTCAGAACTATAGGATTGAAAGAAAGTGCATCACTTATGACCGCGGTGGTGACAGGAGTTGTGGGCACTATATCAACATTCATATCAATGCTTCTTGTTGACAAATTTGGCAGAAGAGCACTCTTCCAATTTGGTGGCGCACAAATGTTGGTCTCACAGATTATGATCGGAGCAGTACTGGCAGCTCAGCTCGGCGACCATGGCGGAGTTGACAAAGGGTATGCATACCTAGTTCTGTTTCTGATATGCGTATATGTTGCAGGGTTTGGATGGTCGTGGGGTCCTCTAGGATGGTTAGTTCCGAGTGAGATATTCCCTCTGGAGATCCGATCGGCGGGGCAGAGTATCGTGGTGGCTGTGAACTTTGTGTTCACCTTCATAGTTGCACAGACTTTCTTGGCCATGCTTTGTCACTTCAAGTCAGGGATTTTCTTCTTCTTTGGTGGATGGGTTGTTGTGATGACTGCATTTGTACACTTGTTCTTGCCGGAGACCAAGAACATTCCAATTGAGAAAATGGATGTTGTGTGGAGAGAACACTGGTTCTGGAAGAGAATTGTCGGGGATTGTGATGAAGAGACCAAGGTGTAAGCTCCAATTTTGCTATACAAGTTGTTCTTTATCATAGATGATCAAATGTATTTATATCTAAGGTAATAATTAGCGTAAGTAACGTTATTTTAATAAATTAAATTAAAACAACTCGAATATATCATTCTTATGCTCAAAAAGGTAGAATCACCGACCCTAGGCACCCCCACACTCCGGCTTGACAGAGTAATGAGGGGGTAAATCACAATCTGATGTCATTTAACTTCTCATTTGCTTATACTTAGAGATGACATTTGGGATTGTGCTCGACTAGGTTTACTATGAAATTAATGGATTCAACTCGATTTGATTAAAATTTAGTTTGAGTTCGAGTTTTTTTTAAATATTTTTAGACTCTAGATTAGATTCGGGTTCGAATTGTCTGTTTTAACCACTCTAAATTTCAAAATTTTCAAATAAAAATGATGTCGATTTGAATAGAACAATTCTATTTTTAAGTTTAAAATAAAAAATAAAAAATCGACTTATATTCATAACCCAATCAAGTTTTGAATTGTCCAATTCTGGTCAGACTTGAGTTTGAGTGGTATATTTCAGGTTTAATTGATTTTTATGTCAAATTTAAACATGAAATTTTAAACTTGACTCGGGCCTACCAGTCCGATTCAATGTTATCCCTATTTATATCTTATGGTTTCTAATAAATGAAAGAAAGTTTTGACCGTTTGACCTCTTAAAAGTTTTGTATTCTAACTTTTTGTAATAAGGAAATTATAATTAATGAAATATTTAATGATTTGAGAAAATATATGAATTTATCCTTCGAGTTTTATAAAATTTTAAATAAATTCATAACTTATTTGAATTTTATGCTATATAATCGAACACAAGATTTTATGTTCTCAATTTCGGTGTGCCCTCTGTTTCGATACGATCCCAATCGTCCAATTTTTGTAGGCTTTATTTATTGAATGGATAGATTTTAAGGGAATAGAGTAATGAGAACATGTAATCTAATCTCTTATAATCCCACGTTATAAAAAATTGTTAAATAAAAATGCAAAATATATAATTTTTGAAGGACGACGTCGTTGCACTTGTCCTATCTTTAAATCCACATTAAATAAGAGGACTAGTTAATCATAAGATGACAAGTTGTCCACTGAAGAACAAATGGTAATACAAAAAGAGCTCTACTGCTTCAATGGGGGAAGGTGGAGGGGCTGGCCATCACTGCTCGCACGACTGCTCTTCTATAAAACTATATGAGCTGCTTGTTAGTGTTAGTTTTGATTCTCCATAATTTATGTTATTGAGTTTTTAATCATGTTGGTTTTCGTAGCTTAATTTTAAGATTTCAGTTATATTTTACTTATTATATATAAGACAACATTTTATGTACCCGGGGCGTAGCCTTTTCAGAATATAAAAGTCTTCCTTCTTAAGTATTGTTGCTCAGTAAAAGCTATCCTTCTCTGCAAACCTACTAGCTATTTTTTTTCTTGCAATCTACAATGGTATCAGAGCTTAAGCTATGAATAGCTCAATTCATATCACAATTCTTATCTTGGGTGGGAAAAATTACCTTCAATGGAGTGCCTAGATGAAAGTCCTCTTTGACTACCATGAGTTGCTAAGGGTTATAGAGCGTACTGTTGCGGATCTTAAGGAAGATTCAAGTGACGCATAGAGGACCTCTCATCGTGAGAACAAGAAAAGGAATAAGGGCCTTGTATCTGACTCATCAAGGCGTGAATGATGAGATCTTTGAAAAGATAGCAATAGCGATTATGTCTAAGAAAGCTTGGGACATTGTGATGACAATGTATTAAGGTGTTGAAAAGGTTAGGAAGGTGAGACTCCAAACCTTACGAAGTCAATATGAACTTCTGCAAATGGAAGCCTCTGAAACAATTGCAGATTACATTAGCCAAGTGTTTGCTATGTCAAATCAAACGAAAATATATGGAGAGGAAAGAGCTGGCCAAGGTGGAAAATATTTTGTGTTCACTCACACTCAAATTTAAGCATGTGGTGGTAGTGATTGAAGAAGCCCGTGATCTTGATTCAATGACAGTTGAAGAATTCTCAGGCAATTTGCAAGCTCGTGAGCAACGTATGAATGAAAAGCAAACTGAGAAACCAATTGCACAAGCATTTCAAGCACAGGTCACAATCAAGGATGAACAAAGTGGTGAAACAAGAAGGAAGGCAGGTAGATCTCGTGGAAGAGGAAGAGGTAATTACAGCTCCAATAACAAAACCAATCATAGTGATGACCTAGAAGTGTCAGACTCCAAACAACAGAAAAATACTAGAGGTCGATGAAAAGGACGTAGGCGAGGAAGGTATTACACATCTAATATTGAATATTATTCATGTCACAAACTTGGCCACTATTCTAGTGAATGTAGAAACAAGCAGTATGCTCAGCAAGCTCATTATGTACAAGGAGATGATAGTAAAGATGGAGGCCATACTCTTTTGATGATCACCGTTGCAAACAAAATGCCAAACTATAACACTTGGTTTCTTGATACTACGTGTACTAACCACACATGCAGCAAAAAGGAATTATTTGTTGATCTTGATGAATCATTCCACACCAAAGTCAAATTTGCTAATGATAGTACTATATCAGTGATGGGAAAAGGGCATGTTCTTATCAGTTTGAAGAATGGAGATCACAAATATATTTATGATGGTTTCTATGTGCCAAGTATGAAAACTAATTTGTTAAGTGTGGGTCAACTACTGGAAAAAGAGTATGTCATGAATTGATCAACAACTCTCCATTTGTGACAAAAGCAGTACATTTATTATTAAGGCACCTATGACTAGCCATCGTATGTTCCAAATTGATATTTCCAGTGGTGTATATCATTGCCTTAATACAATTGTTAAAGATGAGTCTTGGTTGTGGCACTTACAATTTGGGCATCTGAATTTTCATAGTCTGAATATGCTTGCTCAGAAAAATATGGTCAAACATATGACAACGATATTTCATCCTGAACAGTTGTGAGAAGCATGCACACTTGGGAAACATCATAGAAAACTTTTTCAACAAAACAACAACAAAAATCATCCCATCCACTTGAGATTGTTTATTCTAATGTTTGTTGCCTTATGAACACCATATCAAATGGCAACAACAGGTATTTTTTGACCTTCATTGATAATTTCACTCGAAAAATCTAGATATACTTTTTACAAAAGAAGTCAAAAGTCTTTCATTGTTTTAAGAAATTTAAAGAGCATATTGAAAAACATAGTGATAGATTTATTAAAGTCTTGTGTACTGATGGTGGTGGTGAATGTACCTGCAATGAATTTAACAAATATTGTGAAGAACAAGGAATAAAGCATGAGGTCATTTGTCCATACACTCCACAATATAACGGTGTTGCTAAACGAAAAAAAACAAAACAATAATGGACATGATCAGGAGCTTATTAAAAACAAAAAATGCCTAATTCCTTTTGGGCAGAAGTTGTTTCATGTTCAGTCTACTTCCTAAATAGATCTCCAACAAAAGGTGTTCAGAATGTCACCCCTGCGGAAGCTTAGAGTGGTGTCAAGCCAAGTGTAAAACATCTTAAGGTGTTTGGTGCTATAGCCTATGCTCATATTCCAGCAGAGACAAAAGGAAATCTAAATGATCAAGCTAAAAAGACCATCTTTATGGGCTACAAAAATGGAGGATACAAATTGTTCAATCCTTTGACAAAGAAAGTGATTGTCAACCAAGATGTCACTTTTGCTGAAGGAGTTTGGAATTGGAACTTAATCATCATAAAAACTCTCCGCCAAGTGTAATCTCCATCTTTCCTGAAGAAGTAGAAGTTCCAATTACAAATGGGGAAGACTCAAGCTCTACCCAAACTTTTTCTTTGCCACAATTTCTAGTTGAACCTGTGAGGCCTAGATGACATCATCAACTACCAGTCAAGATTTTGAGGTAAGTTGTGATGATCAAATTGACGATGATGGAGAATCGGTACACTTTGCTTTTCTTGCAGATCTTGAACCAGTAAACTTGGAAGAGGCAATTCAAGATCCTAAATGGGTGAATGCAATGCAAGAGGAGATTAAGGCAATTGAAAGAAACAATACGTGGGTACTTGTTGATT
>JANVCQ010000006.1:39166702-39201813 GCA_025531925.1 Erythroxylum plowmanianum | reverse complement strand
ACACTCAAATTTAAGCATGTGGTGGTAGTGATTGAAGAAGCCCGTGATCTTGATTCAATGACAGTTGAAGAATTCTCTAGCAATTTGCAAGCTCGTGAGCAACATATGAATGAGAAGCAAACTGAGAAACCAATTGCACAAGCATTTCAAGCACAGGTCACTATCAAGGATGAACAAAGTGGTTAAAAAAGAAGGAAGGCAGGTAGATCCCGTGGAAGAGGAAGAGGAAGAGGAAGAGGAAGAGGTAATTACTGCTCCAATAATAAAACCAATCAGAATGATGACCTAGAAACATCAGACTCCAAACAACAACAAAATACTAGAGGTCGAGGAAAAGGACGTAGGCGAGGAAGGTATAACAAATCATTGAATATTATTCATGTCACAAACTTGGCCACTATTCTAGTGAATGTAGAAACAAGCAGTATGCTTAGCAAGCTCACTATGTACAAGGAGATGATAGTAAAGATAGAGGCCATACTCTTTTGATGGTCACCACTGCAAACGAAATGCCAAACTATCACACTTGTTTTCTTGATACTGGGTGTACTAACCACACATGAGGCAAAAAGGAATTATTTGCTAATCTTGATGAATCATTCCACACCAAAGTCAAATTTGCTAATGATATTACTATACTAGTGATGGGAAAAGGGCATGTTCTTATCAGTTTGAAGAATGGAGATCACAAATATATTTCTAATGTTTTCTATGTGCCAGGTATGAAAACTAACTTGTTAAGTGTGGGTCAACTACTGGAAAAAGGTTATGTCATGAATCTTCGTGATCAACAACTCTCCATTTGTGACAAAAGCGATACATTTATTATTAAGGCACCTATGACTAGCCATCGTATGTTCCAAATTGATATTTCCAGTGGTATATATATAATTGCCTTAATACAATTGTTAAAGATGAGTCTTGATTGTGGCACTTACAATTTGGGTATCTGATTTTTCATAGCCTGAAAATGCTTGCTAAAAAAAATATGGTCAAACATATGCTAACGATATTTCACCCTAAACAGCTGTGAGAAGCATGCACATTTGGGAAACATCATAGAAAACCTTTTTCAGCAAAACATCAACAACAATCATCCCTTCCATTTGAGATTGTTTATTCTAATGTTTGTGGCCTATGAACACCATATCAAATGGCAACAGCAAGTATTTTTTTGACCTTTATTGATGATTTCACTAAAAAAATCTAGATATACTTTTTACAAAAGAAGTCAGAAGTCTTTGATTGTTATAAGAAATTTAAAGTGCATGTTGAAAAATATAGTGGTAGATTTATTAAAGTATTGCGTACTGATGGTGGAGGTGAGTGTACCTGCAATGAGTTTAACAAATATTGTGAAGAACAAGGAATAAAGCATGAGGTCACTTGTCTATACACTCCACAACATAACGGTGTTACTGAACGAAAAAAATAGAATAATAATGGACATGGTCAAGAGCTTATTAAAAACAAAAAATGCCCAATTCCTTTTGAGCAGAAGTTGTTTTATGTTTAGTCTAGCTCCTAAATAGATCTCCAACAAAAGGTATTCAGAATGTCACCCCTGCAGAAGCTTGGAGTGGTGTCAAGCCAAGTGTAAAACATCTTAAGGTGTTTGGTGCTATAGCCTATGCTCATATTCCAGCAAAGACAAAAGAGAAGCTAGATGATCGAGCTAAAAAGACCATCTTTATAGGCTACAAGAATGGAGGATACAAATTGTTCAATCCTTTGACAAAGAAAGTGATTGTTAGCCAAGATCTCACTTTTGCTAAAGAAGGAGTTTGGAATTGGAACTTAGATCATCATAAAAACTCTCTGCCAAGTGTAATCTCCATCCTTCCTAAAGAAGTAGAAGTTCCAATTACAAATTGGGAAGACTTAAGCTATACCCAAACTTTTTTTTTGCCACAATTTCTAGTTGAACCTATGAGGCCTAGATGACATCATCAACTACCAATCAAGATTATGAGGTAAGTTGTGATGATCAAATTGACGATGATGGAGAATTGGTACACTTTGCTTTTCTTGTAGATCTTGAACCCGTAAACTTGGAAGAGACAATTCAAGATCCTAAATGGGTGAATGCAATGCATGAGGAGATTAAGGCAATTGAAAGAAACAATACATGGGTACTTTTTGATTTACCAGAAGACCATAAAGTTGTTGACATCAAATGGCTCTTTAAAACAAAGTTGAAACCAAATGATGAGGTGGAAAGACATAAGGCTCGATTGGTTGCAAAAGGTTTTGAGCAAAGGCTTGGCTATCATTATCAAGAAGTGTTTTCTCCAATTATACAAAAGGAAGCTATTAGACTCATAATTTCCTTGGCAGCACAAAATCATTGCAAGATTTACCAAATGGATGTAAAGTCTAACTTTCTAAATAGGTCACTTGAAGAAGAGGTGTTTGTCAAGTAACCTTCGGGATTCATCAAGCAAGGATGTGAAGAGAAGGTGTACAAACTAAAGAAAGCATTGTATGGCCTCAAGCAAGCACCAAGGGCTTGGAATAGGCTAATTGATTCATTCTTCCTTGATATTGGCTTCAACAAATGCCCATCTGAACATTCTTTATATGTTAAGGTGAATGACTCTTAAAATGTTATATGTGTGTTTGTATGTTGATGATTTGATTTTTATAGGCAATAATTTGAAATGATTGAAGATTTCAAAAAGTCCATCATGTAAGTGTTTGACATGACTAATCTTGGCTTGATGTCATATTTTCTGGCCATAGAAGTAAGTCAAAGCAATAATGAAATTTTTATGTCTAAAAAAATTATGCTGTAGAAATTTTGAAGAAATTCAATATGCAAAATTGTAATTCTGTTAGAAACCCAGTGAAAGTTGGTACAAAATTGTCTAAGAATGGAGAAGGAACTCCTATTGATTCAACCTACTTCAAGCAATTGGTGGGAAGTTTGAGGTATCTCACATATACCAGGCCTGATATCTCATTGGTGTTGGCTTGATTAGTAGATTCTTGGAGTCTCCTCATCAATCTCATATGCAAGTGGCTAAGAGGATTTTAAGGTATCTAAAAGGTACTCATGATTTTGGGTTATTTTACTCCTCATCAAAAGATTGCACTCTTATAGGTTATTCTAATAATAACTGGATTGGAGACTTAGAAAATCGAAAAGGCACTACAGGCTATTGTTTTAAATATGGCAACATAGCTTGTTCATAGTCCTCAAAGAAACAATCTATTGTAGCTCTCTCAAGATGTAAAGCTGAATATGTATCTACCGCAATTAATGCCTATCAAGCCATATGGTTATATAATTTGGTTAGCCAAATTGGTGCTTCAAAAGAGGGTCCTATGAAGATTTTTGTTGATAATACTTCTGCAATTAAATTGGCAAAAAATCCAATCGCAAATGAAAGAAGCAAGCATATTGACATGCAGTTCCATTTCTTACGGAATTTGGTTGAAAAACAAAAAATTAAATTAAAGTATTGTGAATTTGGAAACCAAATTGCAGACATTCTGACTAAGTCGCTAAAATGCGATGCTTTTGTCAAGTTTTGAAGTTTGCTTGAGGTAATCAGAATTAAAGGAGGGATGCTAGTGTTAGTTCTAATTCTTTATATTAGCGGGTTGTTAATGATGTTGTTTTAGTACCTTAATTTTAAGATTTCGGTTATTTTTTATTTTTTATATATAGGACAGCTTTTTATGTACCTAGAGCCTAGCCTTTTCATAATATAAAAGTCTTCCTTCTTAATTATGCAAACCTACAAGCTTTTTTTTTCATGCAATCTACACTACCACTGTATGTCTGACATTTTGATACCGGAAAAGTGGTGGGATGGAGTCACAAGGTTACTCTTTCATTTCATCGGCATTTCGAGACAGCAGAGCTTAGAAAGTTTTGAATGTTCAGGTCTGCTGGAGAATCCTGTTAAAGAACGAAGTTTTTTCGATTGATATGAGGTTTTGTCCTGTTAACTTTCGCTGGTTGTTTCTGTGTGTTTTTTGTGGTCGAGTGGCAGAGACACTCGCATATAGTGTGAACGTAAGAGTTGAGGAGGTGGAGAAGAAGGAACCGGGTCCGGTTCCATTTGAAAAATGGTAACTTTAGTAACTCTTTTGCTTGTTTTGGCTTTCTAATACATGTGGAGCAATATTAGCCGTTAATGGGAGATTATCATTACGTTCATTGTGTTATTTTATTGAGACTATTTTCATGTACACGTACTTGAATTTGGACTACTATCAGTCAATTAAGGCTGCTCCTCTTGTTCTTTATAATCTGGTAGTTTGAAAATGCTATCTATTATGTGTCATATCTCTCTTTTTCTCTGAGCTTGGAGATTGACCATGGCAATAGGCTTAGCTGCAACTAGTGGAAGTGGGCATTATGATGGTAGGATTACATCGTTTGTCATTCTATCATGTGGAATAGCTGCCATGGGAGGGCTCATTTTTGGCTATGATATTGGGATTTCAGGTCTGTGACATTGAAACCTATCATATGTATTTCAAGCACGAAATATACATGCAAACTGAATTTGTAGGAGCTATCTTCTTTTAGAGAACATATGGGATAAACCCCAGATGGTTGAAGGATGAAAGTTGGAACCTTGTAAGTTAGGTGCTTGCAGAGGATGCACTGCATGAATTTTTGGAGGTCAACTGATTTTGGAAAAGGTCATAAACAACAGGACTCGTGTTCCTGACTTTAAGTTGAGAAGCATCATATTACACCTTGATTTTAGCTTATGTTCTTGTTTTTCTTAATATCTTAGATGCATTATCAAAAAATCAAACTAACTTGTAAACTTATGGAACTGATTGCTAAGGTGGAGTGACCTCGATGGAACCTTTTCTCAGGAAGTTCTTTCCAGAAGTATATGTTAAAATGAAGGAAGACACGAAAGTTAGCAACTATTGCAAATTTGATAGCCAACTTTTGACATCCTTCACATCATCACTCTATATTGCTGGTCTTGTTGCTTCCATCTTTGCCTCACCTGTTACTAGATACTTTGGGCGCAAACCATCAATCCTCGCAGGAGGTGCTGCATTCCTTTCTGGTTCTGCCCTCAATGGAGCAGCTGCTAACATATACATGCTACTTTTTGGCCGTATCTTACTTGGCATCGGGGTTGGTTTTTCAAATCAGGTGTGTTATGCCTGTGATAACTTATTAATTCAAAACCTTATGTGCATTTCTGTTCATATTGAAATGCTTATATCCTTCACGGAAAGCTATTTGTTCAAGATTGCAAATTGGTGACTCTAATTACAACTTTCAACTGATGGTGTGTTTTACTTATAGGGATTAAATTATCAATGTGCAAGCTTTCAAATTGGGAAAGAATGGAAATGATTGTATCATGCATAAAGTGAAGGAACAACTTGATAATCAATAGAAAGTAGTGTACAATTTCTGGTTTCTTTCATTTTTCTTATTAGTTGGGTTGTTGATTACTGATGGAAGAGCATAGCTTACAGTTGAAACTAATACTTCTTATTAATGTTTTGAAGCTTGCTGGAATTTAAAGCATCATGCTTTTTATGCATCTGTTTTACATTTTTGTTCAAATTTAACTACTCTGCAGTCAGTTCCCCTCTATATTTCTGAAATGGCACCACCAAGATACAGAGGAGCAATTAATAATGGCTTTCAACTTTGTATTGGTATTGGAGTACTTGCTGCCAACTTCATCAACTTTGGCACTGAAAAGATTGAAGGTGAGTGGGGTTGGCGAATCTCCTTATCGATGGCAGCAGTCCCTGCCTTAATTCTCACAATAGGTTCATTTTTCCTACCGGAGACACCCAACAGCCTAATTCAGCGTAACAATGATCACCAAAAGGCCAAAGAAGTTTTACAACGCATACGTGGCACAACCAATGTCCAAGCAGAACTTGACGATCTCATCAATGCAAGTTCGATTTCTAAAACTGTTGATTCGCCGTTCAAGAAAATAACATGTACAAAGTACAGACCACAGCTAGTAATGGCAATAGCAATACCCTTTTTCCAAATAGTAACAGGTATCAATGTCATCTCATTCTATGCTCCACAATTGTTTAGGACTCTTGGTCTAAGTGAAAGTGTGTCACTGATCATGTCTGCACTGATAGCTGGGGTTGTGGGCACTGTTTCAACATTCATATCAATGCTTGTAGTCGATAAATTTGGTCGCAGAGCGATGTTTATATTTGGAGGTGTGCAAATGTTTGTTTCACAGATTACCGTAGGAGGTATCATGGCAACTCAGCTAGGTGATCATGGCAGTTTAGGGAAAGGGTATGCATATTCAGTTCTGAGCATGATATGCATCTATGTTTCTGGATTTGCTTGGTCTTGGGGTCCATTGGGATGGTTGGTCCCTAGTGAGATTTTCCCATTGGAGATCCGATCAGCTGGACAAAGTATTGTTGTGGCAGTGAATTTTCTCTTCACTTTCATTGTTGCACAAACTTTCTTGGCTATGCTTTGCCACTTCAAGTCTGGAATTTTCTTCTTCTTTGGTGGTTGGGTTGCAGTGATGACTGTATTTGTGTACCTCTTGCTGCCGGAGACGAAAATGGTGCCGATTGAGTTGATGGATAAAGTATGGAAAGAGCACTGGTTCTGGAAGAGAATTGTAGGAGTGGATGAGAAGAGTAAGATGGGAT
The DNA here is from genome assembly GCA_025531925.1 of Erythroxylum plowmanianum. NCBI lineage: Eukaryota > Viridiplantae > Streptophyta > Magnoliopsida > Malpighiales > Erythroxylaceae > Erythroxylum > Erythroxylum plowmanianum. Next base: position 39,195,174 of record JANVCQ010000006.1, on the reverse strand, counting down.
CTGCATGATGTCTCCATTGTAAAACATGGTTTCTGAAGTGAAGTGTTTAACATATATTGTAATACAAACAATTGTCTACAGTTGGAGTCTTGCAATGATCGATTGTAGTATTACAATACTGAAGGATTCAATATGCTTGTGCTTTTCTTCTGCATAAAAGTACACAAAAGAAAAGATCAAAACTTAGAACATCATGTTTATGTACTACCAACTACCAACTATCAACTAAACTTTGGGATGACAACTTGGATTTGTCTTAATCTTAAGTCAACAAATCAATTTCAACAAGGCTTGGGTTTAAACAAAACAACGGGCCCAACTTCTTGACTTCCCTAATTAAACTCCAAGCATGTTTTTCTCACTTACAAGTTTTGTGTTCTAAGCTACGTAACTTTAAAAGGCGGCTCTTGTTGATTAAAACTTTTTTTTTTATTGCTCACGAGGTGTCTTAGGAGGATCCCAATTATAGAAAGACACTTTGAAGTCATTCATATTCAATCTAATCCTCGCTCGAGTCGCGTAGGTCTCTTGCGGGAGACAAAACTCTAACCCTAAGTTTTAAATGACTGTATATATGAGGATGGTTTGAACCCGCGGTTTCACTTAAGCCAGGAGAACTCCTTACCAACTCACCTGCGCCCTGAGATTACTAAGAAAGAATTTTAAAAAGGAGGAAACAAAAAGAAAAAATCTCTTGATCTTGATTATTTATTAGAAATTAATTTAACGTATTAAACTTTAACTTTTATTAAATGAATTCTAAAATTTATAAATTATGTTAAGAGACCATTTAATCCTTTAAATTATAGACCATGCAAAATTACCGTAAACAACTTCTTTACTAGATAATGGTAAGATTGTGTACTATTATACGTCATTGTATTCTGCACATCAACGAGATTTTAACTGGATGTCGATGTCGATGATAAGAATGTAAAATCATAATTTTCAACTTCGTAATTTATTTAATAAAATTTAAAAATTCAAATACTTAAGTGAATTATTAATAAAAGTTTAAAGGATATATTGAGTCTATTTTCTTTTTAATTCTACCTAACTTCAAATTGTCATTTTCCAAACAGCAGCATCATTCCGTTGAACAAATCAAACAAAACGACAAGCCGTTTTGCCTAAATAACCTTTTGGTCAAATAAGGAAAGTGACAGCAGAGATTTAAAAATATCTGAGTTTTGACCAATTGAAAGAGATACACGTCGCAGTGAAAGCCGTTATTAATCCGTTTGAGCCATCATGATCATCCACGCGGCTCTACCTGATTAGCTGGTTCTCTTTCCTTCAGTCACGGACCAATCATAAAAGCAGTTGTGCAATCATGTTCAGCAGTATAACCCATATCGAAACGCAGCACCCGAAGCTAAATTGCGACTCTCCAACTGGGTGGTTTCAAAGTTTGAACTCGGAAACTAAAATTCCTTCTCTTCGAATCTGCTCTCCACACGCCGTCTTAAAGATTCTGGTACGTCGAGTTCGTCTGTTCGAGCTTAGGGTTTTTGTTTGTCAATGGATCGTGTGAGGTTTTGCATCTTTTTTTTTTATAGATCTTCTGGAGGTAAACTTTGATCTGTATGTTGTTTTGAAAAAGTATATGAGCAATGATTTGTTAATTTCTGTTGAATTTTTTATTTTGGAATTTTTGAACGGAGGGAAGAGATGTATTTGAAATTTTCCGTTATTTTGGCTGATTATAAGAGTGTGATATTTGATATTAGTGTAAAGTTGATGAAAGTTGGGAGTCTGGACTTTGATCACTTGATTGGTGATTGATTTATAGTCGGTACATGTTAAAAGCTGGCATTTTAAGGATAGTTCTGATTATGGATGCGTAGACACTTGTTTATTTCATTTTCAAACTAATTTTCTTATGAGTTTGCTGCAGAGTAGAAATTTTGGAGTTCTTTTGGTCTTATTGTCACCCATCTTTGTCGGAACAATGAGTCCTGCTCTCTCACCTCAATGGCAGGAAAAGGCCACGGGTTTCTTTTCTTCCTCAGGTTCATTCATATGTTGATGCCTTTTTTAGTCTCCCTTCTCTTTTTCTGCTGATTATGTGATAGGATCGTGGTTTTTAATGCAGGGGTCAAGCTTAAGGAAGCTGGACAGTCAGCTGGAACGTTTGTGGGTGAAGTTGCAAAAGATGCAAAAGGTAATGTCAGTGAGGTGGCCGACCGTTTTGGGTCAGTGGTCAAGAATCGATGGGCGCATCTTCGAGAGCCGGCTACTAGGCACATTTTGCAGGAACGTGTTATAACTGCTGCAGCTACAACTGGCATGTTTCTGAGAAAGGGCATTTTAGGGACGAAGGACAAGGTTGTTGTTGGGAAGACAAAAGTTGAAGAGGTAATTTTGCTTCAGAATGAAGCTATTGTTTATTTACAAGGTGCTTATGGAATTGGGACGAAGTTTTATTCTAATGTAGGCAGTGACCTTTATCTAATTTGACCTCTCGCACATTTTAGAGGCTATCAAAGGTACTGGCCTGACAATAATACGAATTGGTTGGCACAAAAAAAACATTGAATAAACATGAAATTTTTTTAATTAAGTTAAACAAATATTTGATCATGGTGTGATTCCATGTCAATCTGAATACTGACGTCTAGATTGATGGTCCCCATATGGCAAAGAATTAAAGTCAACACATTTGGTGGTGAATTTCTGTAGGTGGCGAAAAAGACTGCTCAGAAGAGTAAGACAATATTTACAGACATTGAAAGATGGCAAAAGGTATTGGATTATCTTTTTTTTCCCTTTTTTTTTCTTCAATTTGCTTATTTCTTTGTTTTGCTTTTGGTTTCAATGTTTTGATTTCAAAATTTGTTTTTCTCTTTCCCAGGGAGTTGCAAGCACTGATGGTAAAGTTCAAAATTCGCATCTTCTTCAGTGTGGGGAAATGTATCTGAAAGTTTCTTTGATTGAATGAAATGCTAGTCTTACATATACATAGTTTTTAGCTTGTTAGGTTGTTCAGTGTCTTACAAGGCTTAGGAAATGCATAGCCTTGGCTTCTATAGGCCTAGATAAAAGCAATTACCTGGAATAGCAATGTAGCAGACTGAAAGTAATGTGCAGCAATATATGTGTGAATATAAATATCAATAGTCTTATTTCCTTCCTGGTTCTCAGTATTTGGAGTTCCAATTGAGATCACTGTACAACGACAAAATTCCACCAGGCCTGTTCCCCATATTCTAGACAGATGTGCAGATTATCTCATTTTTTCAGGTGAGTGATATCAGATTCTGATAAATTAGTTGGTTCTCGTTTATTACTTCAAAATTTCTAGTTAAGGATTAATGATTATTCTTTCAAATTGTTAGGTTTAAACGCCACGAATTTGTTCAAAGCTGAAGGAGATAAAAAGGTTATTCAGCAATTGGTTTCTTTATACAACCAAGGTCTATATAAGATTCAAATTTGAACTTTTTGTGTCGTCAACTTGTTGTACATCTGTAATTCATTTTCGTACATCTGTTATAGATTCCAATGCATCGTTACCGGAAGGAGTAAACACAATTGACGTGGCAGCACTGACTAAATGTTATCTTGCGAGCCTTCCTGAGCCTCTAACCACATTTGAACTTTATAATGAGATCAAGAGTGCCCGTTCTAGCATTAATGCTTTGAGAAACACGCTGAAGAAACTCCCTACTGTAAACTACATGACTCTTGAGTTGATCACTGCGCTGCTGCTCCGTGTTAGCGAGAAGTCACTTCTTAACAAGGTATGCAAATACTTGGTGTCTCTACAACTTGTCATTTTCTTCCTGTCTGGAAAGATGGCTGCTACCTCAAAGTTTTCTTCTCTTTTTTTTTTTTTCAATTTTTGTATCTGGTTGAATGAAGTAATCTAAATGCAGTTGGCTGCTATTTCCATGTACCTTCTCCTTGCCTTATTGTCTCTATCTTTCTTATTTGGCACTCTTTCAAAACAAATTTGAGTTTTCTGTTTGTCAATTATGATACAGGTCATTTTTTGACTTAAATCTGGCAAGTTTGATGGTCTGAATTCTGATGATAATTTCTGTGTAATTTTATAGGATCTCTTGATCATTTATCTACTTGTTTACATGAGTCTATATAATCCTCATGCATATTTCCATCCTGTACCTTTCTTTTATATCTGTCCATGTCATTTCTTACCTGGGATAATAAATTGAATGAGACCTTAAATGCCCCGATCCCTTTGAATTAAGTTGAGATAGATTCTTAGAAACGTATGAAATGAGGATCTATAGGCACACTTCATCGTGATTATGTACCCTTATGCAGATGGATGCTCGGAGTCTTGCCATGGAAATGGCCCCTGTTATTATGTGGCAGAAAGAGCAAAAGCCAGAATTTTACAGGCAGTATTGGAGTCACTCAACAAAAGATGCTTCCAAGAAGAACATGGATCCATCACCTACTTACAGTGCGTGGGACATGCTTTCAGGTGAGTGTATCTGCAGATCTCAATTATTAACCCGATTCTCTACCTTTTCGATATGGTTGTTCCTCGATCTTTACATTCGGTAATTGAACCGTACCGAATGCAAAATGTTAATTGTACTCTTATTGATGCAGAAGAGGGTGAAGATATGGATGCTTCCTCTCCCATTTCCCTTGATGATGGTGCCCCAGTCGACATTGGTGCCATCGACGTGATTCAGTGTCTTATAGAACAACACAACAACATTTTTACAGATGCAAATGAGACTGTTTGGAGGTAACCAGCAATACATATCATCCCGGATTCATGATAGCTTGACGAACCGAGATTGTAAATTTGGACATATATTGGACAAATCAGGAATGTAAATTTGTAGTGGTTAGGGAAGTTTTACTTGGAGATTCGTTTGTGTTTGAAAAAAAGTATTTTTTGCCCTGACATATTTTTCTTCCAGGAAAGGGTGATCAAGACTTGTAATTTATGACCTACTGCTTGTTATATATTATACTGCTACTTTCTTGGTTAATGCACCAATACAAAGTCAAACATTTGCCATGATAAATTAAATTTATCATACAAATCTATGACTTTGTATTTTATATCGGTGCATTAACTAAGGACGTAGCAACCTCCTTATATAGGGGAGAGCTTTATCTCAATTGTTTTTCCTAATCAATATGAGATAAATGAAGGAGTTAAAACTCAACATATACTTTGGTTGATGAAAAAGTTCCTGTCCTCCTCTTAGTTCCTTTTCCTGTTCTGGTTATTTCACTATAGGAACATCAAAAGAAGGAAAGGAAAAAGGAAGAAGTTCAGGACCATTATAACCTAAAATCTCCTTACATTTCATTCGAAGTCTGATCAAGCTTCAGAAAAATGGACTTGAATTAAAATAATATCTCTAATTGTGATTAGATACTCAATTTGATTAGGTACGGTTTGAAATCAATTGGTTCAGCCTGGATTGATCGGATATCAAATTAGGTTTAATTTTTTTTAAAAAAATAATTTTTAAATAAATTCCAGTTTTATATCAAATTTGGCTTGAGCAGGTCTAAGCCTATACACCCTGGCTCGACCTTGGTCTGGCTCAGGAGTTCAGATTTTTTGTCCAATTTTATGGTGCTTTATTCTGTCTAATGAATCTCAGTCATTTATTTGCATGAGTCTCGTGTGAGTCCTGCATAAATGAATGACTGAGATTTATGAGACAAAATAAAACATCATAAAATTGGACAAAGAATCCTGTCTTGGGAGTCACCAATGACAAGTTTGAAACTGCTGGTGATGTTAGTATTCCTTCCCCTGCAAGTCAAAACTTTGAAAGTTACCACAACAAACAGTACATATAAGCACAACAGTTTGTGTCTTCAAGGCCACCTTCTAAGACTAGAGAAGGACAAGTCCATACCCCATAGTCCAAAGCACCAACGGTATGTCGTATTAAGATCACTCCACATGCTAAAATGGCGGAAACCCAACAAAGTTCTGATAAAGATATCGAATTGCTTTTCTTTATTCTTGGTTTTTGAATTGCCAAATTGCTATATTCAAATGAATCCACAAAAGGGATATATTCTTTTTTTTTCCTTAATTTTTGTGGGATGCTGACGTTTGTCTAGTAAAGGAATTACTTTTGGAAACTTGACAGAGTTCAATCTTCTTAACTTCAAGAATTGGGAGAAAAAGTCAGACTTTTATCAATAATTTTGTTTTTTTTACAAAATTAAACTTAACCCATCCCGTAAATCTATTATTAATAAATAAAGATCTTTGCTTTTTTTGAAAAAAAAATCTAATGGAAAGAATCAAAGATGATACGAGTAGTAATGCACGTATGATGGGGGATAATTGTCACCCCACTAGTGAAGAAGGTGCATCATCGTCACCTTCGTCGACTTTCAGGTCGACCCTTTTCTTGGACAACGTCGGGGAGGTTCTTCTTTCATTCAATTCCGATGGGTTGTGTTGGGAATTGCTTGATACCCCTCTTAATGTAAGTACCTTATTACTCATACCTCCGCCCCAATAAGATCTTTGCTTTCGATTTCAAGATTATTATGAATCTCTGATTAGCTAGCTGTGATTTTCTGGCGATGGATATATTTGGTTTGTGGCTTGTTATATTGATAAAGCGGGGAAGACTTTTATTTGTTGAGCTTCATCTGTATCAATAATGCATTTCTCGGTCTGGATCATAAGCCCTATGTTTCATGTATGTGAGATAGGTTTTGATACACTTTCGTTTTTTGTTTTTTGGTAGTCTTGTTCCTTCTATGACTTTTCTTTTCCGCTCTATTGAAACAAGTAGAAATGTGAACTTCTGCACAGAAATTGAGAGTTTATTTTTTTTCTGGGTGTTTAGTACTCTGTCAGATGACGTAGAAGCTCAGTTTTCTTCTACTAATGGCTTTTCATGCATTCTGAAACAGGACAGATCAATATGTTTTGGTCTTAAACTTAATCCTAACTTTGCAACTGAGATCAAATTTTCTGATGTGTATGGCGTGGAGTTCCTGAATTATGGTTTAATTCATGGATATAATTTGCCTAATGTTGGAAAGCATTTCTTGGCTCGAGTTTCTCAAGACTTTGAGGTTTGTTACATTCATATAGCTGATGAGTCATTGTTTAGTCTATTGCATTGCGATCATAGAGGTGATACATTTTTCTTTAAGTTGATGCAGATGTATCGCTTTTCTGTGCATGGATTTCAGAAGTCTAAGACTCAGCCTTGTCTTTGGGTCTTGTCCACATACACTTTTGGTCTCAGTGATTTGAAGTTGTGTAAGAGATGGATTGATCAAATTAATTCTTATCTGGACATATACGTGGGGAGACCAAAGAATCTTCTGGTTTGTCCTACATTCTACAACCAGTTAACAATGATATCATATGGTAGATTTTTCTGGTAAACTAGTTGTATAAATTTCTCCAGAATCTTTTTCTTTTTCACTAGGTTTTTGTTAATCCAAAGAGTGGGAAGGGAAATGGCTGTAAAACCTGGCAGAATGTTGCTCACGTATTCTCTCGTGCAAAAGTAGAAACAAAGGTAATTTTGTAGAGTAATTTGTGTTATTTATTCATTTTTGCTTTATTGGAACACTAGTACTATCCAACATCCCTGCGCTAAATACTTGCAGTTAATATCATCTCATTGATGATCCTCTTGTTGTAATATAAAAATGTCAAGCAGTTTCCATGTTTTTTGTTGTGAACTGACCTATTGAAGCAGTGGTCTTGAGTTATAATGTCTTTTACAAATCATTGGCCAATTTGTTTGATCTTATTTTTCTGTATCAGGTGATTGTGACGCAGAGGCAAGGACATGCATTTGATGTCATGGCAACTATGGCAAACAAGGAGCTTAATTCATATGATGGTTTCATAGCCGTTGTAAACATCTTATCCCTTAACTTCCATTCTTTCAACTTGACCAGTTATTTGATCAACATCATATATTTATTTTGTACATTTTCAGCAGCGTTGCTCATATAGGTCAAGCATGCTGTTATTTATGGTGATATGCTTAAGTTGTTCAACTTTTACTTGATTGACACTGACATATCTGTTTGTTGCTTTTCTTTTTTGAAATCTGTTTCTCCGCTGTGCTCAACTCTTACAAAATTGTCCATCTGATTCCTGATTTCTGGGTCATTGTTCTAGGGTGGTGATGGTTTCTTCAATGAAATCCTTAATGGGTTCCTTCTGTCTAGGCACAAAGCTCCTCTGCCACCACATCCTTTAGATTTTGCTCGATCTGTTGAGAGTAGTAGCAGTGATTTAGTTCAGAATCCAAATGAGGCAATTGCTGAAACTTCTTATCCATATGAGGACTCTTCTCCTCTACTATCACAAGGAACACTTGGTGGATCAGGATTAGCAAATAATGGTCTGAAACGCCACAGTGACCTATTTATTGTACAGTTTGTAGCTTTGGATGATCATTAACATCTGTACACATCTTAAATTGCAGGAACTGATGATGGTCCTGGCAACACTGGTTAGTTATCCAGTACTGTAAACACGGGATTAGTTGCTGTTGCAGAGTGTTATTAGTGCTTTTTCACTTCTACCTATCATGATAAGAACCAAGGAAGCAGATAGAAGTCCATCTGCATTCATTATGAAATGATATTTGACAAGAATTTTTTTTTTTTTTGGTTTTGACCACCTCCAGATCAAGAACTTGACTTCTCCCATCTAAATGATCGGATTAGGTTTGGAATTATTCCTGCGGGTTCAACTGATGCTATAGTGATGTGGTAATTTCATCTTATAAACAGTTGTTCGTTTGTTCAGGAATATGAATCATTTCTTTTCAGCATACCCTAAGAGACACACATACAAAGAGGGAGAGAGTGAGAGAGAGAGAGGGTATTGCATTGGAACCTGATTGTTTCCTGGTATAGAGCTTTGGAGAGTTAATTTGGTGGACTAGCACATCCAAGTAACTAGTTGGCTCAACCCCTTCATGATTGGGATTACCATCAATATCCTACAAGTTTATACTTTGAAAAGGATAAGAGATGAAATGATAAATTCCTGTGGTTTTCCCTCTTTATTTCTGATTAGGCATAATGCTTTTAAATGTAGTCTTTCAAACATAAATATTGTCATATTAACCCTTCGATAATACTGAGTTAACTTTTTACAAACAATTAAAGAGAAACATCATGGCACTTGGAGCTTTTTTCCATTTGTATACCCATGATTTTCCATTGCGACGATGCATGGTCCATTATGAATTGTGTGTTAAGTATATATCAATGTTTTGCACCAGGTTATATCAAAATTTTCAGTTGGCCTATCTGATTTGTTTTTGCATTATTGTTCTAATGCAGTACCACCGGAGCGCGAGATCCAATAACATCTGCATTGCACATTGTACTGGGTAAAAAGTTGCACCTTGATATCGCTCAAGTTGTGAGATGGAAGACAACATCTATATCCGAAAATGAGTCTTGTGTACGCTATGCGGCTTCTTTTGCTGGGTAATCTCTAAATCATTGTTCTCGTAATTCTTTGAATGATTTCAGCCATATGAATTTTCTGCTTTATTATGGAGGGAGAGTGAGGCATTGAATACATTGGACGTTTCCATTTATCTGCTCGTTGTCTTCAGGTATGGTTTTTATGGGGATGTCATTACGGAGAGTGAAAAGTATCGCTGGATGGGCCCAAAACGCTATGACTATGCAGGAACAAAAGTGTTTTTGAGGCATAGGTAATCCTTTTTCTTTTAATATTTTGCATCCCTTTCTTGAAACTTGTCAAATCTGGAGATTTTCCAATTATATGTTTAAGGAAAATAATAGAAACACTTTGATGTATATATAGATCCATATGGCTCTTATAGGTACTTAGTTTGCATTAATAATTTAAAAGTAGAAACAGCAGTTGATCTTGAAAGTTGGTGCTTCCGTCAAATTTACTCTAAAATTCTGTTCCTTATAGGAAGCCCTGATTTTATCTTCAAGTGATGCACACAGGGCTATTCTTTGTTCAATACTAAAATTAACAGTTATTTCTCTTTGGATTCTCCTTGATCATCAGCTGCATTATACGTTCTTTAGGGTCAGTTTCTACTTGGACTTTCCTTTATAATGTGCCATGTGAATGTACCATGCGGTAGGCTTAGTCATTTTTTTGCTTGTTATTAATGTTTTACGTAAGCAGCACTTGATTGAAGCAAGTTTTGAGATCTTTCTGATTGAAATTATAGTTTTGTTCTTCAGGTCATATGAGGCAGAAGTAGCATATTTAGAAACTGAATCAGAAAAAACAGGTCCAACTTTTGATAAAGGTCCTCTGCTTAACAGGATAAGAGCAGTGTGGCATCCAGATAAATCAGAAAGAATGGTTTGTCGGTTGAACTGTGGTGTCTGTAACACAAACCCAGTTCACCTGTCTACCGGTAGTCCTCATTCAAAGCCGAATCCATCTTCTGAACATGCTAGATGGAAGAGATGCAAAGGAAGTTTTCTTAGTGTTGGTGCTGCCATAATTTCGAACAGAAATGAAAGAGCACCTGATGGTCTGGTGGCTGATGCACATCTTTCAGATGGTTTCCTGCATCTTTTGTTGGTCCGGGACTGTCCTCGAGCGTCATATTTATGGTATTATGAAAGCCTTTGTCTGTTTTATTAGGTTATGTTGTTACAGTGGTGTTATGCTGGTAATGCTTTTCTTTGTCAAGATTCTGATATGTGGTGATTGATGATAATGATGATACTTCAAATTACAGAATGTGTATCATAATTATCAACAGGCAAAGGAAAACCAACAAAAAGAGAAAAAAAAAAGACAAAGAATTGAACTAGAATATATTGCTTGCTAAATTATTTCATTTATACTAGTAGAAAGTTACAGTAACCCCGATTTGAACTTGCAGGCATCTTACCCAGCTTGCACGGAGAGGTGGAAGGCCCCTGAACTTTGAATTTGTAGAACATCATAAAGTACGTAACTTCGACTAGTTCGATCTTGTTTTATATCAGTCGGAAAACTAACAATGATGTTGTTTGCAGACTCCTGTCTTCACATTTACTTCTTTTGGCAATGAAAGTATTTGGAACTTGGATGGGGAGCCCTTTCCTGCACACCAGCTGTCGGCGCAAGTACTTCGCGGCCTTGTTAGTTTATTTGCATCTGGTCCTGAAGTATAATTGGTCACACCTTATCAACATGTCTTTTGATCCTTGTTCTTTATGACCAGTTTTGTACCTTTTGAGTGTTGCATAGTGCCAGGATGACATGTTTGGTTGGGAACCAATTTTTAGGGGCAGGACATGGAAACAGTTGGTGGGTTGCAACTGTTTCTTGTCAAATGCTAATGGAGGCAACTGAATTAAATTAAAATAGGAAAGAGAAATAGCAAACAATTGAATAGTTTTGTATCATAAGATGATTTTCCACATTAAAATGTGAAGGCTATTATCTTTAATCCTTTAAATTTATACATACCATGTCAAGATTGGCAGGAGATTTCAGTAATCTTAGTGCCACTTGTGTCAATTTTCTCCTTTCTCTGATTATCTTTTTCACAAGAATTTACAGCTGAGTCAAATTTTTAAATGCATCCTTAATATGATATTGCCAGATATGATCAAGTAACTTGTTTTACTTAAATTGTTTTGGACAAGTATAAATGTTACTCTCGCTTGCAGGCTCAAAATGACACTGCTTCTCAGAAAATTCCAGGAAAATGCATATTGCAGGTGTTAGTCTTCTCTCTTAAGGATTGAGAAATCTTTGTATTTTAATTTAATGAGCCAAGTAAATCAAGCAATAGTTTATCGTTCCGTATTGGGTTGGGAACACCATTGGTCATAGACAAACACCGTACGCTACTGTTTTATAACAGATTCGATTTTAGAGACTAAAATATTAGGGTTAAGGGATGGTAACGAGTACATAACACACAGCGTGAGTCCTGGTAATTCAGGATAATAATGAACGAGGATGGAAAATGGTTGGAGTTTAAATTCGACTTGAAAAATCTTTGAAATTAAGTTTGAGTTGTCTCAAGGGTGGTCGAGTTGATAGAACTGAGGGGTATGGAGCTAAAAGGTTCTATGTTTTATTTTCCTTACTTTTATTCTTTCGATCAAGTTTGTCGTATAGGGTTTACCTAATGCGGAGTACCTAGTTAATGTGATTTATAAGTTATTGTGTCAATCCGAAAACTTGCCTAGTGTGTATCCAAAAGATAGCAATTGCGAGTTAGGAGTTTGAGTTTGTTTAGACTTTTTGTGTATTTGAAATACTTAAACTTATTTAATGGACTGTTTTTCGAACCCTAAAACTCAAAAGCCTAACCCTAATACTTCAAGACTCTTTAAGAACCCTAATACTTAAAACCCTAAAACCATAAAATTCAAAACCCTTGAACCCGATTACTCAAAACTTTTAAACCCTAATACTTCACTTGAAAAAATAGTATTAAATGTAACATTTTTATTTTGGGTCATAGATATAACAAATAAAAAAAAGATAAGACATGAAAATTAAGATTGAGTATATACTTTGTTACAAATAATGATTAAAAAATTAAATTATTTTGGTCAATTTAGTGAAAATCGATAGGTTTATAATTAATATAAATCAGTTGTTTTTATTTGACCGTCTTTTTTAATTAAGCTTTAACTTTTTTAGTAGATAAGAATATACTTCTTTTTTAATCTTATTTTTAATTTTTAATTTTTATTATATACCAATTTTATGACATTTTAATACAGATAATATTTTTAAATTTTAAGTTTCTTAATTTTTGATTTAATTTTCGATTCGGTTTTTAAAATATCAACTAGAACTTGAAATTTTTTAATTCAATTTTGCTATTTTTAGGTTGAATTGGTTAGATTTTTTTTTAATCATTCCTACGACACAATAAAAAGATCATATTTTATTAATTCTTTAACTTTAGAGCATAAGAAAGTTTTGAATGAAATTATTCTTTAAATATATGTTAAATCTTAGCAAGTTTGAAATCAACCATACTAATATATTCAATTTAAATGATTTAAATTCTTAAATTACCTAAATTTGTAAGATTCTTTTCACCTTCCACATTTTGTGGGTAGTGCCGACATCCGACGTCGTGGTTGTCGAGCCTTAAAAAGTTGCCACTATACGTGGAGAACTTCTTTTAATAGTCACTGAACTCAAAAGGTTCACCAAACCTAAGAGGACCGATCACTACCTGCTAACATTGGAACTTTGTCAGTTTCACACTAACCATCACAACTGGTAAGATTCCTCCCAAATCGAAATTTTAATATAAAGTTATTTTAAAATTATAAATAAATAAAAGGGTTATCGAATATAATAAAATGAATTTCTGAAATTATTTTTAAAACGTCTATCAACATCATCTCACTATTGTAAGTAAACACACCAATGTCATTGACAGGCTTGGTTATAATGTCTTGTTGTTTAAGTTTGAAAAAAGTGTTCAAGTTTAATTAAGGTCTGAACAATTCAAACTGAACCTGTTGACTTCAAACCGAACTAATTACTCTCTAAACTCTAAAGTATAACAACTTTAAAATTCTGCTCAACCTTATCCTTTTGTCATTCATTCCAAGCTTCAATAGTTTCCCAGCCCACAGCATTCTATTAAAGACAAAAATTAAAAATCCTGTAAGGATATGGTTGTTGAAGATTCAAACTTATAAAATAGAGCACAATAGTCAAAGGGTATCCACCAGATCATTCATAATTGATAAGACTTGCATGAAAATTACTGGAACCCTTTGAAATTGTGTAAAATTGTTATAATTAGGAATGATTCTTTCTCCTCCTAAACCCTTAAAACATACAGGACGTGGTTATCTATGTAAATGTGTGGATGAGATAGACTGGAACAGTACAAGTGGTATAAGTGATTTCATCTACAAACATACATGCTATTGATAAAAAGTTTTGGAATAATCTCAACTAAGATTCATGTGTTAAAAGGATGATTCGATTTTAGGATAGATTATAAATAGAAGTGATGATCTACATAAATGTGTGGATAAGATAAACTGGAACAACAAAAGTGACACAGGGGATATCATTTGCAAACATACATGCTATTGATAAAAAGTTTTGTACCTCAACTAAAATTCATGGATTAAAAGGATGATTGAACTTTAGGTTAGGTTATAAATGGATCAGTTTATTAATTAATCAATTAATTTTTGTAAACTAATAAATTTATATAAATTAAAATAAAATATATTTTAAATTATTTTATAGTAATTTAATATTGGTTAAATTTTTATTTTTATTTTACCGATTTAACTTCTGAACTTATTTTTAAAATATTAATTATGAAAGATATTTTGGGCCTACATAAAGGAGGTGAACTTATGTTAGCTAATAAAAATAGGTGGATCTTCCCAACGTCTCCATCAAAATAGTAGAACAATACAAGTCAACAGCTTTTGGTCAATTTATCTTTTCTTTCATCTTCTAGTTAGGAGACGCCAAACGCGTTGATGGTTGTTTAGCTTTCTACCTTGTGAAACACCAACGTGCGGACCCCCCGTGGGCCTCTTTTCCCAAGGTTCGTACCATCGTTACCTTTGACACGAAGGAAAGTTCAGAGGACGATGATGTTGACAGAGGTTTTAAGAAAAGTGACATAACATTTCCTGTAATTAAAAAAAAAAAATCCTGCAATTTCATACTTGTCGCTTGATGATGAAGATGTTTGACAATTTCTAAGATTGCGTAAGACTCTTCCGGATGAATTTTCAGTTGAGATCCTTCCGATTTTTAAGAAAATTTCCTGATAATCCGTAGCCCACAAAAGGTAAAAGATCTGTTAGAAAGATCCAATCTTTGTTTCCTCAAGTGTTCTTGCCCTTTCGTATTATAAGTTAAAACAGGATGTCACGAAAGAGAGATGACGAGCTCAAGTAGCCATTAAAATGGCGTGTCAAAGGTGTAAAATATCAAAGAAAAATACAAAAATAATGAGAATACTGAAAAAGATATGTGGAACGTCAGCTTGACTCTTATGCCAATCTGAAAAGGCAGTAATTATATGGCGATGAAAGGGACTGTTTTTATTTTCCCCAAACTACTCCTTTTTGCATCTGCTCAAGAATCAAAGCTATAGTCCACACAAAAAAGGTCTCCTTAAACACTTCGACTTCCACAATTCTAGAGCTGAGCTACAAAGTCATTGTCACTTGGTCTGAGACCCTACACGGTCTCCAAGTTCTAAATATTGTATCAGGAAAGAGGAGCACACAGAACACGAGTTTGTTAGAGAAGACCAAGTTACCTGGCCTAGCTATGGCCCCATAGTTAATGCTAAGAATTGCCTGCACTTTTCCAGGAGAAGAAGGATTGCCCATTTTGCGCTTATCCTGAATACTTCTTCATTTAAGTGCCGATAGAGCTTGATGTTGGTTTCAACTGCTGGTATGTCTGGTTGCTCCTCTGTTTCTTGTTTTCTGAGTTCCCTTCCAATCTGGTCATGTGAAAACCGAATTGATTTCTTTTCGTAGACTGATTTCCTAAAGGCCGAAGTGTCTAAATTATGGGAAACTTGACACCAGGTCTTTCTCTTTTATTCTGATTCCTGATAATTGGTTTTGCTGCAACTTTAATTGTGGGTTTGTTTTCTGCAATTTTCACTGTGTGATATGGCCATTCGAGAGTCGAGGAATGATTTCTGTATTCGAATGGAATGAGACAATAAAGACGCAGAGGACCACATAAGGGAAGAGAATGCGGACATTTTTTTTAAAGGGTCCGGGTCAGACACGTTTCACCAGAACTTTCACGCAAATAATTCCGTCTCTGTTCATCGTTTCTATGTCCTATCTTAACTTCTGGTTATCTGTTTCTCTACTCTGAACTTGTCAATGTCTCGGGTACAGGAATGCTTTTTAGATTCTTTTCACGGTGTCTTTGTTAGTATAGTTCGTAATTTTATAGTTTGGTGAGTGTAGATTCAGGATTACTGCATAATTGCACAATCTGAATACTCTGAACTCTGGCTATTTCTTTGCTTAATTTGTTAGAATGACTCACCAACCCTTCGGTTTCTTTATTCTGGTGGCTCAGAAGATTCACCGAGTTCTGAAGTAAAGGGGGATGGTGAGATGACTGAAGTTCAACATGTTGCTGGATTGCCACCACCACCACCGCCATTAACTGTCGCCGTAGCCATTAATGGGAAGAAGAAGAGCAAATATGTAGTAAAGTGGGCATTGGAGAAGTTTATTCCTGAGGGAAAAGGTGTATTCAAGTTGTTACATGTCCGTCCAAAGATTACTAAAGTTCCAACACCAAGTCAGGATACTTTTCTATACAGAATCACAGTGTATTTAAATAACAGAAATCCTGTACTAATCTTTGTTGTTCTTTCTGTTCATCTGGTTTTTGTTTTTGTGTTAGTAGTGGGAAACTCCATTCCCATATCCCAAGTTCGAGAAGACATAGCAGCTGCTTATATTAAGGAGACAGAATGGCAGACAAGTCAAAAGATTCTTCCTTTCCAGAACATCTGCATTCGACAAAAGGTTGGTTCACGTGATTATTCTTGAAATTTCACGAACTAAATCATGAACAAGTCAAGTAAAATTTGCTTTTGAACATAGGTCCAAGCAGATATTATGATCATTGAATCAGATAATGTGGCAGAAGCAATAGCACAGGTGGTTTCTGATCACAATATCAACAAGCTTGTAATAGGAGACTCCTCCTCTGGCATCTTCTCAAGGTATGTGAATTCTGTTTATGCAGGCCTTAATGTTAAGATTTTCCCTTTAGTTCCTACTTCCTCTCATGGACTACTATATAATATTTTCAGGAAACATAAGCTGTCATCTAAAATCTCAGTTTGCACTCCAAGTTTTTGCACGATCTTCGCTGTTTCTAAAGGAAAGCTTCAATCCATTCGACCGTCTGATTCAGAGACAAACGGAAACTTTAGAGATGATAGTAGTTTTGTAAGTTCTACTGCCACTACTTCAGGTCTGACTTCAAACTCTCAAACGGGTAAGTTGGCTCTTGAGGTTTAAGCAGCCAATGTATTGTCTATAAAAAATTTTACAGCCCAGAAAATATTTCAGCACACGTTGAATCTTTTGTTTCCTGGAATGTGCAGATATTTCAGTTGCATCATACTCGAATTTGCAATCTCTTTCTCTACCGATGCAGCGGTTTCAAGCTCTTTCAACCATAAACAAGGGTGTTCTACATTCAAAAGTAACTTCTGTGGAGACCAATCATTCAAGCTGCCAATCTCTAGATACTGAAGAAAAAAGGAATTCTGTTAGTTCATGTCACAGTGGTTCAGAATATGAAGTTCAAATGAGTCAGAGTTCTAGTTCGACAAGCTTACCTACTGATTACCAGTTCTCTGATCAAGCTTCCAAGTCATATGCACCCACGGACTGTTCAGCATCTGATAGTCAGGTTACTTTCTCATTTTCTCTTACATTATGTGAAACTTCCTGCAGTTCCATCAGTGGAACATGCTAATTTTTTTAATTACATTGCAGGAGAACATTAATCTTGAGCTAGAAAAGCTGAGGATTGAACTTAGACATGCTCGAGGCATCTATGCAGTAGCACAAAGTGAGGCAATTGAAGCTTCTAGGAAGGTAAGCAAAACTACCCTTGTTTTGTATACTAGTTATCACCTCTGTAGGTGTTGAGGGAACATAGAGGTTCTATATTCTTGGATTCGATTAACGTGTTCTACCTCGAATTCAGCTGAACGATCTTAATAAACAACGGTTAGACGGAATGATAAAGCTCAAGGAAATCAACTACAGGGAGGAGAAAGTCAAAGAATTGGCAAATCTAGAGAAGGAAAGGTGTGAAGTTGTAATAAAGGAAGCTGAGTACACGAGGCTTCAGGCCGAAAGAGAAGCTTCACATCGGGTAGAAGCAGAGATTAAAGCCATGAGAGATGCAAGAGAGAGAGAGAAACTTGAGGAAGCTCTTGTAGGTCCTGCACCTCAATACCAAATGTTCGCTTGGGACGAGATCATATCTGCTACCTCATCATTCTCAGAAGAACTTAAGATCGGAATGGGAGCTTATGGAACTGTTTATAAGTGCTCACTGCATCACACAACGGCAGCAGTGAAGGTACTTCACTCAAAAGACAATCACAATGCCAAACAATTCCAGCAGGAGGTATGAAAGTTTCAGGATTTTCCCAAAACCATTCATTCATTCCTGTTAATTGCAAAGAAATGGTAAATTTCTTCAATCTGCGATGGATACTCAGTTTGCTTCATGTTTCAGATTGAGATCTTGAGTAAAGTTCGTCATCCACACTTCCTCATCCTTCTTGGTGCTTGTCCTGAGCGTGGTTGTCTGGTGTATGAGTATATGGAAAATGGTAGCCTGGAGGATAGATTGTTCAGAGTGAACAACACACCATCAATCCCATGGTTCGAAAGGTTCCGAATTGCTTGGGAAGTAGCCTCAGCTCTTGTGTATCTCCACAACTATAAGCCAAAGCCAATTATCCATCGTGATCTGAAGCCAGCCAATATCTTGCTTGATGGAAATTTCTTAAGCAAGATTGGTGATGTTGGCCTTTCGACAGTACTGCAATTGGATGCTTCTTCTGTATCGACCTTGAATAAGGATACAGGACCAGTTGGGACACTAAGCTACATGGATCCTGAATATCAGAGAACTGGATTGATCTCGGCCAAGTCTGATGTTTATGCTTTTGGACTAGTGATTTTGCAGTTGCTGACTGCAAAACCCGCAATGGCATTGACACATACAATAGAATCAGCAATTGGTGATGGTTGTCTAGTGGAAATTTTAGATTCAACAGCTGGTAGCTGGCCACTTCAGGAGACGGAGGAGTTGGCTAAGTTGGGTTTAAGCTGCTCGGAGTTACGACGGAAGGATCGACCAGACCTGAAAGAGCACGTACTTCCAGTCTTGGGGCGATTGAAGAAAGTTGCTGACACAGTCCGAGATTCAGTTTCCAATCCTCAACCCAACCCTCCTTATCACTTCATCTGCCCAATACTCAAGGTATGATCGATCATACAATCTGCTAATTCCAACCAAAAATGTACAGTTCTTTTATCAGTCAAAAGCTTGTTTTGATTATCATTGTAACAGGTTATTGTTTCTGATTTCAGGAAGTAATGAAAGATCCTTGTGTTGCTGCGGATGGTTACACCTACGATCGTAAAGCAATCGAGCAATGGCTTGAAGAGAGTGATAAATCTCCAATGACCAACTTATTATTGCCAAATAGAAACCTCTTACCAAACTATACTCTTATGTCTGCGATAATGGAATGGAAGTCCAAAAGCAACCATGAACAATTGTCATTGTCTCTCCGGTAGGACTTGAAGTTCTTTTATGATCCTCCTAAGCTTATCTTGTAAATTTGATTAACGGTATTTTCTTATCCTACAATCACATGACATAACATTAATCTATTGTAGATCCAAAGAACTTGAAACATTTTAAAGTTACTTTTTAAAATTTAAGCTACGGTCAATTCAAAATTTATAAATAACTTTATATTTTATTTAAGATAATTGTTTGTTTTTAAAAAATTAATTATATATTTATATAATATTGTTTATTTAAATCTTATTAAAATTATGAATTTTAAAATATTTATAATCTTAATTAGTATTTTATATATATATATATATATATATATTTATAAGAGATTATTTTTTAAAGTAATTTTTGTAAAATTTATTTGATTTCAATAAATGATTTATATTTTATACAATCAGTAAAAGTTTTAAAAATATTTAAACAAACAATTGCAAATGATGTAAATATAATTGCAAAAGCTTTTTCCTTTTAACAAAATGTTGTAGACCAAAAAGTTTAAAAAGATAAAAAATCCCAATATTAAATATTCAAAACAAACATTACAAAGAAGTCGGAACCCTAGTCTCCTTCTACAGCCACCTGCAGTCCTCCTCCCATGCCCTCTACCTCTCCGTCCGCTACCGTCCCATCCCATATTGTCCCTACCTATCAAGTCCACTAACACTTCTTCTAAATATCCTAGTTATTATTGTTTTCTTCCTTGCTTCCTTTGTTATTTCACAAATCACCCACCTCCCTTCATTTCCAAAACCTGCTCTTGACCCCTTTCCATTGCTCCTCCGTTGGATGACCTGCATTAAAATACCAACAGATTAGGATTCCATAAAGTGGAAACGGACTTCCCTCCATTATCTTCTTCTCTAAAGACTCCTAACCTACATGCTACACACTCTTCCCCCTCTCAATCTTCTATAGCCCATTTTTCCTCCCCATCTCCCTCTAAAAGTACCCCTCCCTCAACCTCAGATTTTCCTCCTAAGATGACAGTTCCAACAAAAGGGGATTCTATCAGAGGAACTAGGAAGACATGAAAACAGGTTGTGGGAGATAATTCTGATTCTTCTTTGATTTTCAGTCCTTTTGTGGAGATTAAAGGGAAACTAATGGTGGCTTCTAGCCTAGATATTTTACAGAAGGGAGCTAGGACATGGGAGTCTACCCTAGTTGTTTTTTTATGGACCAAAGACTTGGCTTTCTGGTGATACAAGCTTGGACTTAGAGGAACTGGAAAGGAAGAGGTTTAATGGAGGTAATGTTCATTGAGGAGGATAACATGATTTTCACTTTCTCTTCAAAATTAGAAGCACAAAAGGTAATTGAAGAAGGCCCTTGACACATTTCTCAACTCCCCTTATTTCTTCAAATTTGGCAACTAGAAATGAAACTAGAAAAAATTAGAATGAAAAACATTCCTTTATGGGTGAACATTCACAATATTGCTATAGAATATTGGACTACCAAAGGCTTGAGTATGCTAGCTAGTTACTTGGGAAAACCTATATATATGGATGAAAGCACCGCTTACTAGATTGTGTGTAAGTATGGACATTTCTAAAGAAATGAAAGATTGCATTCCTATCTTAAGGTTGGCAAATGAGTATTCTCTTAGAGAGGATAGAGTTATGACAATGTACCAATGGAAACCGTCTCTCAAAGCTCAAGGTAAAGAATGGAAACCTACTGGAAGAATCTTCACTAGAGGAGACTATTGGGAGGTGATGGGTATAGAAAAGTATGATTTGGAAGAAAAGAAAGATGGTGAGGAGGTTGAACAAGTAGTTGAAAATCCTAAACCAATTTAGTTGAAAAAAGATTTTCTTAAAATTGAGGGGACCATTCATGAAAGAAATAGACTAGCTTCAGACAAAAAGGGAGGATCTGGTCAGATATCATTAGTTGATCAAAATAATACTCTAATGGACAAGGGGTTGAATGGCTTAGAAACTAGTGAAACTAATCAAGATGGAGTTACTGATCCCCAACAGAATGAACAAAGCCTGCAAAAGGCTGATCTGTCGAATGGTGGGCTTCAAGAGGAGTAGTTTGAACAGGTGACTTCTAGGAAAAGTAATATGAATCGTAAGAAAGGCTCCAAAGGTACGAGCAATCTCCTATAACTGTGATAGTATGAAATGTAAGTGGAATAAATAACCCTTCCAAGCTTAATGTGATAAGAGATTTTGCCCTAAAGGAGAAGCCTTAGGTTTTTTGTCTTTTGGAAACTAAAATTAGGGAAGCAAATCTGAACAAGCTTTGTTGTTTGGGTAGGAAATGACAGTTTTTAACAAACCACCAAATCTATGCCTATGGTAGGATTATTATTGCTTATGATGGTGATTTCTTGGAGGTGAATGTTCTGGAGACAAATCAACAATTTATTCACACTAAGATTTACTTCAAGATGGAAAACTCTAGTGTTTTAGCTACTTTTGTTTATGGTTTTAACCTCAGATTTTAAAGGACTGAACTCTAGAATTCTATAAGAAGATTAAAGGACTTGATAAATTCTCCATGGTTAGTGTGTGGCAACTTTAACACCACGTTATTCAGATTTGAAGCAGAAGACAATTGTAATTTACACAATTATTCTTCAGATGTGTATGATTGTATGTAAGAGGTGGAACTCACAGATCTAAAATTTGAAGGCCATAGATTCACTTGGTCTAACAAACAAAGTTCAATTTGGCATATAAGGAAAAAGTTGGATAGGGCTATGGTAAATGTGGATTGGCTAAATTCCTTTTCAGGAAGATAAGCAAAATTCTTAGACCTTGGAATTTCTGATCATACTCCTATAAGGATTGATAACTTGTTTAACTATGTCAGAATCCTTCATCCTTTCAGTTTTAACAATTTCTTGGCAAATATGGAGGGTTTCAAGAGGCAATATTGAAGGAGTTGGAGTATAATTGCTTTGGGATAAAACAGTACATTTGCCTCCAAAAGCTTAAGTCTATCAAACAAGAACTAAAATCCCTAAATTAAAAAAAAAGACAAAATCCCTCAAAGAAAATTAAAAAAGCTAGAGCAATTCAGACTTCATTGGTGGATAATCCTACAGATGTTTCTTTAGCCTTGAATGAAAAGGAAGCTCTAAAGGAATATTTGCAACTGATGGATAACCAAAGCTCATTATTGAAGCAGAGATCTAGAGTTAAATGGCTAAAGGATGGGGACATATGTATAAAGTTCTTCTTTAACTCAGTGCAAGCTAGGAAGAATGTAAATAGAATTACCTCCATTAAAACTGAAGCTGGAGAGGTCATGGTTGGACAACAAGGAATAGCTAAGGAAGCAATGTACTTTTACAATAACCTTTTAGGTTCATTAGCTTCCCCTCCTGACATAGGAGATGATCCTAGAAAGTTTGTTACAATAAGAATTCCTAAACATATGTTTTCCTTATTAATTAGGCCAGTTACAAACCAAGAAATGGAGAAGATGGTGTTTGACATGAATGGTTCTAAAGCTCCAGGCCCTGTGGTTTAAATGGTTTCTTCTATAAAAAAAACTTGGAGTACTGTGGGGGTGGGGGGGTTAGTAAAGAAGGCAATACATGATTTCTTTCAAAGAGGGGTACTGCTAAAGGAGATTAACAAGACCTTATCTATTTTAGTCCCTAAAAGCTCAAATCCGTCCTATTGGAGTGATTTCAGACCTATTACTTGCACAAACTTTCTTTATAAGATTATTGCAAAGATTTTGGCAAACAGGTTGAGGGAGGTTCTACATTATCTCATCAGTGATAATCAAGGAGCTTTATAAACAATAGGGATATTGGGGACAATATTCTTCCAGTCTAGGAGCTATTGAAAGGGTATAACCGCAGGAAAAGTCCTCATAAAGTGGACCTACAGAAATTTTTTTTGAAAATTTAAATTTGTATTAAATAAATTTGAATAATACATGGTCTACCAATCCTTGGTAACAACACCATACACAATTAAGCCCTACTAACCACTTAAAGCTCAACAAAACTACAAAGCATAAGAGCTAAAAAAACAATCAAAACGGCTGCGCATTAGTAAACGGGTATAAATTCCAATTAGGGCATAACGAATCGTTGCTTTCGCGTCTCACCTAGAAGCTTACCTATTGAAAGCTTTTGATAGTATGAACTAGAGCTTTTGCTACAAACAATGAAGGTGATGGAATTTCCTCATAGGTTCTTAAGGGGGATTTGGGAATGTATTACTACTGCCTCCTACAAAATTCTAATAAATGGGAGCCCTACGGAGATGTTTAAAGACAAAAAAAAAACTTAGGTAGCGGGATCCTCTGTCCCCTTACATATTCCTAATTTGCATAAAGGTTCTTATTCAAATGTTGAAGTATAACTCTTCTAAGGATCCAAGATTCAAATATCATTCCAAATGTAAGAAGATTTCATTAACTAGCTTATGTTTTGCAAATGACCTCATACTCCTAGGCAAGACAAATGTTCACTCAGTCTCTTTATTGATGAGCACTTTCAATTCTTTCAAAGAGATATCGAGTTTAAGTGTTAATCTTCAAAAGAGTTACTTCATGCTTTCAAAATGTGCTTCAATGCTTTGACTCAAGCAACAAGAATGGAATTAAAAGAGCCTCCTCTCCTTTATTTAGGCATTCCTATCTCATCTAGAAGAATAAGGTTTTGTGAATATGTTCCATTAATTGAACATTTTCAGAAAAGATTGGGATCATGGACTAATAAAGCCCAATCCTATGGAGAGAAACTTCAGCTCTTGAAGTTGGTGATATTGTCAATGCAAACTTACTAGTGTTCCTACCTATTTCTCTCCAAAGGGCTTATGAAGTAGTTCTTATGGGGGAAAAGAAATGGTGAGAAAGGGAAAGCAAAAGTCAGCTGGAAGAGTATTTGTCAACCGAAAGAAGAGGGGAGATTAGGACTGGAGTCAATAACCAAGAAAAACATATTACTTATAACTAAGAGAATTTGGAGACTCCTAAGTGACAAACAATCTATGTGGATCAAATGGATTCACATCTACATATTAAAAGATGGGAGCTTTTGGGCTCTAAGACTCAAAGACAGTTACACTTGATTTTTTAACTAAATTCTAAAAGTGAAGGATAAATTTTAACATAACATTTCTTGTCAAATAGGGGTCGGGGAAGGATTTTCCCTATGGTATGATAATTGGACGGGTAAGGAGCTTTATTTCAAAATCAGTTGGCAAGAACCCTATTAGTCAGGTTTCCTAAAAATACTAAGTTCAAAGAAATAGTTACAAATGGAAGATGATCACTATCAATGGATAAAATTAGACTTCTGTTCATTCCACAGTTCACAAGCCCCGGAGAAGGGGATACTTGTTTATGGAAAGGGATTCTAGTTTTAGAAATAACAACAAAGGAAACTAAAAAATTGAGGATGGGATAGTTAATAGAGTGGGACGGTACTCTATGGTTTGGAATAAGGTTCTTAGACCTAACACTAAATTTCTTCTCTGGCTATCAATGTTAAGCAAACTCAGCATTTTGGATAGGCTACAATTTATGCCCTCCTCAAAGACATGTATTCTATGTAATCTAAAGGAAGAAACTAGAGATCATCTTTTCTTTGAGTGTGATTTCTCTAAAGAAATATGGGCAAAAATCTCTAGATTATGTGCTGCTAATCCAAATTCTAATAAACTCTATGACATCCTACTGCAGTTACCCCATCTACATGTTTCTAAATTTAATAGATTTGTTATACTAATCTCGGTCTATATGCACTCAAGCAATTTGGAAGGAGAAGAACAATAGAAGATTTGAAGAAAAGTCTGTTTCCCTACTCTCTTTTATAGAGCTCACTATAGCTAGAGAATAACTGATTATAAATCAGCTGAACTCTCACTGTAGCAGAGGAATAGTTCTTACATAGAGAATCTAGTCCCCGCTCCATCTTATTCAGTGAAATTCATGACCAGAGTTCAATCTCACTACAGATCATAAATCAAGACCTCATACATAGAATTTCTTGAATATAAATACCTAATCATACAAGAGTAGAAGAGATCTAGACTCATATGTTGGAAAGCAGAGTAGTGCTTTCTCCTCAGTCTTGGTTAAAGGAACCCCTCCTGTCAGTTTGAAGAATCACTATGAGTTCAAAAAAACCACATAAAAGATTCAACCGATCTGAGACGCTTAGCTGAGTGAGATTCCTCTGTTCTTCCTCAGAGTGCATCCTTCACTCCATTGGTTAGCCATGTCTGTAGAGTTTGGGAACAAAGGATACATTATGCCCTAAAACGCAAAAAATCGTAGTGATTCTAAAGCTGAGATTTACCTGAGATGAGATCCATTATGCGTGGAGAAAGAAGGAGAAGAAGAACGGGATAATTACGGTGCTATCCTCACCATCTGTGCTTTGCCTCTCACCCACCTAAATTGAGAAGCTTCTGTAATCTTTAAGAAAGGAAAAATTAGTTATACCCTAATTGTATAACAATAAAACTTCCGTCCTTGCTTTTAACGTCGTCGTTCTCTGTACTAGCCTAGATGTTTCAGTGTATTAGGAAGTCTTATGTGACATTACCTTATCTGTGTATTAACCTCTTAATTCTTTAATAAAATTTTAATTTCTAAAAAAAAATTACAATGCAAACAAGTTTCACTGTCATCTACTCCTTAGATACCTAAACGTACCATTTTGGACCATAACCGTTAAAGTAGGTAAGATCTCATAGTACATAACTGAAGCGTCTTCCATGTTATAGATGCCCATGTCAAGAGCAAGTCCACGAACAGGATGATACTCATATTATCTGTAAAATATATACAGTTTGGCTTCCCATGGCGTCCTGGTGATGATGGTGAAGAAGCTATTGAATTAAACCCCATAAGCAACGTTTCATCACCCAAGTTTTGAACTGGTACCCATTTGTACTCATCTGTTCTTCCACTTCCCCTTGATTTGACTAATTCATCTACTGTAAGCCCAATTCTCAGATGATCTCCAATATAGAACCGTGAAACCATAAGAAGCTTTCCTGATAATGATGATTCAACAAAGGTCTCCAAACCTCTGGAGGTTTTGTAATGGCGACACACTTTGGGTTTTGGACGTCATCAATATCGCAATCAAACAGGTAACCACATCGCTCTACAACGTAAAACTTACCCATGTAGTAAATGATGTCATTTTAAGAATATGAGGGTGGTTTTTGGACATCGATCCAACTGTTGTCGTCATCGGTCTCCACTTCTGGCTATTGCATATTCCTTGGACCAAATCTTATTTCATAGAGTGCAAAGAAACAATCCACCGTTGTCAGATCAAGTACTGAAGCTGAACATCGAAGTATAGCTCTTGCTGCTGCTGAACTTCATTGGCTTAAATCTCTCTTTAGTGAGATTCGCTTCACTTACCTTACACCTACGTTTTGGTGTGATAATCTTGGTGCAACATTTCTTGCTACGAATCCAATCACTCAGACTCGCACAAAACACATTGAGATTGATATTCATTTTGTCAGAAATCTGGTTACCAATAAGACACTATCAATTCAACATATTTCTTCAAGTCATCAAATTGCCAACACCATGACCAAAGCTCTACCTTCTACCTTCATCTGCTTTTCAAAAATTTCATGACAAGCTCACTGTGGCCACTCACCGTGAGCTTGAAGGGGGCTGATAAACATATGCAAATCCTTGTGCAATCTCATATATATGATCTTCATGTAAATCTCATAGTTATGATTCTATCTCATTTGATTTTATCTCATATATATCTCATATATCTTATACAATCTCATGAGATATCAAAATGTGTATAATGTACAAGCTATTCAGCAATACACAAGAAATACAATACAAATTACATACGAATTGCCTTCTTCTTCTGTTCTTTCACAAGTAGATAGTCATGACTAGACTGTCAGGATTGGGTTTATCAATTCCCATATTCTAGGGATTCGTTGAAAGTGCAACTTTTCGAATCATACTGTCGTGACCAGGGACCAGAGGTGGAAGACCAATTACTTGACGTTTGGACCAGGGATGTAAGAACCTAAGTTGCTGATCAGACTCTATAGTTATAAACCAACCATGAGATGTTCCCAAGCTTATGCATTCAGTATCCTCAGAAAAAGGAAACCGGTAAGTTTTAAGGTTCCAAGGATTGAGGAATCCTTGTAATTCTACAGCTTTTTCGTCATCAAACGTAAGCCAAGGAAATTTGGGAGGCAACGGTGGCTGCTGGAGTAAGTAGATTGCAGAATTCCATGACTTGCAAACACATCCGAATAACATGAAGTCTGTAAGAAGTGCCTAACTCACCCCCAAAAGTTAGCTCAAGAAGGGAAGATTTACACATTATTATAAATTATTTAATATTTTCATAGTTGTTCGATGTGGGATTCCTGACACCCCCCTCAATCCAGAGCAGAACTGGACATCTGATGAACATATTGGGCAAAGGGACATAACCGGACACCGCTCCAAACCATCGAGACAAACTGACTTGGCTCTGATATCATGTTAGAAGTGCCTAACTCACTGCCAAAAGCTAGCTTAAGAGGGGGATATAACCGGGCACCGCTCCAAACCATCGAGACAACCTGGCTCTTGTCCATCAGATGTTCAGTACTGTTCTAGACTGAGAGGGGTGTGTCAGAAATCCCACATCGGATAACTATAAGGCTCCGTTTGGTTGGCGGGAAAGTAAAGTGAATTTGGAATATGATTCATTGGAAAATAAATCTATGAAAAGTAAAGATATTCACATATTTGAATAATTATAAGAATTCTAATAGGAAAATTGGGTAGATTCTTATTATAGTGTTTGGTATGTAACAATATTTTATAGAATGTAACTTAATTTTAACTTGTGTTTTCAATTATATCCCTACAAACATAATAAAAATTGAAATCGTTAGATAAGGAAAAATATGAACCTGAAGATTGTCGATTGAAATTTCTGAGTAAAAATATTCAAAATTCAAATACCAGCCGATATCAGAAATTTTAAAAAATAGGGAAGATATTTTGCAAAATTTTCAAAATTTTTTTAAATTTTAAATTTCCCTCCCTCCCTCTTATCTCTCCTTCCCCCTTTTTTCAAAGTTTTTTAATTAGTTATTTTAATTTATAATTATTGTGATTTTTTAATTTTTGTTTTTAAAATAATAATAAATATTTTATTATTAATAATAATTATAAATTAAATAAAACTTACAAA
>JANVCQ010000006.1:39141282-39152618 GCA_025531925.1 Erythroxylum plowmanianum | reverse complement strand
GTTTTTTTATTTTCAGAAATAAAAAATCGTAACAGAGTAAGCCAAACACGTTTTACTTACCTGTTTTTTTTTTACAAAAACGACAACAAAAACAAAAAAAAAAAGTAGAAACAAACAAACATTAATAATTTGCAATTCAAAATCTTGACTTATACATAGAAATAAAAATTTCTCAATATATAACAAATTTTGAAGACCTATTCTATCTAAATCCGTATCTGCTCATTTATAGAAGTTCTATAACTTGTATATTGGCATAATTTTTAGTGAAGTACTTCTATTTCATATAAAATTTAAGGAGATTGTATATGGAAATATTGGTTGTTGGACCAACTAGAATTGTTTATATAATTTTAATACTTTAGAATTGCAAGAAATGTTTATTGGAAAAATTGTCAAAGGATTTATATAATATAGAGTTGGTAGAAGGTTCAGGCACAATTCAAACTTTAAGGTAAAAGTCATATACCTCTTTTGTAGTTTAAGAAACTTTGAAAAAATTTCCCGATCTTTTAAATTTTTGAAAATATTATTATAATTTTCAGTTTTCTAAAAAAACTCATTTTCTTAGATTTCAACTAAAAAATAATGAAGAAATACACATAATATAAATATCAAACATGAACTAATCAAATGTCACTAATATAATAACTTAGCCTTTAAACTTGTCTCCAATGAATTAAACTCAACTTAAATTAATGATTTAAGATAATTATAATAAATTATTTATTTTTGTCAAATTAAAATATTTTGTTTCAAGTTTAAAAGCTGTGAAGAATCATCATATAAATATCATTTAATTAATTTACATACAATGTTCATACTACATGTGTTTTGTAGTCATTTTTTATCCAAAGTCTAAGAGAAGGGATTTTTCTAAAAAATTGAAAACTAGGAGTTTTTTTCGAGAATTTAAAATTTATGATTTTTCTATGATTTCTTAAATTACATAGGATGTTTTTGTCTTTTACCCAAAATTTTAATCTTCAAATTCAGGAGACCTAATTCAAATCGACTAGAATTCAGTGTAAACTCAACCATAAACATGAAATTTGGCTCAAAGTTTGAATTTGAGCCTTAAATCCAATCAATCTTAAAATTGTATGTTAGGTTCTAACATAAATTAAATATCATCTTGGTTTTTAGCTCGATTCATTACCAATTCTTAAAAAAATGAGAAAGGAGAATCATTAGAAAATTTCGTCATACTTAAATAGATAATAAATTATGTGCATTGAGATGACCACACAACAACAAGAAAAACACATACTGCTGAAACTTGTAGTTTGGAGGGGTTTAATAGTACGCAGTCTTACCCTTACCTAGTAGAGAGATTGTTTTTAATAGAGCTAAATGCAACGCAAAATAATGATAATATAATATATAAATAAATACATATAAAAAATATAAAATATGTAATGTAATATATAATACAGTGCATATAGAACGTGATAAAGATTAACAATAAAAGATAAAATAAGTAAATAAATACACCAATAAAAAGTATAATAATAAATAAAAGCAGTCATTACAAGAAAGTAACTAGACGAAGTAAGAAATTGCTTAGGCTAAATAACTAAGAGGAAAGTGCTACTTAATTGAAATATTAGGGCTAACGATAAAATGAAAGACTTGAAGTAAAATGTTTAAAAGAATTAAGAGAACGAGGAAGGTATCTCTATGTGAAATCCTTTATTCGTCTCTTAGTACATCAAAATTTTCTATTACGAGTCATATCCTCGGTAAGTTCCATCAGGGCTATATCATTCTTAATCACTTCCTCTCAATTTTTCTTAGGCCTTTCTTTTTAAACCCCCCAGTTCATTCTTGACCACACATTAACTTTTAGTTGACTAATTATATATTAATTAATCATAAAAGTATATACGTTTTTGAAAAATTCTAGACTAAAAATGGTGATTAACAATAAAAGTAAATAAATTTTATTTTCAACTCCTAAGGTTACTTGTGACGCCTCAATACTCCCAGGGAGGATACGGGAGTGACACATCAAACTCACAAAGAGAAACAAATAACATACCAATATGGAAGCATTAAAAAACAAAAAAAAATACTAAATATTCATTACATGTATTTTCAAAAACTGAAGCAACATACATTACAAATCATTCCAAACTTGTTCAAAACATACATATATTATATCACATGAACGTAACACAAATTTGTTCCAAAAAAAAAAAAGCTTGAAACATAGTTATTACAAAAACTTACGACAATTCAGAATCATACATTTTATATACAAGCCAAAATATACTCAAAATATATTTTTTTATCAAAACAAGTCTTAGACGCCATTAGTCACTGTAGTTGACTCGTCCCAGTCTTTATAATCCTCGTTCTGAACCTACACGAGATAAATCCACCGTGCTAAGTATATAGCTTAGTGAATAATAACTAATCTATATATAAAGTGATAACTCATCATAATGAATCTTGTAATAGCATAAGCATGCATTAACATATTGTTTAAACAATAAATCAGACATAATGCATTTCAGAGCAGATTTTATAGTTAACAAAGCTGAATATCCAAAGAGGGTATAAACCCTTCAAAATCATAACACAATTTTATTTATGTTAGAAACAAACATATATCAGAACACAAAATCAAATGATCACTAAGCCATGTACAGAAGCGAGTAACAGGACTTATACAGGAGAGATTGAAGTCTTGACATCGAAATGTCATAGGAGAGACCGAAGTCTCGATACCGAAGTGTCACAGAAGAGACCGAAGTCTCGACACCAAAGTGTCACATGAGCAACTGCAGACCATTCTAGACATGCCTACTTACCTACAACTAGGATTTAATACTTTCCATGATAGATCAATATGTTTTGATCTACCATGGAATATTGAGTTCTTGCTCAAATGGATAGCACTCATACTATCACAAAATAAGACATACCTCTCCTCTGTAAAACCACAATTTCTTGGCACTTCTATCACGCATAATTTGCATACCAAGAAGTGTCTTTGCCGGTCCCAAGTCTTTCATCGCAAAATACTTACTAAGCTCCATCTTCAATTTGTTGATCCTAGAGGAATTTTGACTGACAATCAACATGTCATCAATATAGAGCAACAAAAAAAAATGAAGTCATTATATATGAACTTCTACACAAACACACAGTGATCTGAAGTAGTCTTCTTGAACCCTTGTTGGATTATAACATACTCAAATTTCTTATACCACTGTCTTGGAGCTTGCTTCAAACTGTACAAGCTTTTATTCAATCTGTAGACATATTCTTCTTTTCCTTTCACCGTATAGCCCTCTGGTTGCTCCATATAAACCTCTTCCTTAAGATCGCCATGAAGAAAAGCAGTTTTAATATCCATTTGCTCAACTTCTAAATTAAAACTAGTGGCTAAACCTAGAACAACTCTAATAGAAGACATCTTCACAACTGGTAAGAATATCTCATCAAAATCAATCTCCTTCTTCCGGAAAAATCCTTTGACAACCAATCTAGCTTTATGTCATAGCTTGGAATCTTCGATTTTCTCCCTAAAAACCCAACGATTATGTAAAGCTTTTTTACCCTTAGGTAATTTGACTAAGTCAAAGGTATGATTATCCAGTAAAGACTTTCATTCATCATCTGTGGATGCTTTCCATTCATTTTTCTTCTCACTCTCCATAACTTCTTTATAAGACTCTGGTTCTCCCCCATTAGTAACAAGCACATACTTGTGAGATGAATAACAAGTAGAAGGAACTCGTTGTCTATTTTATCTCCTAAGTGGAACATCAGGTTCAACGGCAGGAGCATCTAACTCTTTTATAACATCCTTATAAACATCATTATTGCCTGTAAGATTATCCTCCTCTTCAATATCATTTGCAGATTCGACATCACCAAGTGTCTTTGTCTCTAGAATTGGATCAAGATTAACCAAATCATTTTTATCGAGAGATTTCATCTTCTATTCCTTACCAATGTCTTTAATGTTCTGATCTTTCATAAAAACAACATCACAACTTCTAACGAGCTTTTCCTCAGTCGGATGATAGAATCTATATCCAAAGCCATCAAGGCTATAGCTAATGAAAACACACTATCGCGTCTTAGCTTTTAATTTGAACCTCTCATCTTTAGGCACATGTACAAAAGTTTCAAATCCAAAGCTACGTAAATGGTCATAAGATAAATCTTTCTTATACCAAATTCTATCAGGAACATCACCTTGTAAAGCATAAGTAGGGGACAAATTAATAATATGTGCAATAGTACATAAAGCCTCCACATAAAATGATTGGGGCAACTTTGCTTCAAAAAGCAAACATTGGACTCTTTCCACCAAAGTTCTATTCATCCTCTCTACTAAGCCATTCAACTGAGGAGTTTTAGGAGGCATTTTTTGGTGCCGTATGCCTTGCTCTCTATAGTATGCATCAAAAGTTCCACAATACTCGCCACCATTATTAGTGCAACTACACTTCAGTTTCTTCCCAGTCTCTCTCTCAACATAGGCTTGAAACTCTTTAAAGGCACCAAGAATTTGATCTTTCCTCTTCAAAGGATAAACCCAAAGCTCTCTAAAATGATCGTCAATAAAGGTCATAAAATATAGACAACCACTATATGTCTTAATCTTCATAGGACCACAAAGATTTGAATGAACTAGCTGAAGAACCTTTGATTTTCTAGAAGGAGGATTACTCTTGAAGGACACTCTATTTTGCTTTCCCGCCAAGCAATAAGAACACTTATCCAATGTGAAATCCTTTAGACCAAAAATCACATTCTTCTTGGTTAATTGATGAAGTCCCTTCGCACTAATGTGACTAAGCCTCTTATGCCATAGTTTCGATAAATCATCGCTGGCAACAACATTAGCACCATCAATAGAAACTATAGCCTTGGTCTAATATAAACGTGAAACCTTCTCTCCACGTGCGA
This sequence comes from Erythroxylum plowmanianum, assembly GCA_025531925.1. NCBI lineage: Eukaryota > Viridiplantae > Streptophyta > Magnoliopsida > Malpighiales > Erythroxylaceae > Erythroxylum > Erythroxylum plowmanianum. The sequence goes on along the minus strand of JANVCQ010000006.1, from coordinate 39,147,689 downwards.
TAACCAAGAAACCTTTAGTGAGTTTCCACTTTCCCCTTGAAGATTGACTATTATAACCTTCGTCATCAAGTGTTCCAATAGAAATCAGATTCAACCTCATGTTAGGATTATGTCTAACATTATTCAAAAATAGCTTCATTATGAGATTAGTCTCCAAACAAACAGTTCCAATGCCAACAACCTTTGATTTTCCATTATTAGCCATTGATAAAGCACCATCAGAAACTTGAGTATAAGATGTGAAGAACTCCCTGTGAGGGGTCACATGATAAGTGGCACCGCTATCAAAAACCCAACTAGTCTCATCAGAAGCAATGTTAACTAGTTCTTCCTCAGCAATTGTCATCAGATCACCAGCGACAATAGAAGCACTATCATCGCTATCATCATTGTTCTTCTACTGCTTGCCCTTCTCACGTTTCAACTTGAAACAGTACTTCTTAATATGGCCTTTCTTATCATAATGACGACACTCCATATCCTTGTATCGAGATCTGGACTTCTATTCTTTCCTCAGTTACATCTCTAATCCTTCTCTCTACTTCTCCCCCTATTTTCTGTAACCAAGACATGTGACTGTGAAGTAGATGCCTCCTGTGTTCATCTTCTGACTTCTTCATTTAAAACAGCAGGCTTCACTAACTCCATGGTAACAGAAGTAGAACTAGTCAAAGTAACTCGAAGATTTTCCCAAGAATCAGGTAAAGTGAGCAGCAACCAAATCCCTATAATCTCATCTTCAAATTTGATACCCATGCCAAACAATTGATCAAAGCATCCTTTAAACTCATTCAAATGATCAGAAATAGAACTACATTCTTTATACTTCAAACATATAGCCTGGTTTAACAAAAATAACTTGTTATTCCCATTCTTCGAAGCATATAAGGTCTCAAGCTTTTCCTATAAAGTCTTAGCATTTGAATTATTAGAAATATGATTCAAAACATTGTCATCAACCCATTTCCGAATAAAGCCACAAACCATCTCATTATTAAAAGCCCAATCTTCATCAGTTTTAAACTCTGGCTTCTAAGTAGCAAACACCGGCAAATGCAACTTTTTCACAAATAAAAGATCTTTCATCTTCCCTTTCCACTTGTGGTAATTAGTTCCATTCAAACAAACCATCTTCCCATAATTCGGCTCCATATTCCAATCAAACAAAAAATACCAGACAGAAAACCCCGCTCTGATACTAGTTGTTGGGAATTAAAAACAAACAAAGATGTGCCCAGAAACTAGAGCATGCGGAACAAAATATGTGCGGACGTGATGTCGATCGAATATGGAAGCAACAATAAAACATCAAGCAACAAGTTAAAGAACAACAAAATTTTTAACGTGGTAACACCCTCTCAAATATCGAGAGGCAACTTCCATGGGACCTGGTCTAGAAAAAACTCCACTATCAATCGAACGAGTACACCAAATGTCTCCAACAATACAAGGATAGACATAAACGACCCTTACTCCTTCTAACAAGTGAAAACCACACCCAAAATGTATCTCGAAATAGGAAAAAAAAAAGATACAAAGTACACAATCAACAACAATAACGCAGAAGACAACCAAAGGCACCAAAATCTAGAATAAAACTAGATAAATACCACCAACAGACAAAAGAAGGTTACTCGGCGGAGCTCTCCAATCTCATGCAAGGAAGAATGGTTCCCAAACCTTGTCTCTACCTCCAAAAAGAACTTATTTGCAATTGGTCCAAAATGAAGGACTATATTGCAAATAATTAAACTAAGAGGATCAAATTGCAAATAGGTCAAATAAGGACCAAATTGCAATAGTCCAAAATTGTTGTTGTGTTTATGGTATATATGGTGTATAGGTGTGGGTGGAGGTGTGTATTTATATACATGAGTTATGTCACCAAAAAACCAAATTAGTCGATATGGGATTCTTTTCACCTAAGCCCATTTGGCTTTATAATTGGGCTTAATATTTGGGCCTAATAGTTAGGCTCCATTCTATGAGGCTCATAACAGATACCTAATTAAGAGGCAATCTTCATTTGATTAATTTTTCTTCATCTTCATCATCGTCTTCCAGTAGTAACAGTGTTCGGTCGTCTCCATACTCGTCTAGTGTGCTCGTTTGTCTTCATCTCTGTCCATAAGAGGGTTCTTCTTCTTCTTCAGGCAAATGAGGTTTAAGTTCATTGTCAAGTTTCTTCAACTCTAGGATCTCTCAGAAATTCAAAATGGTTTGTTTACCCAAATAAAGAAGTTGTCCAAATAAGTTGTTAAAATTCAGAATAGTCTTAGTGTGTACAACATGGAGATGGTTGAAAACTTGGAAATTCCATTGAGCCATTATATTACAACTGAATGATATTGTTATGCTCTTTACTAGACCGTTATCGCAAGAATAATGCATCATTTGGATCTATTTTCGGGCTTCCTCTGGGTTCTGGTAAGTTTTATTTGGGTAGTTAAATCAACATGAACTGATGTTTTTTTTATAAAACCATAACTTAATTTCCGGGCCAATCGAAAAATAGAAACTAGGGTTATGTCCACTATTAAATTTTATTGTTCCTAGAATTGTTTTCTACTAGTAGCTGCTCAACATAGATTTCAAATATTTTTTTAGTCTCTTATTGTCTCTACTAATTTTATGGGTTTTATTGACGTGTGGCCTAAAGAACAACATTTTCCTATATTTTGAACAAATTTTTGTAATAGAAAAATTAAATACAAACTCTAAGATCGTCTATGCATTATTGAAATTGATCACTTATGTATTAATTCCTTGTTTCACATATTAGAATAAAACTTATTTGAATTCTAAATTTTTTAATCTTAAAATGATCTATCATCCTTTAAATTTTCAAAAAGTATGTATTTTATATTAAAAGTCACTTTAAGAGTTAGAACTCGAATGATAGAACTCAAATCCATCAAATGTGGCTTATTTCTATCACTTAACCTAAAATCCTTCTGTTCTTTGAATCACTTTGAATGGCCAAATAAAGGAAGGATTATGGTTTAAGACTACAAATTGGAGAAGATTCATTTGTTTTCACAATATATATTAAAAAGTGCAAACTAGGAATTTGTCAAATGCAAAGTATGTTATTGACCAATACTCCAATGACACATTATGAAAATTAATCCATATTGGAAAATGCATCATTTTAAGTTTCTCCATTTTTAGTATTTTGTCGACAAAAGACTAAATAATAAGGATTGCCATCTTTTGCTATCCAAAAAAAGCATAAAATGATTTGAACCATTCAATCTGTCTCAATAAATACAACCTAAATGCTTAAGTTCGATTATATTATATTTCTTTGTTTGTGCCACTCCGTCTTAAATAATTTTGCTTTATGGTTTATCTATTTTGGATTTATTTTCATTGCAAATGGTACTAAATGTCTAACATCCATTCCAATCAAAACATTGATCTCCTCTACATGGCGATGACAACAATAAAGAGTTCTAATTTTTTCTTTCTTATGAGTTCTTTGATATGCTTGTTAAGAATGATGATAGTAATAATAATTTAATTACAAACGCAGTCGAACAGGAGGTGCTAAAGCACATAATAGCAAAAGCACACATTGAATCAAATCTTACTATTCTTGCTTTAGAATTAAAGGTATGTTTAAAACTCACTGCTTAAATTCTTATGAAAGTTTGAGTAAAAGCTTAGATACATGGACTATAGGTACATGCTTGAACACTTTATTAATCTTATTGCAAACTAGTTAGGATGTGGTTGGAAGTGACTTTCACATTCTTGGTGGAAGTGACTTTCACATTCTTAGTCTATAAAAATGAATGTACATATGGATTTTGAGATTGGTTCATGCTTCCTATTCTAAGCTACCTCATATTTCTTAAGTACAAAACCTTATGTTGTCATATATCTTATTACAAGGTTTGTCATGGTCTACTAACCAATTGCATTCTTTAGTAGAATTCAAACTTGGTATGTTAACCTAAATTGATTTATAATTATGTTATTATAACTTAAATTACATTTAGTAATTAAGTAATTTACTTATAATTGTATAACTACATGGACAAAAGTTGGATGACTTATTAGAAATGGTTCACTCTAACTTTCCTTTGTCTTATTATAATGTTGGTAACATTTATGTTGTTAACATGATTAATGTTGATGATTAAATGTATATTGACTATGATGATTGAACATATCATGAAAGTGCTCTTTATATTGTCTCAAACATAATGTTGGTAATATTTATGTTGTTAATGTATATTGATGATTGAATGTTGTTAATGCGATTAATGTTGATGATTGAATGTATGTTGATTTCTAACGTTTATGTTTTTTAATAGATATCCAACATAATGACACTTGATAGAAGCAAAGGGAAGAAGCTGGCAACTATGCAAATTGTAGAATGGAAGGATCTGTAACTTTAACTAGTTCAATCAATTGGTGCCATCAATTCGATTCCTTGCCAATAACCACATTTATACTTAAACACCAATGAAATTACTTATACATAACTTCATTCTGCCTCAAACAACAATGAGGCAACTAGAGCAAGTTTGTTAATCTTTAGCACTTTTAACTAGATTTATGCTTAAATATATATTTATTTATTATAATATTCCCTTATCATTATTTATTTGTTGCCAGCTTCAAATGCTAGTATTAGAAAAATATGTAGAGATAAAACTACAGGTTGTGAATTGCAACAAATGAATTACAAGTTATCAATACAAATTGATACTCAGTAAGGTCATCATGTAGACATGGTCCAATCTACAAAATTTTCAAATAAGTTATTGTTGGAATAGAATTTCCTTGTTTGAAATATGTTAAGGACTTGAAGGAAGATAACTTGCTTGAAAATGTTTTGGATAAAGTTGCAGTAATTTTTCAAAATATTTAACTATATGTAATATTGTTTCAATGATTTTAAGATTAATTACACTTTTACTTATTGTTCACAGTTGAAATTGAATATTGTGGATATTAAGAACCTAGATATTTCAAAATGTGTTACTTAATTATTGAAATAAAAGACCAGGGATCCCTATTTCAAGTTGCCTAAGTATTACAAATCTTTTCCTTCTGATACAGATGCACAAAGATATGTTCTCAAACAAATGTCTAAAAAAATTGGAATAGTTTATGTGATTATTGAGCTGACCTAAAAGTTCAGGTTTTTTTTTATTTTCATGTTTGCTTCCATTAATCTTATTAGATGATTTAATGAATACGTCATATTTTTTTTCTTTATTTAGGAAAATTGTGAGAAGGCAAATAATAGTAGAACAAAAATGAAAATACCTCATAATCAAGGATCAAAATCGTTTGTAATTGTCTGAAATGAATATGTAAGATCTTTGTTTGTAAGTTATATAAATAAACACTATATTATTTATTATGCCTTGTATTTTTTTTCATAAAATAGAGTGAGAAGGAACTACATGGACAAGATTATGATAAGATCACACTATATAAAGTCACTCGCTATAAGAAAGTAAACAATGAGTGTCAGAAGAAGCAAAAAACAACTATGTAATTATAAAAATTTATTCAATATTTTAGTTCATTTTTTAATGTAGTAGTAAGTAGTAATATTTGGATTGAATATTGGTTTTCTTTTTTAAATTTAGAATAAGATGCAAGAGTTATTAGAGAAATCTATGTCTGAGGGGAATGAGCTCAATGTAGATGATATTTGCGATATTGTACTTGGTACACGTTCTGGCTATGTGAAAGGTCTTGGCTATGTCCTTAAGCCAAATATTTCAACCTCAGCATATAAAATAATTATTCAACACATTCAAAAGGAAAACAACAAGCTTAAGACTGCATTACAAGCTTAAGTAATTAGGGGACAAGAAACTTAAACAAAATTAGCAACATATGATATGTTATTCAGAAGATTACTTGGCTCGGATTATGATAGAAATGACGAGGAAAGTGAAGGGTGTTAATTCTATCTCCTATGCTTTTTTCTTTCAATTCCTGTATGGATTATAATTTAAATTTAATACTTTTTCTTGGATTACAAATGATGAAGATGCATCTAATGATTGATTATGTCGTAAATGGTAAAGTTATTGATGTTTGCTTTAATTAGAACTAAATACTTATTGTTTCAGTACTCAATAATATTTTTAGTATATCTTAACTAAGCTTTTTGGATGATTATAAGTTCATCAACATAGACAACACAAGGTAGTCGTTCGATTTATGCTTTAATATTTTTGTAATATAAGCATTTATAATTTGTAAACTGGTTTCTTTATTAATTAGTTTGTCTATAATAATTGTTAAAGTTGTCATTAATATCTTGTATAGGAAGAATATTCTTTTTGTTTATAAAATTTAATGATATTTATATAATTTTACTTTTTAAATACAATGCTCATTATTTTGAATTAATAATATTTTATACAATT
>JANVCQ010000006.1:39120834-39135099 GCA_025531925.1 Erythroxylum plowmanianum | reverse complement strand
GAGTCAAAATTCGTCTTTAGTCTTGTATATATATAAGACCAAAGACGAATTTCGACTCACCTAAAATACTTACAAAAGATGGTTGATTTGGAGAATATATATCCAAAGACAAATTTCGACTCACCTAAAATACTTACAAAGGATGGTTGATTTGGAGAATATATATATATATATATATATAAACATTTTGTCCTTCAAGCAAATTTTCAAAATCCAGCTGTACACCATTCAAAATATCAATATGAGAATAGACTTTAATATAATGTAGGATTATATCATAATTACAAGTGTAATAACCACATTTATTTTTTAATCTCACTATAATTAATATCTTATATGTTCAATTAATAAATAAAATGCCAAAACAAAATGAAAAGATATATATCTTAACAAAGTTGATCCCTAATCTTTTTGACATCTCTAATTACATTAAGAAAGCAATTGGAACATATAGATAATCAAGAATAATATGAACAATATTACGAAAAATTACCTAAGAGTTGTTGAGAATACTCAAATGTGAGTGTCCCATATTGAAAAAAGAAGGAAAAGAAGATTAACACATAAATCTAGTAGATTACTTCACCTATTATCAATTGGTTTTAAAATGAAACCTTACTTGAGCTTGTATGTGATGTAATTTTCCTTTTCGTATAGGCTCGTAGACTTATTGCAAATTTGACACAAGCACAAACGGTGGTAAAAAAGTGTATTCGTAAGCAGTCGAGTATCCTTGATATTGCCGTGTTAGGTTTGGCTCTTGAATCAGCTTCTTCGTTCACACTTTCAAGGTAGTTTCCAGGAAACGAAACAGTGATGTTGACAATCAGTAACGATGTTGACGATCGGAGATGCATTGATAGACCATGACGACGATATCGCCGCAATTTCTTTGTACATTTCAGGTTGACTATATGCATTACTCTTTTCTTTCGCCGTTCCAACAAGAACGACAAGTCTCCAGTTTCGGATTAATAATGACCGCCCAACACGTATCCTATACGTTGGTGGTGGTTGGAAAGTTTTCTTTGGGTTTCCATGAAAAAGAAAAGAAGAAACAATGGATTTTATGTATCTCGTAGACTTGGTAGAGTGGTGATATTCAGGTATTTGCAGTGAAAAAGAGGAAAAGGAGAGTGCAACTTCCCTCTAAGTTTCCTGCAACATTCACAGATGCACCCCTGAGAAATGTTTAGGGGGTTGCAGTTAACATCAATCAAAATCGTAATGTGAATGTTTGAGTTTTAGCTAGCATTCAACCAGCTTTTGAGGACGTTGTGTGGTTTCAAAGACCCCTAGGGAAGTGCTAGCTGTTGGCTCTAGCTTGTGTGTCATCTCTCTTACAGTCTCTTATTTTTTTTCATTTTTTTAAGAGAAGTAAAATATTATAATAGAAAACGTAGTTAATTGTAGGTGTGGTTACAAAAAGCTTGATAAAGAGCTGAACAGTTTATTACAAAACACTGCCGCAAATGATTAAACATACTCTGTTAAAGAAACCACGAGGACCTAATTAGAGAACATATGCGCCATGCTCATATAAAATTTGAAACAGCTCTCTCTTGCGTTGTAAAATTTGAAACATTATGCATAGAGAATTATATTTTGGAGTAACCGAGTAAGTATTCATGTGTATGCTTCCTAGTAAACTCTTTTATTTCTTTCTTACCTTATTGTGTAAATAAAGTAATTAAGCAGTTATAGGAGGAAAATGAGGTATTGAACTAAAGAAATATAAAAAAGACAAAATTTTGAGTCTAAATATACAATTTTAAGAAATTATTGCATCATCTAAATAGACATTCTTGCTAGAGTTCTAAAAGACAAGTTCTCTTAGAGTTCTTTCCATTGATCAGCATTCTTCTAACCCTTTTTCTCCTTCTGTTATATTTCTATCTTTTTAATTTTGTTTTTGTGTTTCTGTGTGTATTTGATTCTAACCGTTCTCGGATATAGTTCTATCTTATTGAAGATTCTCTAAGATAAGTTTCTATTTGGTCTCGCATCAGTAGCTTAATAGCTTCAAGGCATAAGCGAATTAATTGTCAACTAACCGTATCAAAAGCGGTAGTCGACCTTAATTAACCAACTTTGGAGATGTTTACCTGAGTTGTACTCTTTTAACATCTCCTGTAAGAGGAGGATGTTATCTCCAATGTTCCTCCCCAGTATGAAAGCTCCTTGCTCTGTGCTTGCTTTTTATAAACTAAGCAAATATATGTATAGTTTAACTCCTTAAGCATTTTCCCATATTCAAAGAAGTCTAACACCACAGAAGAAACCATCTCACCTGTGATATCCCAAGTCCTTTGGAAGAATAAAGCAGTAAAACAAGCATGAGTTTTCCTGTTTAAAACAATTTATTAAAATCAATTATTCTCCACTAAGATGCCAGGTCTTTTTGAAAAAAAATATTTTTCTAATCGAATCAAGCGTTAAAATTGAATTGTATTAAGTATTCAAGAATATTATTAATTATAATTAATGATTGTTTAACTGAAATCTATATATCTATTCTTAATGCAATCTCTATTAAATAGTTTAGTTAATATTTAATTAAAAGTATATATTTTTAGATAATTGAATTTTATATTGATTGAACCTACCTTTGCTATATATACGAATCTTTTATATTGTTCTAAAGCACATAAATTTGAAAAACATTAATAGGCTTTTCTAAATTTTCTCAGGTTGGATTTGTATAAAGATGTACCGTATTGAGTTTGTATAATTATTTATATTTTAAATTGATCATTGAATAGAATAACAACTCAAATTAATTAGTATTAGCAAATGAAATGTGCGTATTCTCTCTCTCTATATATATAACAATTTGTCCTACAAACAATTTTTTGCTATATTTCAACTATTAAAAATTATACGATGAATCATTGGTTCAATAAAGAAGTTTTTCATATACGAACTCCTTAAATTTCATATGAATTAGAAGGATTTTTTTATCCAAACTTATGCTAATATTCAAGTTATAAAACTTCTACAAATAAGCTTTATTTGGATTTAGATAGAACAAGTCTTCAAAAGTTGTTAGACATGAATATTTTTCTTTTCTATTAGTATAAACCAAGATTTTGAATTGCAAATTATAATTTAAACTTATTGTTGATGATAAGTATAAATTTATTCAAATCGAATTTTAGGCTAAAATTCAATTTTGAATCAATTTAAAGAGCATGTGGAATTTAGAATTTTTTATATCTTAAATTTGATCTAAAATTTAATCAAAATCTACCTTATCTATTAAGTTTAATTCAAATCAAGTTGATCCCTAATCTTTTTGTCATCTCTAATTACATTAAGAAAGCAATTGCAACGTATAGATAATCAAGAATAACATGAACAATATTGCAAAAAATTACCATAAGAGTCGACCACAAACCGTGGTAAAAAAGTGTATTCGTAAGCAGTCGAGTATCCTTGATATTGCCGTGTTTGGTTTGGCTCTTGAATCAACTTCTTCGTTGACACTTTCAAGGTAGTTTCCAGGAAACGAAGCAGTGATGTTGACAATCAGTAACGGTTTTAACGATCGGAGATGTATGGACAGACCATGACGACGATATCTTCGCAATTTCTTTGTACATTTCAGGTTGAGTATATGCATTTCTCTTTTTCCCAGTTCCAACAGGAACGACAAGTCTCCAAGTTTCGGATTAATATTGACTTCCCAACACGTATCCTACACGTTGGTGGTGGTTGGAGGGTTTTCTTTGTGTTTCCATGAAAAAAAGAAGAAGAAACAATGGATTTTATGTATCTCGTAGACTTGGTAGAGTGGTGATATTCAAGTATTTGCAGTGAAAAAAGAGGAAAGGAGAGTGCAACTTCCCTCTAAGTTTCCTGCAACATTCACAGAAGCACCGCTGAGAAATGTTTAGGGGGTTGCAGGTAACATCAATCAAAATCGTAATGTAAATGCTTGAGTTTAGCATTATGAAGAATCGTAGGGGTATATTAGTTCCGCAAACTTTTAAATTTTGCAACAGTCGTATCTACTATAATTAAAAGCTAGAAAAATTAAACATACAAATATAAATTAACGCTAATATTTGTTAACACAGTTTGACATACTTTACTTACGTAACTTAATTCAGCGAGTAATCCACGTAACCAAATTTCAGAACATGTTGATGACATAGTATGATATTCAACCTTAGTTGAGGATTTGAAAATTCTTTTTTATTTTCTACAATTTTAAAAAATTATTGCATCATCTAAATATACACACTAACCTGCAATAGAATGTTGCATATCATGAGGCCAATCAAGAAAAGTAGACGAAGAAAAGAGTCCACAACGGTCAGGAGTATCAAGAAGATGGTGAATAACTCATTTATATCGAAAGAAAATAAACAAGAATTTTCAAATCCTCAACTAAGGTTGAATATCATACTATGTCATCAACTTGTTCTGAAATTTGGATACGTGGATTATATAATGAAGCTATAGACTGACTTATGAATTGAGCATACATTATATATCTAGTTGAGTAGCAGTCAAATAAACTAGGCTTCTAACTAGTCTCTGGTAGAATGTTGGAATCTAAACGGATCCGCGTCGTCTTGTTGATATTTGATATTGATTTTCACAGGAGTATCAATTGGAATGATATCACTAGTTAGATACTTATATTAATTTATAAAGATGCCTTTGTTGCTTTTGTGAATTTCAAGTTCCAAAAAATAAGTAAGTTTTTCATGTGAAAAGAAGCATAAAGAGAGGCTTTAAGTTGTTCAATCTCACCAATTTCATTGTTAATAACAATAATGTCATCCACATAAATAAGGGAAAGAAAAATACTTTCTTAATTATCCCATAAAAATAGAGAAGGATCATATTGATTTTGCACAAAAGAAAGATGAATGAGTGCTTTTCGAAAATTTTTAACGAAGCACAAGGCACTTGTTTTAGGCCGTATAATGAGCACTTATAGCAGCAAACATCTTATAGCATTAAAAAGTAGTCAGTCTTGGAGGAGAATGCATGCAAATGTCTTCTTTAAGGTTCCTGAAAAAACATATTTTTTTACATCCATCTAATGGAAGGGCTAGTCCTGAGATACTGTAACAGTCAAAACTACAAAAATAGTAGTCATCTTTGTAAGTACTAGTGCAAAAAAAGAGCTACTCTGGCTTTTGTGTAAAAAGTTATGATCTTTGGAAATTTAGGATACTTTTAAGTGCAATTTTTTTCTTTTTTATTTTGGTTTTATCTGATCTGATTGTTTTAAGAATTCGTGCATTAGATGTTTCACGTCATTATAAAACATGAGTTCCTTTTATCTTGGTGCGAGGAGTGAGTTCACTCCTCACTCAGTCACCTAGGAGAAGAGTATCTTTTGCTGGAACTACTCTAAGGAAGATTGGAAATTTTCTTTAAGATCATATACTTGAAAGATGAGAAGAAGAAGAAAGAAATACTTTTATTCACATTCTTTTCTCTAAAACGTACTAGTTATAATTTACAATAAGAAAAGAAATCCTAACAATTAATCTTACAACTATAATTAGAAGTTTAAGAATATATTTGCAATTATACAATCCCAACAATTATGTAGAAAAAATCTCAACACTTCCCCTCAAGTTTGCGCATGGATGTTGTGCATGTTCAACTTGCCAAAAAATATTGAGAACATATAATTTGAAACTACTTTGGTAAGAATGTCAACCAATTGATCCTCAATCCAAATCTTGGATAACTCCACAATTTTTTCCTTAATAAAGAACCTGGCAACTTCTACATGTTTTGTTTGATCATGTTGGACAGGATTGTGAATTATATCACAAGCAACTTTGTTGTCACAATATAGACTAATTGATTGTTTTAGTGGATAACCTAAATCCTGTAAAAATAGTTTGAGCCACAAAGCTTCACAAAGACCAAGTGCTATACCTTTGAATTCAGCTTCTGCACTTACAAGTGACCACGTTTTGTTTTTTACTTCACTATGTGACTAGGTTACCACTTACAAATGTGAAGTAGCTAGAAGTTTAAACTCTATCTTCTATTGATCCAGCCCAATCAACATCTACATACACATATATACTTTATCAATCTGTATTTTTAGTAAACAAAATTCCTTTGCCTAGAGCAGATTGTAGATAACTCAAAATTTTCATGACTATGCCCTCATATGTTGTTCTCCAGATTATGCATAAACTAACTAACAATATTCAAAGCATAAGCTGTGAGCCAAGTACATTAGTCTTCCTACAAGCCTTTGATATTTTCCTTTATCCATTAGTATTTGGTTTGCTTCTATACATAACTTCAAGCCTTCCTCAACTAGTGTATCAGTTAGTTAACATATTGTTATACACGTTTCCTGTAATAACTCTAATGCATATTTTCTCAGGGATAAAAAATTTCCTTTCCTTGATCTAAAACTTCAATCCTAAGAAAATATTTCAAGCAACCAAGAGCTTTCATTTCAAATTCTCTAGACAAGTATTTTTGTAGTTTCTCTGGACCATCTATTGTCACCACCAAGTCATCCATATATACAATAAGAGTAGTGATTTTACCTTACCTTCTTTTTAAGGATCAAGTGTATTCAGAATTGTTTTGATAATATTCAAAAGTTATTCTTTTAAAAAAATATTCGAAAGTTATCATATACCTTGTGAACCTTCCAAACCATACTCTTAGAGACTACTTTTGATCGTATAATGATTTTTTCAATCAATAAACCCTTTTACTTTGCCTTTTTGATATCATACAACTTGGTGGAAGCTCCATATAGATTTCTTCAACTAAGTCCCCATGTAAAAAAAAACATTCTTTACATCAAATTATTGCAAAGACCCAATCCAAGTTTGCAGCGAAGGACAATAATTCTCTAATAATATTGATTTTGGTTATAGGAGCAAATTACTCTAGTGTAATCAATCTTATAGGTTTGGGTATACCCCTTGGCCACCAATTGTTCTTTGAACCTTTCAAATGTGTTATTTGCATTGCATTTTATAGTGTAAACCTATTTGCATCCAATCAGTTTCTTTCCTAGCGGACATTTGACGATCTTCCAAGTTTTATTCTTTTGTAAAGAGTTCATTTGCTCATTCATTGTAACTCTCCACCTTGGAACATCTAAAGCTTCCTGCATATTGTTAGGCATAGTTACAACAGATAATTGATTTACAAATGAATTATTTTATTCCAACAGATTATTATTTGACACATAATGACTAATGAGATATTTAACTCTACTTGAAATTTCAAGTTCATATGTAGGCTTAGGAATATCTCTAGTAAGACGCTATGGTAGTTTTATCCTAGGTGTCGTAAGGTCAGGGATAGGAACATCCTCAGTAAACGATTGGTGTGGCATATTAATGAGAGTCTTAACTTCTACACTTGATGGACCATCATCCTCCTCTTCAGTAATCACTTATTGTTTAATATCCTGTGGTTTAGTAAGGCCTTCCTACTCTTATTCATGCTCCAAATGATTATTAACACCATCACTAACATCATTACCATCTAAAATATGATAGTCAACTTTGCACTCCCCCTAAAATTCTTAATCAAGAGTTTGAATTTCCTTCTAGTACTCCCTTTAAAGTTTAGACTCAGAGAAATACATTGTATTTTTTATGAAAAGACTACATCCGTTGTGATGAACATACGTTTAGTTGGAGGATGCAACATTGGTACCCCCTCTGGTTTATAGCATACCCTTGAAAAATAAATCACAGGCTCGTGGAGTTAGCTTATTACATTGATGTTTATGGATGTGTACAAATGCTACACATCCAAAAACATGAGGGGGCAAATTTGGTATTGGTAAATTAGCTACAACATTAGTGAGGACTTCAAATGGTGTTTGAAATTCAATAGAGTGGTGGGGAGTTCAATTAATCAAATATGTAGCAAAATAAGTGCTTATCCCCAATAGGTTAATGGCATATGAGCTTAAATTAATGAGGCATGAACAACTTCTAGCAAATGTTGATTTTCCTGTCGGCTACCCCATTCTGTTAAGGTGTGTCAACATAAGTAGCTTGATTAATAATACTTTGTGCTTCCAAATAATGTTTCAATTCAAAGCTCTAATAGTCTCCACCATTATCACTAGGAAGAACTTGAACGTTTGCATTCTATTGAGTTGAATGATCTTATGAAATTTCTAGAACAATAAATTCGCTTCACTCTTGGGTTTCATTAAACACAACCAAGTCATCCTCATACAATCATCAATAAAAGCAACAAACTAACGAGACCCACCAAAAGTTGAAATTTTGTATGAACCCCGTACATTAGGATGAATAATCATAAAGGCCAAGGGACTTTTATTTAAGACCAATGGAAATAAAATTAGATGACATTTTGCAAGTTCACATAAACATCACGGTAGAAACTAGAGACATCAATTTTTTCAAGCAAACTGGAAATAATTTTTTGAGATACCCAAAGGATGCATGCCCTAAACGATGATGCCACATCTAGAGTTTAGCTTTATTTTTCTCCACCTTTGAGTCATCTAAGACAAAAACTTGATCCAACTTATCTAAACTCTTTGACGTTAGGTCCAGATAATATAACTTCCCTCTCCTAATACCATAACCAATTGTCTGCTTTGTTTAGATGTTCTTAAAGAGACAAGTTAGGCCAAAAAATTAAAATGCAAGATAAGGCTATTGTTATTTGAGAAACAAACAAGAGGTTATAATCCAAGGATGAAACAACCAAAACAGAATCCAAATTTAGAGTATTAGTGAGAGTTAAAGACTCTTCCCCAACAATTAGGGCTTCATTACTATTGGCAGTAGAAAAACAATTTGTGAGGACTTTTTGAGTTTAATAAATTGTCTAGAATCAAAGGTCATGATTTGTAGCACTAGAATCAATTATCCATGTACTATTAGAAATAGGTGCAAAAACATTAGAAGTCATACCACCATTATCTGTAGTAGCTACTAATGTCAAAGTCTTCTTAATAACATCATTGGTTTTGGTCTCAACAATTGGAGTCTTTTTGGAATTCTTATTTTGGGGTGCTCAATTATGGTCCCACTAATCTGAATATCCTATAAGCTCATAGCAACGATCTTGAGTATGTCTAGTTTGGTTCCAAAGAGTGCATTTGTATGTAGACTTTTCGACTTTTCACCACTAGTGGTTGTATTTTAATTTGTTTCTAACCACCATAGCAACAACTTGGTTTCTAGATTCTCCTTTAAACACTTCATGGCATACTATCTCTCCCCAAATCAATGCATAACATTCTTCCAAAGTCGAAATTGATTCCTTCTTAGAATCTCCCCTCAAACCTACTCAAAAACATCATCTAAACCTATTAGGAATATGCACACCCTTAGTCGTTCAATCGACTTTCAGTATGCTTCAACATCTCCAGGATCCTTTATGACAATTTTGTCCCGGTGATCAAGTTCTTAAAAGACTTCAGTTAAGTTTCTATAGTATTCAAAGAGAGGTCTTCCACTTTGTTTTACATTGAACACCTTTGGGTTAAGGGCAAAGAACTACAATTCATCACTTCCATCATGGAAGGTTTTTACTAGTGCCTTCCAGATTTCACAGACTGTGGGTAATCATAAGTATCGCTTCATAACTATGGACTCATAGATATCAACAACTATCTTTTAACTTTTTAATTTTCAGCATACAACTTCTCATGTGCATCTTAAGATTATATAGGTATCTTTGTTTTACCACAGATATAAGAGAGTTTCTTCTTTTCAGTAATATGCATCTCTATCAGTTGCAACCAAACATCATAATTTGATTCAGAAAGAATGATGTATGCATTCAAAGCTCTTTCAGATTGAACAACAATAGAAATGTATTTTGATTCAGTTGATTTACTTTGTGTTCCACTCATTTTCAAAGGTTTTGTAAGCTCTAAAGATGAGAAGAAGAAGAAGAAAATATTTATGTTCATGTTCCTTTCTCTTAAACGTACTAGTTATAATGTACAATAAGGGAAGAAATCTCAATAATTAATCCTAACCTATAATCAGGAGTCTGAAAATATATTTGCTATTGTACAATTCTAATAATTACAGAGAGAAAGTCTCTAACACAGTAATTTAGGATTGCTTGCGAGACCTATACATTACCCATTTCAATTATACATTTGTTTATTTTGTTTATCGTGACATCATGGTGTACAAGTCTGAGACTTGTCTATCACAACTACATGTTTTGCATATTTGCTAATTGTCGAGTATAAGATTACATATATGCAGATTTTTTATTAGTTAGAGCGGAAAATCACATTTTTGAGACTATACATTTTATAGAGTACGAGATTTTATGCTTGTGATTAAGCGTCATGTCAAGGGTGAGATTGTTAGGTTATAGATCTGTCTCTTAATTCTTGTTGAACAGGGGACTATTGATCTATACGCTAAAAATGCAATTTCAATCTTAAGATCAATGACTAAAAAATGGAATCCATTCGGTAAATTCAATTTTCATAACATTGAATTAGTTAATTTTTCATTCGATTTATTTCAATAAAATTTATTATTAAAAACTAATCAATTTATTAATTAATTAGTTAATTTTTATAAATTAATCAATATTTATAAACTAATTAATTTTTCTTTAGCAATTTTTAATTAAAGTTCAAATTTTAATGGATGAAAACAGTCTCCTTTAATTATATTTTAAATACTTGAAATTCATTAGATCTTTGAAAAGTTTTATGATAGTTTAATAGATATTGAATATTTTAACATTAAATATTTTGTTTCATCGTTTAACTTTCAATTTGATTTTTGAAATATTGCTTAAGATTTTTATGCAAGGGATAACATAATTAAAAGTGTTTAATTTTTAAATTTTTTAATTTAGTGTCAAATTTTAAAAGTTTCAATTTAATAACTATTTTTAAATTTTTGTATAAATTATATTAAAATATTATTTTTACTAATATGTCATATCTATTAAATGTCATTTTGATGAATTTCTATTAAGTACTTAAGTAAAAATAAAATTTATATAAATTTTAAAATTTTAATCAAAACTTTTGAATGTTTGACACAAAATTAAAAAAATCTTTAAAAATTAAATACTTTTAAATATATTATCTCTTGATTAAATTAGTTATTATAATTTAATTAAAATTTAAAAAAAATTGTAGTGTTATATTTTCTAATTAAATTAGATTTACGTTTGTGTTCCAGTATTAAACAAAATTGGATTAAGGGATACTCAAATCTCAATTTATACTTTTTTTTTGTTATCCACGAAGTGTCTTTGGGGGTCTCAACTATGGTAAGACATCTTTAAGTCATTCACACCCAGATTAATCCCTACTTGCGCCGGTTAGGTCCTTTGCGGAAGGTAAAGCTCTGGCTCCAAGTTTTTAAACAGCTACATACATAAGAACAGTTCGAACCTGTGATCTCACTTAAGCTAGAATTGCCACTTACAAACTCAGCAACAACATGAGGTTCTATTATTTTTAAATAAACCGAAGTTTGATGGAACTTGAATAGAAATCTCAATCTAATGTTTTTGCTTTTCCACGTGGGGTCGGTAGGAAGTTGCATTTGCCTTGCTTTTCTCTTCTTTTGGTGTAGACTTGACTTTTAAGAAGTCTCTTGGTCCCGTCTCAATTCGTGTTTCCCTCAAGTCTTGCGTACCCATCGCTCCTCTCCAGTTCCAATCAACTAAACTTTGTTTGCAATTCTATCTCCAGGAAATTTCTAACAATCTTCTTGAAAGAAACAACAAAATATATTGGAGTTAGCTTCATTTCTTTGGTGTTGTGATTCAGAGGCCTTGTTGCTGAGGCAAAAATGGGATCTTGTGGACGGGCATACGATTGTCTAAAGAGTATCAAATATACTGTTATTTCTGAAAATGATAGTGTCAACACTGATTGCCATCAACTTGGAGGTGACTATATATGCTCTTCTGCAACTTTGGCAGAAGATGTGTTTCAGTTCCAAGATACGTGGAAAGAAGACTGTCATCAACCTCCATTAAAAAGCCTGGATGTTTTCTGTTCTAAGGAAACACTCAGACTTCGACCATGTCCATTCTCTCTGCCGGCTGTGGCTGAGGAAGGCAGATTTGAAGACTTGAGAGAAACCCATGAGATTGATGTGCATAAGACTTCCTGCTTTGCGAAGATTAATGGGGGAGTGTTATCAATTATATACAACCTTCCCTGTGCCTTTTACAAAGATGCTGTGAAAAAAACACGAAGAGGTGAAACTGCTCTTCACTTGGCAGCTATGCATGGTAATCTTGAAGCTGTCAGAGCCATAATTAACCGTCAGGACTTCGGTGGCAAAACAACTCTGCACCTTGCCACCTCCAGAAACCAACTTAAAGTACTTATATGGATTCTGCACTTCTTTATTTCATTTTGATCTTATATGAATCCCATGCTTCCTTAGCTTCCATTTTCTCTTCTTATCTTGCATTTTGATTGCAATCATGCACGATGTCAAGTACCCTCTAATTTTCTGACACCAATTTACACAGACTCTAAAGCTGCTGGTGGAAGAGAGTCCTAATTATGATGGCCTTGTGGAGGTCAATGCCAAGAATCATGGTGGTTTCACTGCTCTGGATATTTCAGGCGTCCTTCCTGAAGATGGATACACAAACACATTTCTGAATCGAGCAGGAGGCTTAAGAGGGAGAGACATAGCAGAACAAAAGCACCAACCATTACCTTTACAGGCTATCAGGTTGAGGTCTCTGAAGAGCAGGTCTGATACAGTAATTGTGACGGCGACTTTGCTAGCTATAATAAATTTTCAATTGGCTTTAAGACCCCCAGAGGGTTTTATTCAAACTTACCAATCCAAAAGTGAAGAGAAAAATGACATAATGATCAATCATCTGTTCTTTCTATTCAATTCAGTTTCCTTTTTCACATCACTGGCTGTAATCACAATTATGATGCAAGACCTTCCTTTCAAACTGTGGCTGCACATTCTGATGCTATCGTCCGTTGGAGCTTATATTTGCGGAATAATTGCCAATTCACCTCAGGACCTTGTGATGGTGCTCTGGATCGCAATTATTGTCTCGTTCATCTTTTTGGCTTCACACACAAAGTTGTTCAAGTGCGTTAGAGCAGCCTACACTTGTGTTTCGTCAGTTGTTTATCGAGAATATCGATTCATATTATGTACCCATGAGTAATGTTACTTTCTATAGTTTTTTGTTCCATGTTCTGTTTCAGAACTTTTGCAATAAAAGATAGTTTGCATCATCCCAGAGTGAACCTTAAAATTAAGCCTAAAATATCTAAAATTTAAGATCCTTTAGGCTTAATTCCGTTTGCGTTATAAAAAGACAAACAGCCTTGTGGCTTATCAAAATCAAATTCTGCTGCTGTATTCAAAGAGTCAGTAGGCAGAAATCGTTTCAATAGTCTGAAACTTCGCAAGAAACATGATATGAATCTTGGGATCTCTTCATATTTCTCGGGGGCTGTTCCTAAGGATGTTACACGAAAACTTAGAGAGAAACTCTCTTAAAACTGCAAATATATATATACTTTCCAAATCTGCTAATGCTTTCTTCTTCTTTTCTTTTTCATGGAAACACAGAGTAAACTTTCCAACCACCACCAACGTATAGGATACGAGTTGGGTAGTCATTATAAATTAGAAACAGGAGACGTGTCGTTCTTGTTAGAACGGGGAAAGAAAAGATTTAATTATGCTTATATTCAACATGCAAAGGACCTAGAAATTGCAGTGATAGTGGTCTGTCCATGCATCTCCGATTCTTAACGCGGTTTTACTGATTGTCAACATCACTATGCCTGTTTCCTGGAAACTACATTGAGTGTGAATGAAGAAGCTGATTCAAGAGCCAAACCCAACACGGGAATATCAAGGATCCTACGATGCTTGCGATTATACTCCTATACTGTGGTTTATGCTTGGTTCTTATAGTAATTAATTTTTTGCAATTGTGTTTGTATTATTCTTGATTATACCTATATCTTGTAATTGCTTTTGCAATTTAATTAGAGTTTGGCCAAAAAATTTAGAATAAACTCCAGCCAAACTGATTTGAAGTCATCGAACAAAATTAATTTTGATAAATTTTTAAAAAAGACTCGAACTTGGATAAAAAAGTATTATAAAAATTTAAAATTCAATTTGAATCGACTTAAAAACGAATTTTAACCTAAAATATGGTTCGATCTCTTTGAATTCTTTAAGTTAAACTCAGGAGCAAAATCTGGATGAGATTGCGCAAAAGCATTCGAAATCGGGAGAGTTTTTAGGGGATATTGCAGCT
>JANVCQ010000006.1:39106024-39120734 GCA_025531925.1 Erythroxylum plowmanianum | reverse complement strand
TTCGTGTTTATATTGCCCTTGTTTGTGATCTCATATTGTTTCCAATTTTATCAATGAAAGCGTTTAATTTCAAAAAATAATAATAATTTGCAATTCTAAACCTTGATTTACACATAGAAATAACAATCTCTCAATATATAACAATTTTTGAAGACCTATTCTATCTAAATCCATATAAGCTCATTTATAGAAGTTCTATAACTGGTATATTGGCATAATTTTTGGTGAAGTACTTCTATCTCATATGAAATTTAAGGAGATTGTATATGGAAATATTGGTTGATGAACCAACTAGAATTGTTTATATAATTTTAATACTTTAACATTGCAAGAAATGTTTATTGGACAAATTGTCAAAGCATTTATGTATATATAGAGTTGGTAGAAGGTTTTTGGCACAATTCAAACTTTAAATTAAAAGACATATACCACTTTTGTAGTTTAAGAAATTTTGAAAAAATTTCTCGATCTATTAAATTCTTGAAAAAATTATTATAATTATGAGTTTTCTGAAAAAAAAAACTCATTTTCTTAGATTTAGATTAAAAAATAACGAAGAAATATACATAATATAAATATCAAATATGAACTAATCAAATGTCACTAATATAATAATCAAACTTAGCTTTTAAACCCATCTCCAATGAATTAAACTCGACTTAAATTAATAATTAAAAATAATTATAATAAATTTAATTATTTCGGTTTGAGTTTAAGAGCTGTGAAGAATCATCATATAAATATCATTTAATTAATTTATATCTGATATTCATACTACACGTGTTTTATCGTTATTTTTTATCCAAAGTCAAACAGAAGGGGGCTTATCTAGAAAATTGAAAACTATAAGGATTTTTTTTCTATAATTTTAAAATTTATGAATTTTCTATGATTTCTTAAATTACATGGGGGTTTTTGTCTTTTACCTAAAATTTTAATCTTCAAATTAGGAGACTTGATTCAACTCGACCAGAATTCAATGTAAACTCAACCATAGACATGAATTTTGGCTCAAAGTTTGAATTTTAGCCTAAAATCCAATCAATCTCAAAATTGTATTTTAGGCGCTAACATAAAAATCTTGGATTTAACTCGATTCACTACCAATTCTAAAAAAAAAAGAGAAAAGAGAATCATTAGAAAATTTCATCATTTTTAAATAGATAATAAATTATATGCATTGAGATATCACACAATAACAAAAAAACAGACAGTGAGAGTCTTGCTAAAATATGTGATTTGGAGAGGTTTAGTCGGACATAATCTTACCCCTATCTGATAGAGAGATTATTTTCGGTAGGCTCAAATATAATGCAAAATAATGATAATATAAAATATAAGTAAATACATATAAATAAAAATATAAAAATATGTAATGCAATACATAATACAATACATATAGAAAATGATAAAGATTAACAACAAAAGATAAAATAAGTAAATAAATACACCAATCAGAAAAAAAAAAAAAAGACAAGTACAAGAATAAATTAAGCCAACCATTACAAGAATGTAATTAAACAAAGTAAAAAAATTGCTTAGGCTAAATAACAAGGAGGGAAGTATTACATAATTAAAATATTAAGGCTAACTATAAAATGAAAGACTCGAAGTAAAATGTTTAAAAGACTTAAGAGAATGAGAAAGATCTCTTTACGTGAGATCCTTTATCCGTATCTTAGTATGTCACAATTTTTTATTACGGGTCATATTCTCGGTAAGTTTCAGAAGGGTCATATTATTCTTGATCACTTCCCACAGTTCTTCTTATAGACTTTCCTTTTTTCCTTGCGGTTCATTCTTGACCACACATTAACTTTTAATTGACTAATTGTATATTAATTAATCATAAAAGTATATAAGTTTCTAAAAAATTCTAGACTGCAAATGGTGATTAACAATAAAAGTAAATAAAATTTCATTTTCACCCCCTAAGGGTACTATTTATGAAACCATCATCTTCCTCTATTCTTTACCACTGGCGACTCTAACGGACCAACCATATATACCAATCAACTCCTCTCTTTGAGCCCATTACAATCATAACTATTTTTACCTCATAATAATATCATAATCATCATAAAAATAGACAAGAAAAAAATTAAATCTTTGATTTATTACCTCAAGTGACTGTTATCAACAACCACCACCACCACCACCACCATTAGACTCCCCTTGACATTAGGAATAAAAGTTCTATGTTCTTGTCATCAGTCACCACCTGTATCACTGCTAATTCAATAAAACAGAGGTTAAGGTTTGGAAATAATTTTCTTCAATTCATTGAAATTGGCTGAAAATATGAGTTTCTTGCATTTATAAAAGTTATTATAGTCATCAAGTGCTTTCATTTTATAAAAATCATTGAATTTTGATATTAAAAAATTTGTTAGTAATCAGAGGAATATTTGTCACTAGAGATACTGTTCTAGTGACTTTTCTTTTAGAAAAATTATGAAAAAGATTCTATAAATGTTTGTGAATTAAAATTCACATAATGTTTAGGTTGAAACATGATCAGGAGCCAAATTGCCTAATTAGAATATACTAGCAAATCTAATGAGTCATAAGTTGTTAATTGAGCCTAATAACTTGTAAATGAGACTGATTGAGATATTTTATTTCCTATTTTAAAGGTATATCAGGAGTAAGACTCATATCGCAATGTTTAAACTAATAAATATATCAATCAGGTAAATTCATATCTATCTACCAATATCGAATCCATACCCTCTATTGAGTATGGTTCTATATTAATAATATTGATGACATGTTAAGCAAGATAGATGCCCCTATCAATATGATATGATATGATATGATAATATATATATTAAGTACTTACAAGTATCTACATGGACATATGTTATTTGAGTAGTCGTTATTATGATGCCAATGTGAGTAATATCACAATATCTAAGAATATGGATACGAGTTTGAGTATCTATAGCATACTGCATGCATTTATGATGGTCCTCACATGACTGCATGCTTGCTTGAGAAATTGCGTGATTGATATTTGCTTTGCGTGTGGATGTGTTTGATTGTGATTGTGAAGGAGGAAAAATCTATAGGACATGTGACGCCCTAATATCCCCTGGGAGGATATGGGGGCGCCACGTAGACAACATAACATACATGCATACAAAACCGAGACAAAACTAATACATACGAAACATTCATCAACATTTCGCGGAAGCATATCATTCAAAAATAAACATTCCAAACATACGAAACACTTTATGCATGCATTTTCATAATCTCAACCAAACATACATTACATATCATAATTTCAGAAACCAACCTGAATTAAGGTTTTTACAACCCTTCAAACAAAAATTCAAGAGTCATATACATCAGATACAAGTCCAAAAACAAACTCCAAAAATTAAATTTTAACAAAACAAGACCCAGACTCCATTGGCCATTGTAGTTGACTCGTCCCAGTCCTTATATCCTTCTCTCTAAACCTACACGAAGCAAATATACCGTGTTAAGTATATAGCTTAGTGAGTAATAACTAAATTATGTTTAACCACAACAGATACTGAAACATGTTACACAAAAGTATCTCAACATACTGAAATTCAGAACAGAGTAAGATTTATTAAGGAAAATACTTCGCGAGCTAAAGTTAGTCATTTCAATACCAAAACAGAACATTCATAATGCAGAATTGATTTTCAGAATAGTGTGTTAACCCATCATATCAAAATTTCAGATTTACTTCATATCAAATCTTATCTTATCATAGATTAAAATACAAAACGAATCAGACTGTAAATCCATGAATAGAAGCGGGTAACAGGACTTATACAGAAGAGACCGAAGTCCCGACACTGAAATGTCATTAATAGAAGACACCGAAGTGCAATTAACAGAAGACACTGGAGTGCCATTAACAGAAGACACCGGAGTACCATTAACAGAAGACATCTAAGTGTCATTAACAGAAGACACCGGAGTGCCAATAATAGAAGACACCGAAGTGTCATTAACAGAAGACACCGAAGTGCCATTAACAAAAGACACCGAAGTGTCACAGAAGCAGCTGCAGACCCTTTTAGGCATGCCTATTTACCCATGACTAGGACTTGACAGTTTTAAAACCAAACAAATTCATTTCGTGTTCAACATAATTAGCCAATCATGGCTTTCATGCTAAAATTCAACATATCAATATGACAACTTTGCAAATCATTCAATTGACCAAAAGTAGTAGCAAACAAGACAGTCAAATCAAAACTATCAAATTTGACCATCTAAATTACTTACAAAAATACCGTATAAAATTACTTACAAAGTTCCGTCTAAAATTACTTACAAAAATTTTACCATCTAAAATTACTTACACAAAATACCGTCTAAGATTACTTACACAAAATACTGTCTAAGACTACTTACACAAAATACCGTCTAAGATTTCTTATACAAAATACCGTCTAATATTACTTACAAAAATCTCCCTTATTGCCTATTGTCTCAATGTCCCGAAAATATCTGGAATCGATCGCTTGATGCTTTTCTCTTGTTTCTCCAACAAAATCCCAGCTTTGATAGTGAAGAACAAAGTCTCGGTGTAGCATGCAGAACCAAGCAAAAGATGGAGAACAACAAAATGCTACGACATTTTTTGGCCTTACACACTTGTGATACATGCTTTAGTAACCCATTGCCACGTGGCCCCATTGCATGTGGGCCATTTGTCATTCATATAAAGGTGTTACATGGCAAACTACTATTGGTCTATTTTTCTTAATCTCCCAAAATACTCCAAAAATTTTCAGAAAATTCCTAAAATTTCTAAAAATATCAAAGTAACACCAATGATCTCCAAATAAATTTTCATCACTAATAAACCACAATTCTCACCTTAATCAAAATTCTAAAACCAATTACACCCGGAATGTCATGAATGCATGCACAAAAATTGTATGTGTCCAAAATGCTTATGCATAAATAAGCAAGTATTCAAATATGCAAAGCATAAAATATACTGAATTTCTTTAATATTCTAACCCTTAGTATGGAGTGTTACAGGACATGTCACCTGATGGGTATGCATCAACATTAGATGCACACTAGTTTAATTATGAAAGATGATTTTGATATGACATTGAGATATGATACAAAACTGATCTTAGTTAATGATTGGCTCCTGATCGAGCCTTTGTTTGACATGTATATATCGATGTGATTGTGACTTTGGACATATTGAGTGATGGCTGGTCTATTGGTGATGCTTAGCTTCTCGTAATGGTTTTGGACTAAAAGAGCCTTACGCCTATATGAGTATAAGTGCATGTTTGGGTCATTAGTAATGCTTAGCTCCTCGCAGCCTTTCAAGGTATAATATTGTGAAGATTTTCCCTTAAAGACTAGGACCTTATAGATATTCCTTCCCCACGATTTATAGTGTATTGCATGTGAATTATCATGAATCATATATGTGTGTTTATACTAATAAAAAGTGTATATTATGTGGGCATGTCACTGATTATCATGGGGCCATATGGACTTACAAGATTTGAATCCCCTCAAGTCTACTTTTTAGGTTAGCTGTCACCATTTTCGTAGTAATGACTATGAGAAGCATCAGCTATAATATATCTACTTCTATTTATGCTTTTCATTTGTTTTCACTTGTACTTGTACTTTTGCGTCTACAGTGATATGATTTAGTATGCATTTTTTTAATGTATGCTAACATTATTATACTTCATTGTGCTATACTTGCACGTGCTCATGTTGTCATTTATTTTTAAAATTTTGCATTTATTCCTACCACTAGTAATTAGACTTAAGTGTAATATGAAGACTTCAAATTTCGAGTTTCACATGCTCATTCATATTGTGACAAGAAAATGACTTAGAAGTCATATAGGTCGATAATGTGCAGGAATAATTTAATTAATATAAGTTAGCAGTAATCATAAAAATTACTAAAACAATATTCATGTAATTATACAAGAAGATTAATAAAGTATCAAAAGCTGTGATCCTTTCTTTAATCTTGATACATTAGTGTCGTCCTCTTTTAATCTCTACTTAAATAATTTAAAAAGAAAGAACACAAAACATTGCATGACTTATTCTAAAATATAATTCTTTGAATAAAAATAACCATTAAATAATGTTATCTACCAAATTTTATAAGTTAACTCTCAACATTAATTCTTTTAAAAAAATTTATTGTATGAATAAACTCTTATCTTTTTCATATATTAACTAATAAATTATTGTTAGGACATATGTTATATATCTAAGTAATTAGTTTTGGCATTCTTTATTAATTGGACCTATAAGTTATTAATTGGATGATGATAGCAAACCAATAATCCTTGTTTGATTTAGATTCAAAAAGCTATTTTTATATAATGTTTTAGATGTTATATAGTCCTATCTTGAATAGTTGTATATCTTAAGAAGATGTGTGGTGGATTACGTTAATGTGTGGATGAAGGGTATCGTTAGAATTTCCTTGTGAATTAATTGATTTCTGTGAAAAAACTTAGGATTGTAGCTTTTGAGTGTGTGAGACCTATGGCTGATGGCTTTGGTGTGTATTGTGCTTTGAGTGGAATGTGTGTGTATTGAAGTAAAGTGTGCGCAGTCCATTTTGTGCGTAGAAGTGAAGACCTCTTGGTAATATTGGAAACATAGGTTTTGTCGTGTCCTTGGTGGATTGGAAAACTTGCGTTGAGAGGTCTATGGGGGTGTAATAGTAAAGACCTTGACAACTTTTTTTTCGAATGCGAGCAGCTGGTTTAATGATGAACTAATTTCAAGCGTGAGATATCTTGGTATGTTAGTTGATGGGTTGTTATTGTGACTGTTGGTGTCCTATACAACTACGTTGACATCTAGATGTGAGTTGTATGTTTATGTGTTTTTGGTTGTGTGTTCTTTGCTTGATTGATAGCAATTAAAGGTGTGCAGTATGTGTTTTCTGATTAGGTGATTCACAATTTTGTATTGATTATGTGAGGGTTGCTCATACTGGGCAATCATCCTTGTGGAGTGGCTTACGGTTAAACTTATTGGTGAGTTGTGTGTGACTTCTGTCGTGGGTTGTTTAGTGACTGTGCAGTCGTAACTTTATACTACGTTTTGCGTGAATCAACCTATAATGTGGGAATAACTTTCAGATCTCTTTTGGAGGTTGTTCTGTTTAAATCTCAAGCATGTTCAGATTTTGTTATTAATTTTTTAAAAACACTTGAGTCTTTTATTTATTGTCTTTCAATTAATAGATTGTTGAGATAAATTCTCTGTAAAGGTTAACACAAGTCGATCGTATTATTGGATGTGAAAATCTTTCACGGGAAGTGAGGTTGAGAGATAGTGTCAAAAGTTGAGTGATGTTGGCTCAGTAAAGTCTTAGGTAAATTTATTGTATTTCGATAAAAGTGACTAAGCTGAGTAAAGATCCCGTAGACGTAAGCAAAGTGTATCGAACTGCTTTAACAAATCTTGAAGTTGATTTATTTTTTGTTCTTTTAATTTTTTTAATTTTTGGTACTTGCCAGAAACGAATCAAAAAATTTGTCAGAAACGAATCAAAAAATTTGCGAAACAATTATCTCTTCAATTTTTCAATAATGTCTATCAAATTAATTTTGTGAGCATATATATATCAACGTTAACTTTAAACATATTTTGGCGGACTGCGTTGTATATGTTCTCTAATTACGTCCTCGTGGCTTCTGTAACACTTAACTACTTTCTCCATTATAATATAAAAGAAGAGACTGTGAGAGAGACGACAGATAGGCTAGAGCAAACAGCACTTCACTGGGGATCTTTGAAACCACACGTCTTCAAAAGTTGGTTGACTGCTAAACTCAGCATTCACATCACGATTATGATTTGTGTTACCTGCAACTACCTAAAAATTTCTCAGGGGCTGTTTCTAAGAATGTTACAGGAAACTTAAGAGAAGCAGCACTTTCCTTTCCTCTTTTTAAAGTGCAAATACTTGAATATCACCAGTCTTCCAAGTCTACGAGATACGTGAAATGCCTTGATTCTTCTTTTCTTTTTCATGGAAACTCAGAGAAAACTTTCCAACCACCACCAACGTATAGGATACGAGTTGGGTTTCAGAAACTGGAGACTTGTTGGAACGAGGAAAGAAAAGAATTAATATCTTAGAAAAGGCAGCGATATCGTCGTGGTGTTTCTGTCCTTGCATCTCCGATTCTTAACGCGGTTTCACTGATTTTCTTCGACATCACTGTTTCTGCTTCCTGGAAACTACCATGAGTGTGAAAGAAAAAGTTGATTCAAGTGTCAAACCCAACAAGGCAATATTAAGGATGCTACGATGCTTTGAAGTACACTTATATCATGGTTTGTGGTTGGCTCTTATGGTATATTTTTGGTAATTGTAATTGTATTATTCTTGATTATACCTATATCTTGTAGAGTTGAACAAAAGATTTAAGATCGATTCAATTCAAACCAACCTAAATTGATCAATAGACAAAAGTCGATTTTAATCGAATTTTGAATCCAATTTAGTTTTGAATCCAAGTAATATCACGATATTTAAGTATATGGATATAAATTTGGGAACCTAGCATACTGCACGCATTTATGACGATCATCATATGACTGAGTGCTTGTTTAAGAAATTGCGTGATTGATATTTGGTTCTATATATATATACACACACACAAGTATGTACATAAACATATGTAATTTGAGTAGTCGTTATCATGATGCCAATGCAAGTAATATCACGATATTTAAGTATATGGATAACATACTGCATGCATTTATGATTATCATCATATGACTGAGTGCTTGTTTAAGAAATTGCATGATTGATATTTGGTTTGTATGCGGATGTGTTTGATTGTGATTGTGGAGGACGAAAAATCTATAGAATGTGCCACCTAATGAGTATGCATTAGGAGTAGGTGTGCACGGGTTTGATTGTCAGAGATTATTGTGATATAATATAAAGAAATGATACACATTGATCCTGATTGATGCTTGGCTCCGATTGAATCCTCATTTGACTTGTATATTATTAACGTGATTGTGACTTTGGATGTATTGAATGAGGACTGCTCTGTTGATGATGCTTGGTTCCCCACGAGGCCGTTTTGGACTAAGAGAACCTTACGGCTATATGAGTACAGGTGAATGGTTGGATTATTGGTGATGCGTAGCTCTATGCAGTCATTCAAGGTGTAGTATTGCGATGATTTACCCTTAAAGACTAGAATCCTATACATTTTTCCTTTTCCACGATTTATTGTGTATTGCATGTGATTTGTCATACATCATATATGTGTGTTTATAATAATATAAACTGTATATTATGTGAGCATGTCGTTAGATATCGTGGGACAACATGGACTTAGTAAGGTCTGGTTACTCTCAATTCTATTTTTTAGACTATCTATCAGTATCTTCATAGCAGTGACCGCAAGAAGATTGGATTACAATATATCTACTTTTGTGTATACTTTTCATTTGTTTTCACTTGTACTCTAGTATCTACAGTGATATGATTTAGTATGTTGAACATTTTTCTTCTAATGCATGTTTACATTATTATACTTCAATGTGTTTCTACTTACGTGTGCTCGTGTTGTCACTTATTTAAAATTTTGCATTTATTTCTATCTCTAGTATTCAGGCTTACGTGTGATACGAGGCCTTCTACTTTTAACTTTCAAGTACCTGTTTGGGTCGTAACAAGAAAATAAAAGGAAACGACTTAGAAGTCATATAGGCCAATAATGTGTAGGAATAATTTAATTAATATAAGTTAGCAGTAATCATAAAAATACTAAATTGATATTCAAATAATTATATAAAAGGATTAATAAAAGTATCAAAATATGTGATCCTTTCTTTAATTTGGATATATGAGTCTCGTCCTCTTTTACCTAGACCCCACGTATCAGCATGATTTTTACTGGGTATTGTTATTCTGTTGTAGTCTCATCCTCTTTTAATCTTTGCTTAACTACTTTAAAAGAATTTACAAGGGAAGAACACACAACATCCAATGAACTACTCTAAAATATAATTCTTTGGATAGAAAAAAGAGCTATTAAATAATATTATCTTCCAAATTTTATAAGTTAACTCTCAACATTAAATCTTTTTTAAAAATTTATTGTATGAATAAACTCTTTTCTTTATCATATATTAACCAATAAATTATGTCTATCAAATTAATTTTGTGAGCATATATTAACGTAACTTTCAACATACATATTTTGGCGGACCGCATTGCATATGTTCTCTAATTAAGTCCTTGTGGCTTCTGTAACACTTAACTACTTTCTCTATTATAATATTTTACTTGTCTAGAAAAAAAGAAAAAAAGAAGAGACTGTAACAGAGACGACACAGAGGCTGGAGCCAACAGCACTATCAAAGTCTTCAAAAGCTGCTTGACTGCTAAACTCAGCATTCACATTACGATTTTCATTGATTTTATCTGCAACTCCCTAAAAATTTATGAGGGGCTGTTTCTAAGAATGTTACATGAAACTTAGAGAGAAGCTGCACTTTCCTTTCTTCCTTTTAAACTGCAACTACTTGAATATCACCAGTCTTCCAAGTCTATGAGAAAAGCGAAATGCATTTTTCTTCTTTTCTTTTTCATGGAAACTCAGAAAAAACTTTCCTTAACACGGTTTTACTGATTTTCTTCGACTTCACTGCTTCGGCTTCCTGGAAACCACCATGGGTGTGAACGAAGAAGTTGATTAAGTGTCAAACCCAACAGGGCAATAGTAAGGATGCTATGATGCTTTTGAGTTCACTTATACCATGGTTTGTGGTTGGCTCTTATGGTAACTTTTGGAAATTGTTACTTTATTATTCTTGATTACACCTATATCTTGTAGAGTTGAACAAAAGATTCAGGATCGATTCAATTCGAACAAACATAAACTCAACAAATACAAGTCAATTTTAATCAAATTTTGAATCCAATTCAGTTTTAAATTTAACAAAATTATGAACCTCGTAAATTTGAATATGATTTATATTAATTTGAAGATAAATTCCTAAAAATCTTAGTAATTCAAAGTCAATTTTTTTAAGTAACGCTTAGTCTAAAAAATTGTGTTATTGTTAACCATAAGTGTAACTCACATTTGCAATTCAAGATCTTGGTTTATACTATTATAAATAACAAATTTTCAATACATATCATGTTGTTCTATCTTCAAAATGTGGTTAAGTTGAAGATGGATTTCATTCAACTTATCTTCAAGATAAATTTAATTTAGCAAATCATGTCTACAACGTTTCAAGATTTATTCTATCTAAATCCAATTTTCTATTTCATATGAAATTTAAGGAGTTTGTAGATGGAAAATTTATTTCTCGGACCAATTAGAATGGTTTATATAATTTTGATTATTTGTAACATCACCATAAATGCTCATTGGACAAATTTTTATTGGATGTACATATAACAAGGTAAACGTAAAGTTAGGAGATAAGTTCAAGTTTAACAAGAGAATTAATAGGTAAGTATAATCTGAAAAAAATTTATATTGAATTTTAGCATAATAAAACAATTTAACTTTCAAATTAAATAGACCAGTTTAACTCAACTAGAATCTGGCCTAAACAAGATGTAAAACCTAAATTTTAGTTCAAAATTTGAATTTTAACCTAAAATTTATCCAGTCTTGAAATTATAAATCAAGTACAAGACTAAAATAAATCTCGTCAACTCGGTAACAAATTTAAGAAAAGACAAATTCAGATATTAGCAAAATTGTAAAGTAGTAATCTAATGGTATTCAACTAGTTGGTTTGAGGAATGAACAATTTGTCACACATTTCTTAGGAAAGACAACTCTTGACAATTCCACTGTAGACAATGTGGAGAATCTAGATAGTAACGTGAATGATTTCACCTTCTAATAATTAGAGCATTGTCAGATGAATTGGGCTAACATGCTGACTCCAGTTGCAACTGTTGGGTTAACTGAGAATCAAGGGACAGGAAATATTGAACAAACAAAGGATGGTGATACCCCACTAGCTGTAGACCAAGTCTCAGACATCCCTAT
Source organism: Erythroxylum plowmanianum (assembly GCA_025531925.1). Taxonomy (NCBI): domain Eukaryota; kingdom Viridiplantae; phylum Streptophyta; class Magnoliopsida; order Malpighiales; family Erythroxylaceae; genus Erythroxylum; species Erythroxylum plowmanianum. The sequence goes on along the minus strand of JANVCQ010000006.1, from coordinate 39,108,678 downwards.
TAATTTTTGCCTGCAATCCAAATCTGTAAAAAGAAAATCTGTTACGAAGAGACGGTAAAATCCTAAATACCATAAATGGTAAATGAGCGTTCCCATAAAGATGAAAGTTTAGTGGTGCCTGTAATTGTTTCTTGTTATTATTGTCTATTGTGGTGATAGTTATACTATATGCAGATAGTTATACTATCTTCTTTAGGGAGTTTTTGTTCTTAGGTCATATTACAATATGATGATAGGTTTTAAGCCTTTAACTCGATGTAACCTTTAGTTTTAACTATAATTTAAATTCTTTTTCATTTAAAAAAAAAAACAATCAAGAAGAACAAGCAAAAGTAGGACCTAAAAGCTGTTCTTCATCACCTCCATCTTTCCATTCGAACTCAATTGAAGTTCGATACGGAGAAGGGTGGGCATAAGTAAGGGACATTACCACAAAAATAATCAAGTAGGACCAACAAAACAGTATCTAGGTAGGCTACACTTGCTCCATGTGAATGTGATCGATTGTTCCACTTTTGCTCTTGATACGCCAAAACACATATTTTGATGCAGTGTACACTAATACTCCGGAGAAAATGAAAGTAACAGCTGATAACCAGACAAAGCGAGAGCTCGAAATGTTGGAAGAGCCGATCTTGACATCAAATTTTGGGAGAATCTTGTCCATCATAAGGACATAGACAACAAGCGTAGTAATTACAACCAAAAGCAGAACAGCTCCGAGAGGAAGTGACCATACCAGAATTCCTATTATGAGTATACTGGAGAATACCCCGACCGTATTGAACAACATTAGGTAGAAGATGGTCGGAAGCTGACCAGAGATCACGCCCATGAAATAGAATGTTGTCTTTGTAGTTTTTTCCTCGTCAAGTCCACGAGGCAGGTTGCAGATGACAGTAAAAGCAGTCCCAACGATCATTACTAAGACCACTAATATCACATTCCTTGTCTCCAATTGCCTAGGCCAGAGAATTAGACTTCTCCTGAAAGATTGTGGACATTTTTGAGTTAACGCTCGTCGGGAAGCTTCAGGTTGTTGTTCCGGCGTCAAGAAACGCCCTTCAATTGCTCCAGCCTCGCGAAGGATCCCTCCGATTTGGATTTCACGAGGAGTTACGTTATAATTAGGATTTTGGTAGTAGACATCCAAGGCAGTCTGACCATGTTTGTTCATGGAATTAACACTCAGGACCCGGGGACTTGGATCGTTATCGGGAAGCAACAACTTCACAGCCTGCATATGATATAAATCATTAGCAGGTATTTGCATGTTCGTTACATGTCTAAAGAGTAAACATTAGAGACATTGGGTTTACCCTGATTGACATTTTGGAAGTTGAGATGTGCAGAACTGTGTTGCCCTCGTGATCTTTCCTGTTCAGAAGATGCTCTAGTTGCCACTTCGTTACCTCCTGAAACAATACCTGGAAAGCCGCCCAATGTTCACTCTTCAGGGCGAGGTGGAGAGCTGTTTCGTGCTGGGGGGTCAGCCTCCGAAGAGACTGGGGACATGCATCAACTAAAACCTTTATGGCTTCTTCATATCCTCTCATTGAAGCTATATGCAGTGGAATCATGAATTGATTATCCTCCACAAGGCAGACCTCAGAATTGAGTTCCGCTAACAATTTTATTTCACGAGCACACCCCCTGAAGGACGCTAAGTGCATGGCCGTGTAACCACTGTGGTTTTTTGCAGAAACCAGTTCGGGTTTTCTTCTTCCCAACTCCTCCGCAACAAGGAGGCTATCGTGTTCACAGGCCGTGATGAGTAAAGGGTTCCCTTCCGTAGCTCTTTCCGCTTCATCCAGGAGTCCTGGATTTGCTGAAAGTAATGGAATTACCACATGAATATAGTCTTTGCGAATGGCATCCAAGAACAGAGCCACTAAATTCATTGCCGGGACCATATTAGGAAGGCTTGGGCCGTTAAGTTTGTCACGAGATGGGCTCTGCGTCTGAATTTATAGGGATTTTTCTTTTACCACCGTTATTGTAGCCAATATCAAAAGGGTAAATATCAATTATAGATAAAGATGTCCAAACTTGACGTTTCGAAATTGTAAATTACAAAAAATCATATATGATATCATGCACTTTCTTGTTCAAATGAATTAAAAAACTGCCTCCTAACAATATTTATGGAGTATAGAGTTGAAGATAAGGTAAATTTCAGATCAAATGCAACTATAAAAAAAAAGAAGATTATAATTTCTCAATAATTTTCTTTTTACTTGAGAGGGAAGCTGCGACCTCATTTCCTGTCGTCCTCATCGTGTTCTAAATTTCCACACGCGGCGAGGGGTCACATGGACATTGATCAATGTCCATTTTCTAATTAATGTTTAACTGAACTCTATCGATTCTTAATGCAATATCTATGAGATAGTTCAGTTAATATTTGGCCATAATAATTCGGAGAAATAGAAGTGAAACTATAATTGTCATGTGAAGTTTAAAAATATTAATTCAGCATTTCCGAAATCTTGTGAGCTAGAGAGAGATGGACCCTCTTTGTTTTCCTGTTCATACAGACCAAAATTCACCGGAAGCTGCTCTCTCATTTCCTATTCTCTTCATAAGAAGAACTAATGTTACGAAGTTACATTCCAAAGTCCAACTCTCCAGGATACAGAAAATGCATCGGCTTT
>JANVCQ010000006.1:39078101-39089641 GCA_025531925.1 Erythroxylum plowmanianum | reverse complement strand
TGTTTAACATATTTTAAATAATATTTATATGCATAAATAATTTTTATTATAAAATAAAATATAGTTAAAATTAAAAGCACTTTTTTATTTTTACGTTGCCAAACAGTTTATTGTATGAAGCTCTTTCAAAAAAACTCTTTTTTAAATAACAGCCAAATAGTCAAATAACTTCTTAAAAAAACTCAACTGATATAAACTAATTCAAACATGCACTAAGCAGTAAATCTCCTACTATTGTTATCTTTATAAAAAACAGAGAATGATAATCTAGGTGCCGTGCAAGGCCTTGCTCAAACAGTACGATCTCCTATTGAACACGAATCATTTTGATTTATAAATTTAAAAACTTTAAGATCAAAACGATGTCTTAAATAAAATTACTAAAATAAAGCTATTTTTAATAGTTCGAATAGGATTGGACGAAGAATAATTTATGAAGATACAACCCTTGGAGCAGTCTAGGAGCACCTAGAACTAGAATATCCATGGCCATAACCAGAGCTAAGGAAGAAAACTGTATTAGGCCATCCAAACGGATCAACCATTGGATCCAAAACCTACAGTAAGTTATCTCGGAATAGATCAACAGGTTCATGCTCAAGTTACAAGAGAAACACCGCAAAACCTCTTTTAACTTTGAAGATAAATGTGCGAACGAATCTTCTTCTGTATGATAATGGCTGATCAGCTGGTTTAACACGAAATGGAACAAAATTCTGTTATATACATGAAAGCTTCTGATTACAAAAACACAAGACTCTCTCTCGACTCAGATGTATCATCATGAACAATGGTCATTGTCCTCATATCCTGTAAGCTCACCTCAAGAAACCTCCCAAAATTTTGGCCGACTGATAATCTCCAACTCTTCTATTCTATAAGCTTAAGTTACATAATTTACATTCGACTCAGTAGTATGATTATCGTTTCAAATGGGACCAAATTGGGGCAATTTCCCCAACCCCTTGTAATCTGCCCACATGTTCGAACCCTGGACGAGGAGAAACAAATGTTGTCCAACAATCTTCGACTAGGCTACAAAACCGGGCTCTTGACAGAGATAACTTAATGGAAGTATCAGAAATGGAAACTACATCAGATATTGCCTAAGAGATTCGCCACTCATGGATTCCATTTCCTTCAGAATATCCTGAGCAAGGGATTTGACAGATAACTCTGCATCCTCCAGTAATTCACCAAGGAATGGGATGGTCTCCGGTAGTAGTACCAAATATTCTTCTTTTAGACTATCTAGAAGGTACTTGACAATTCTTAATCCTAAAATTCGAGATCGCGTCTTCTCACTTCGTGTTTGCAACAATACCTGCAACATCCCACAATATGCGTGCGAAAGTGCCAGCAGAGTTGTGATTATTATTGTTATTGCATTATTTAACAATTCAATTTATTTGTTATCATCATTGTACAAAAATTCTCATTCTTACCTCGTGGTTCAGGGGCTTCCACAGGAGGTCAGTTCCCGCAGTCACAGCCATTTGACCAATGCACACAACTAACAATTCATCAACTTCCTGGACAGATGGAATCTGTGGATGGTCTTCCAGGGACGTCGGAGTTTCTATGTTAAGTTGTAACACGATGGGTTTCAGAAGAACCTGCAATGATAACATAATCAAATTAAGAAATTAATCAACTACAGATATTTGGCATAGAATTCATATGAGAAGAGTTCATGGACAATACATTAACATGATAGACAATAGCAAACCAACTTTCTTACTTCCAGCAGATATATGCCATGTTCGAAATTGTGTAAACAAATTTAGTAAGGTTAAACCACTAGCTACCCAAGAAAAAGAAACTTGCACTCATCATCCCAAAAGAATTCAATAATTCTCTAAATTGGTGTAAATTCCTGCATCTAGCATTCAGGGAAAATGGAAGGGAGTAGACAGCAGTAAAAGGGGGAATTGGTCAATTTTGCAAGCCCATTCATTTGATATATTTCTACAACCTCAAATCTGTAACTAGCACATAACACCAATGAGAACAGAATGTTCAAAAAATCTGAAAAAATATGGATTATTTGGAAGTAATAATTCTTTGGATGATTTTTGCCAGGCTATACAGATTGATTTTAAGATGGACACAAACTTTTATTTGTTAAATGATTCGATGATGAAAAGTAAACACAACATATCAGCTAGACTATAAATGACAATTCACAAACCTGGAAAGTTGAGGAGTCAAGGAACTTCAGGTTTCCAGTGTCGTGCAAAAAACATTTATGTAAGGCTGATATGACCAATGCCCTTAGATGCCAGCTTTTTAGAGATACAATGCTGTTTCCCTCTATATTACTACTTCCTGCTTCCTGAATCTTGGCTTTCTTTTTCTTCCGAACCAAACCAGTGATACTGGCACCTCCAGTATCAGTAAGATGCTTGACACAAGCCTCAAGTAAGTATTTGAAGTAAGGTACAAATAATGACCTGGGCAGGAGAATGATATTGTAAGAATATATTTTTCATTGTGGTATGATATTGGAAGAATACTCAAAATGCCATTAAATGTTCTCCTAGTAACAAATATATATCTGTTGTTACTATTTAGAACCACATGAGAAAAGAAATATCTTGATACTATTTAGAACCACATGAGCAAAGCAATAATTTGATACTCCAACAGGCTGAGATAGTAGCACTCCTTCCACAAGACCACATTCGCCCAACAAATCCCCTTACACCCCTCTCCCCTAGGAAACACGACAAACTAAGCAGAAAAAAAAATGACCATTTGGATTTGAAGAACTGGAATACAATAGAAGACTTCAGGAAATCTAAAATGGTGATTCTCTTGGTAGAAAATTAAATTGAAAAAAGATAAAGAAATAGCTAGGAAAGTAGGGAGTATAGATGCTGGTTTACCGATGGTTCTCAGCTAGTTTATTCACCAGAGCATAGAAAGATATCATTCTATCAACAGGTCCACCCCCACTGTTCACTGTTTCTTCCAGGGTAGACTCTGCCCATTCTATACTTCTAATAAAGAGAGGCTTGAACATGGTTTCTGTAAGTTTCATTGTAAGAGATGTAATTGCGATAAGGATGCCGTTTTCAACAGCATCAATATTTTGAATAGAAACAGGGTTTTGATGCCGAAGATCAAGAGCACGCAAGCAGAGATCAAATATTTTTCCATGGTAACCACCAATAGCAGATCGGTCCATTTTACCAATTAAGCTTGCCAACATCTCAAAGGCAATCACCACGCATGAATCCCCAGACTCCACAGCACTGGGATATATTTTAAGCATAGGCGGCAGAGTAAGTCGAGCCTATACAGCAAAAATAAGGATATTTATTGCAGAACCAATTAGAAACTAGGAAGAAAGACAAATTAGGTTCTATAGACTCACAGGGATTTTCTCAGTAAGGAGCCTCCGTATTACATCAGCGTGAAGTTTTAGCTTTAGTTTAGATGCTGACGTATACTCAGGGGTAAGCAACATAAGACTTATGATATCTCCAAGATATGGATTCAGAAAACCACCAAGCTGGTCTACCACTGCCTCAAGAGTCACAAGAACTGATGGCATCAGAGATTCTTTAGACGTTAATGAAGCAGTGGAGGTGTCATTGTTATGATCATATTTCATTTCATGTGTTGAGAATGAATAATTTTTAGACTTTTCTATCACATTCTCCATTATTCGAGGCAGCTCAGCTAATGCTCTTGGTCCAAGGACATTAACGAGGGCACCAGTTGTTCGAAGGCAAGCAGATGATACAGCTAAGTTCTTTGAACTAATTACTCTTACAATCGGGGGAAGACACATGCTGAAGACGGAATGGTTAGAAGAAAAGCTGTGACTCAAGGCTTCAATTGCAGAAACTGCTGACAACTTCAGGGAACTATCAGAGTCATATGTTGTAGATTCAACTAGCTGCACAATTCCCAAGCACATTCTATTGAAAGACTCGATTGAATTATCATCCATATGAATCCAATCACCTCTTGCTTTAGAATTTAATTCTCTTCTTCTCCTGCTCTTTGCTTTGATCAAATCATGGTCCCTCAACGTCTCACTGACAAGCCGAAGAGCCTGATAACACACAGAGTAGTCAAAAAATGAATTGATACAAGTTAGAGAATATATCAAACAATTAGCCAAGGAAATAGCTAGGCCTCTATTCCAATACATAAAAAAGACATCAACATAATGCACACCAATGGAATTAAGTTGACATTTTTTACAGTTAAACATGACAAAATTAATGAATATTACCTACAAACAAAGTATTAATTCCATCACAAATTCCCAAGAATATCAAACAACATACCTTTTTCTGCACGTTTAAATCAACGTGGCCAAGTAAATTACCAATGGCCCTGAAGTAGGCCGAGGGGATCATAACTGTTGTAAGAGTCCTCAAGACAGTATGCATACGCTCGTTCAATTTTTTCCTCAATTCAACAGCAATACTGATTTGCTTTCCTTTTGTTACCATGAGTTGCGAAAGAATAACAACAGTCTCCAGTAGATCTTGCAGAGTACTCTGCCAAAATAGCAACCATAGACATAAGTGCACTTGCCATGTTCACTGCAGTAAAAAAAACAAACAAACAAACAAACAATTTGCAACCAAAAAACTGGATCACAGGCATTGATCTAATCAAATATTCAAACAAAAAACTGTACGATGCAATAAACTGTTGACATTATCCTTACCAGGAGGAATAAATGGTTATTTGTACTTATTAAGGGGAAAAAGATATGTACTTCAATGGCCTTTTATCTGACAGGAAATAGAGAAAAAAGAGTTTAGAACATTTTTGGCACCTGTATATTGTCCAGATCTTCACTTGATTCAAGACTGAACGTAAACTGTGGATCCTGTAATTTGTTTAAGACAAATTCCATTGCAAATAACAACTGTAGAAACATTTCTTTGTGTGGATTTCCATTTCCCACAAGTTGAAGCGCCATAACAAGGGAAGGAAGCCATATCTTATATGAGTACTGATCATATATCTGAACTGCAAAGGCATATTCCCATTCTCTTTGTAAAGAAGATGCAAGATCATCTGAATCATGCATATCAACAAGCCAAGATTGCCCTTTCCTTGAAATTGATGACTGGAAAAGAAGAACGAGCAATGAAGCCAAGCTATTTCGCTCTCCCAGAGTCCTGCGCAGGGCATATCAACTTAAGCAGAAGCTCAAAGAAGTAATGGAACTAAAACTTTGTCCAGGGATACTACCTCAGCAGGTATGCCATAATTGACAGCCGTCTGTGATCAGCAACCTCAGGCAATACATTCACAAAAATCTGTAAGCATAAGCAGAAATATAACATTAGTTTGAAAGCAACTAGCCCAGCATAATACTCAACTAATGCGCAGAACTAAAACTGATAAGAGAACCTGTAGCAATTTGTCAGTATTTCCTGTCTTGGACAACCAACAAGGAACAACAGCAGATATAAGATCTTCAAAGACACGCTGGGAGTGGCTGTCAATCTATACATTTGCAGGATACACAGCCAAACATTAAATAATTTCCTTATAATTTCTATTTCTTTTACAGTCAATGCTTGTTTTCAAGATGGGACAATTCAAAGGAAGAAGTGATAAAGAAGCTAACACTTTTTCTTTTTGAAAATGACATTAATATTTTTATTTACAAATTTCACTAACAAATGTTTGGTTAAAAAATAAGCACAAAATAAAGACAGATGCAAGCAGTTTACAATGCCAGATACGAATTTACAATAGTATAACTTGTAAGAGATCACTAGATGTATCAACAAACCTGAGTCACAGTTGATTCTCCAATCATAGTGAGTATATCCCATACATGCTCCAATATTTTATCTGGAATGACTTTCATAATGGATGTCAAAAGTGTAAATACATGGTTGCGCGTGACCCCGTCTTTCACAGAATGGGCACCCTTTACTAACATTTCAACATCAATTTTGTTTGCAATATCATCCTGCAAGGAGAAGAGGTACTTGAAGCAAACAAGTATATAAACAAGTTGTCGGTACAACATGTAACCATTTCCTGTAAATTCGAAAATTTGTGATGTAGGACAAACCTTCAGAGGATTGGCATTTACAAGTGAAGCTACAATATCTTCCAGTACTAACAAAAGGGTCTGTTGAGTGTAGAACGCACTGCTAGAAATGGTCTGGGAAGTGTCAGATGAAGCATGGGACCAATTTCCGCCTTGGGATGATCCTAACTCACCTGAAATGATTTTCCCGAGAAGCTCAAATAAAGGCCCTACAACAAATTCCCTACAACATCAAAATGAATCGAGTACGTTAGAGAATGCAAGTATGGAACAGTAGGGCCATATAGAAGTATAATTCAATGTCAAGAATTTGAGTACTTGGTGAAAACAGACCTGTTAGTTATATCTTTCTTCAAAATCAATATGTCAAGTAAGGAATTCAGAAACATCAGTCCTTTTTCTCCTGTGACAACTGCAACACGATCAGAGTTAAATACGTGTAGTTTTGATTTCTTCTTCTTCCCATGTGCCGAACCAGTAGATTGAATTTCACATTCCAATATGAAGCTGAGTGTCCGCACAACCGTAGGATAAGTAATCTGCATCAGCAAGACTTCTGCTAGTCAAAGCACTGAAAGAATATAATACAAACTCAAGCATACTACAGAGAAACTTATTGATGCAAAGGGAATCCATTCTCCATCAAACAACTGTTGCACTTTTAAAATTTTCGGAAAAATTTTCCACAATCTATTACAAGCCAAATACTCAAGGATTGCAATGTAACAATCATCTCAAGTTTAAACCGTCCTCCATATCACCTAGAACACTTCAGCCACTACCAGCCCTACCAGTGCAAGATGCAGGAGACATTTCAGTTCATTCCATGATCCTCTCAGTACGTAAACCTTCAAGTAAAAATTCACAAGACCACCTTGCATCTGATGCAAGACTATACTTGACTTGATTGTGTCTCAAAGTCCCATATGGTTATAAGGAACAGATAACGGCTGAGTTTATGTTTGTTTCAACACTAGAACATATTCTACATGAAAAGTCCATAGATGCACACACACAGGCAAAATGACAACAGAGGTAGAGCATGGTGGTTCAAGCATTAATCAGCATGGGCATGACATTGTCATTGCCAAGACACACCTAAAGTGATACCAAGCATGACAGCACCAAAAAAAAAAAAAAAAGCTAAGACCACACAGAATTAGCTCCCAAAATGAATCAATATTGACAAATCCATGGAGAAAAGAACAACCAGACAAACAAAAAGAAAAGAGAAACATTTAAGAAACCAATGGAACAAACTTTTAATCGCAGCAAGGCATCTTTGGTTGCATTCTGGACGTCAGCACTAGCGCTTTTAAACAAAAATACAAGCTCGCGAAACAGAAGATCCTGTTCAAAGAGAAATTACGCAATTCAGTTCACACTTCCACTGGTGGAGAATCTGTAGGCAAACACTATGCCTCTTAAAATTATTGATGATAACCAATGTAAAAAGGAAAATATCTACTTAGTTCCTGTTAAGGAGATTGTCTCAGCAGAAATATGTAAAGCATTTTGTAAGCATTCCACAAGCTAATGTCCAAATTAGCTAACGAGCACAAGTACTTATAAGTAACCTGTTCTTCAGATTCCAATCCACTGTATACTTGATCTGTCAGCCTCTGCAAAACAGTAAGGCAAGGATCCACGACAGCAGATTCTTCTGAACACTGCCCGCCCAACTAAAAGATTATACATCCCCAAGCAAATGTCATACGATCAAAGGCCAAAGATACATAATGAACAGTCATGAAGAAAAATTGTTAAACAATGCTCACCTGTAAAGCCCTTAACAAAAATTCTCTGCAAGCATGTCTCTCAACTGATGAAGGGGTAGCACAGATCTAATACACAAGATGAGGCAAACAAAGTAAGTAAAAAATGAGAGAAGTTCTGAAAATGTGAAGCTTAAGGGGCATTGAAACTTTCAAAAATTTACCTCCAGAAGAAGGCATAATATCTTCATTTCGGTTTTTGACAACTTCTGAGACGATTTATGCTCATAGTGATATTCTCTGCATCTTTTCAGGAGTTGAGACAATAATGACTCAATATCTCTAACACGCATGATCATACCACCCAATCTTTTGAGTAAAGATATGATCGTTTGCTGCCAAAGATATCCACCTCAATTCTATTAAATGATCTCTATAAACAATGAAGAATCCTTTACACAAACACTGGAACTGGAAAAATGAGAGCAAATAGAAAAAGAGGACATACCTTGGCAAATGCAGATTGTTGCAGAGCATAGCCCAAAATAAATTCAAGAATACTCTCTTTTGTAGATGGATCAAATCTAGAATTGCAATAAAGATCATGGTTTCATAAACAATAGAAAAGGATACTGTACTATGAAATAAGCAACTAGGATAACAAATAATCAATAACACCCCGTTTAAACTTTCCGTCACTAATCCAACAACAAAACAGAAGTAGATGAATGAAAGAAAAGGATTATTCCATTGAGCAGATACCTCTTTTCAACATTTTGTGGTACTAGAAGGCTACCACAGGATGAACCAAGCAACGATGTCAAAAATGAAGGTAAAAATTTTGTATCTGACAATATAAGCCTTTTTACTTGAACAATAAGGCCCAGAAGCTCATCAAGGAAATGAATCCAACTTGCATTGTTTCCTGTCATCATTCCCATTCAGAATATAGCCACAGCAAAGCTGACAACATGGGAATAAACAAGCAAAATGTTTGGACATTAAAGTTCGAAGGTTATACCATTTTTCTTGCTAATATCATGTACATGTTGGGATAGTGCATGTAACCCTTCAATGCAACCCATGGCAGCGACCCTTATATCCTGAAAATACAACATAGAAAATAAAAAAAACCCACAAATATAAAGCAGGGTTAGTTACATCAGACTTCCCATTGGTCTGAATTTTTTTTTCCTTGAGTCTCTAATTTTTTAAAAACTATCATACAGCCCCCTAGGTGGTTTTTGTTTCAATCGTACCCCCTAACATCATTATCCATTAGATTTCTAACAGAAAATGGGCAAACAATGTCGTATGGCTTGATTAAGTGTTACGTGACACAACTGTCATGTTTGTGCCACATATCACACGATGTCATGCGGTCTGGGAGTCATAACATCCAAATGAGTTTGACCCGCATATAGATGAAATCATGAATTGGGGAGACAACAGCAACCATGATCGTGTTACATGGCACAAACATGATAGGAGTTGTGCCACCTACCACTTAATCAAGCCATACAATATCGTTTGTCCATTCTTCGTTAGGTTTTCTAACATAGAATGAAGTTAGGAGATACAGGTGAAATAAAAACCAAACCTTGGGAGGTATATGATAGTTTTTAAAAATCAAAAACTTAAGTAAAAAAGGTGCAAACTATAGGGGGGCCAATATAATTAACCCTATAAAGTAATGCACGTGAATGAAACAGCTGTTAGTCAGGTCAAATTTTTCATTATAACTTGAGCAGTTTAGTTATACAAAGCTAAGAAAGGTTTATGTAATAAGGTAACCAAAAAGTCTGACACAAAACCTGGCTTTCATGAGCGAGAGGAACAAGCAGTGAAGGGAAGTTGGCCAGAAGTTGAAACAGTAGGCTGTTATCAGGCTCAACACAAAGGAATGCAAAACAATGTAGACTCTCAACTTGAACAGCAAGATGAATATCTACAAGATAAAATCCCAATTAAAAAGTATATAACTGTATCATTGAAAAGAGAGTTCAACAAACTCCTTGAAGAATATACCCAAACTAGAGCTAAAATCAATCAAAAAGATATCTTGTCAACATAACAATGCAAGAACCACCACCATGCAAGTGTGGACTAAACTAAACTAAAAAATGACATCCCACTCGATGCCACACCTTTGAACAGAAAATCAGCACAAGTATGCCAGCAATTATATGATCTTAACTGTTGCTAGAAAATCAGCACAAGTATGCCAGCAATTAGATGATATTAACTGTTGACAAGCACCTTCATCCAAGAAAAAACCATTCAGAAAATCAATGGGTGAGATTTTGCATCTGGTAACAAGATAGCACTGGTGCTCCTTGAAAACATGCTTCAACCTAGAGGAAGCAAAAAAAAGAAACAGGTCTCTAAGTTTAACCAACTTCCCATCATCACCCTGGAGCAGAAAACAAATCAAAGTCAACAAAATGATTGGAAAAAGAAACAATTAAAACAAGCAAAACATCAAAAATTCACCAACCAAAATGATATCCGTGGATGCCACAGAAATAAATGCCTCCAGTAACTTCCAAAAGAGGCAAATGAGAACATTTGCATTTAATGTTTTGGAGTCTGTATCCAGCATCTGATCTAGGAATTTTCCACAATCCCATTGTAGTATTTCTTTCTTGAACTGTTAAGAAATAGGATAAGGGTAAATTATAAAGCCAAAACCAAGATAAACTCATATACAAAACAAGTTACATCAACCAACCTCATTGAAAGAAATATCATCAGCAGACTCCAAAACTTCCCACTCAGCCTTCAGAAAAGAAATGCAAGCTTCAAAAAGTGCCAAAAACCGTCCACTTTCTATCAATAAGACGACAATAATATTGTCAGCCTTTTAATACCCCATGAATAATAACATAGCAACATAATTTATACAGAATCAACAACTACAGAAACAAATTTCAGTCTATATTTACAAGACAACAAAATGTGAGTACCAAATGACTGGAACTATAAAGTTATAGGATAGCTAGTATTTTAACTGAAACTCCCTACAAAGTACTTTACAGTAAAGTATTTTTGAATCTGTGGTACAAAACTCCTCTCATCTAAATGAAGAGACCATCAGAATCTACTTAAAAAGATGGGAACACATCACTGTTCATCTGTATTAACCAATTACAATGCTTCCTGAACCTAAATCATAAATTTTGTTATTCTCTAAATCTGAAATCAGTAAACTTTATACAGGTAGGCGAATTGCTAAGTTCCTTGTGTCTGTAGGATCCAAATGTGGCAAATTATAAGTAATAAGGACAACAGAAACTTCACAAAACAGGTAATTGCACTGTTTTAAGTCTCAACTCGGCATGCTTACACAAAGTAGTGAATACAAAGTTTGCTCCTCCTAGCTCAACCCTCTTTATGTTTTGTGGAATCAGTCAAGAATAGATAAACCACACTCAAACAGAACAATTGCACTTATCAGCTATCTGCTTCAAACACTAGAAATATCTGTTATACTGTCCAGAACCCAACTAGAGAAAAGCACACAAGTAATCAGCCTCAAGTCAACATGAAATGATTACTAGAACTAAAAAAACTCAATTCACATGCAAGCTTAAACACCTTCAACCATCATACCAAGTAGACTTTGAGTTCTAGAGACCTAATATCAAGAAATGATGTTCAGAGATTCGACTTGCAAAATGGAGAATGTGGCCTAAGAAAGAAGCGATGGAAGATCAGAGAAACATACCATTCCTTGAAGCCATAAAAGCCTGCATCAAGATCAAGAAGACCACTGTTTTTGA
>JANVCQ010000006.1:39054080-39074530 GCA_025531925.1 Erythroxylum plowmanianum | reverse complement strand
GGGAAATCAAACAAAATCAGTTTATAACATTCAAGAACCATAATTTGATGATTCGGGCATTTTGTTGATGATGGTGGGAACAATTTATTCATTAAAAAGAAAAAAGACCCATGTCGATAGCTGTCTAATGACACCACTTGTTCAACTTTATAGAAATAACTAAGAAACAAGTTACACAAGATGAGATTGACACCAAATTGTACCTGTGAATCAGTGCCCTTGCTCTTTATAAGCCCAGATATACTTAGACCAGATAACGTGGCACACCTTACCTCAGCCTACATCACATAAAAACTAGTAAGAAGTTTAAAAATATGTTAATAGTACCCAACTTCACATCAAATATGTCAATAGATAATACCTTAGGATGGTTTAAAGCAAACCAAATTTTGGAATCTGACACAGAAGCTGAGAAATTGAAGTTTTCATCCAACATTGAACTCAAGACGTCAAAAACTGAATCCCCTTTTTTGGCATTCTACAGTAAAGATAAACAGTCAATACAACCATTAAGTAAGAAAAGCCTAGGTGGAAGGGAATTGTTGTCTGACTAACCGTCAAAAAAGAATGAACTGCTAAACGAAATTCTGATGGATAATTCATGTTAATAGCCAACAAAATCTCTTTAGCCCAGCTTCCTAGCCAACAAGAAAGAAATATCTGAGTAGCAGCAATAAAAATCATGATGGTGATTGAGCATGAGGTAAGTGTCAGTACAACCAACACTCCAACAGAAAGGAGAATGTTGAATAGTTTACTACGCTTATGATGGATACCAATGCATGTTGGCATCCCGTATCAGAATAACTGCAAAACAAAAATCAATCAACTCCCATGCAATGACCGTGAAGAGTTTCTTATAAAAAAGTGAATAGGGAATTAACTCTAACCTGCAGTCAACCAGAGACTCCAAAAGAACAGCAAGGAACCTACTGATATTGAACTCCTTCAATAGGTCCAAAAGAGTGTGAGTTATGTCACTTCAAAATAAAGAGACATAGAAATCAGAAGAAAAAAAGGAAGAAAGAACCCTATATGCAGTTACATGCCTCACCGTAAATGTGAAAAGAGTTGTAGGGGGCTGATAAGGTACCTAGTTTCCGAGAACATCTCCAAAGCTTTTTTGGGAAGCACATCCACAGATTGCAACTGAAAAAATTTCAAAATAAAGAGGAAGGTAAACTAAAATAAAAATTGTATGTAACATAAAGTTGCTGAACTCAGATTAAAAATCAGATGAAAATTTTTATAATGAGAATGTCACATCTACATGAAGCATATCATCCACTAAGCCAAGACCTTTATGCCAATACTTAGCAGAATAGTAACAAAGCAGTAATAAGAAAGAACCTATAAGAAAATTAAGGGAAAATAAGTCGGAAAAGAATTCCATAAAAGACATCTGCTTAATCAGATGTTTATGCATCTGAAACAAATAAATATCAGAGAAGGCACCTGAACAAGGTTAATTAAGGCCATAATCGACAAATGAAACCATTGAGTTGAATCCTTTGCATCTTTCCTAGCTACATCAGATATCAACCAAACCAGACTTTTAACAAGTTTAGGAGACAACGCAACTTTAGCTGCTAGTAAACCAACAATCATCAAAGCACCCGCCTGTATAGAGGAAAGTATAGTCCACATTACAAGTAGAGGGAGAACAAGAGGTAAGCTCAAACTATAGTAGATCATAGTTGACCAAAGCCAGGGAACAATAATCTAAAACCCTACCTTGTGATCTGAACTGTTTTTGCTACCACTCTGAAGTCCAGAAAACACAAATGGTAGGATTCTTTTTACAAAATCATTATTTGCAGCTGTCAAGGAACTCAAAGCTTCAAAAACAACAGCTGTACAGAAGCTGATAATTGGCGTTGAAGGTTGATACTTTTTCACTGGAGAGGCCTGCAGAAAAGATATTCAACACACAAATATAATGACAGAAGTAGTGAAACAACACGAAAAGAAGCAAAATGCAAACACTCACATAGTTGCACAAGGCCTCCAATACACCCATATCACGAATACACTGCTGCACAATAACACGCCTAGGTGGTGGTGCACCTGAGACTTTCGCACCATCCAGAAACTTCCATTTACCATTTCTACACCACAATAAATGAGATGCCAAATATTTGCATAATAACCAGAAAAAGAAAAGAAAAGCAATGACTTAAAATTGGAACTAAGAACTCCAACCTTGTATCAACTAACTGAACCACTCGAACAAACATGTGAGTGTCATGGTAAGGAAGCGCACATAGAATCAAATCCTCACCATTGTACACGTGAACCCTGAAAAATACCCACAATTGTTAAAGAGCAATCATAATGTTCTCAAAAAAAAAACTCAATTCAAAGGGTAAAAACTTACTTATATCTGCGAATCAAGTATTCGAGTGTCTTATGCGCTGAAGACAACTGAAAATGCCCAGAGAGCAACTTCGAGTATGAACTAATACTTGCATTAATTCTATTATTTTCCTCTTCCCGCATTAATTCTCTATCCAATTCTTTACTCTTATGACTAAACAAATCATTCTTGTAGTTTCTAAATCGTTCATCGACACCAACAAGAACCTCCAGACCTGCAAAGCAATCAACAAACAATTAAATAACCCTGAAGAAACAAACCCAAAAAGCATATGTTAAAATAACCAATTACTGGGTTTTGACCAGAAAGAGCAATATCCAGGATAGTGTCAATGTCGATATCGGCGGCTTCTTTCGGGTCGAAGAGAATGGAGGGTTTAGTAAAGGGCCGCTTTCGGGGCTCCGAATCCGCTTGCACGACGGAGCGAATCGCTTGTAATTGTGAAGCTAAACTCGTCGCCATGGTTTTTGGATTCTTTTGGCAAACGAAAAGTGAAGAAATTCAAGAACAGAGGGAAAGAACTATAACCCCTAAACCTCACGCCTTGGCTTAAACCCTAAGACCGTTTCATGACGGTCAGTTTCTTATTTAACGCCATCACTCCTCGGCCGTTAGGGTTTGTAAGGACTTGGCACATGTTGGAAATCTTGTGATGTGGTAGGGGCATTTTTGTCTTTCGGCTGAGATTGATTTATGTTGACCGAACGAGTGGACTAACCCGGTCCAATTCAAATTTCAAAGGCCCAAAATACAAAGCCTAAGGTTGACCCTTTTTCCGGTTGACCCTTTCCCAGTTCTCGGTTTTGAACATTATAGTTTGCCCTTAAAAATTTATTCATTTTCAAGTTATTAAATTGTTTCAACAATTTAACAATTAACAAACTTTAATGATTTTTTTAAATTATTTAATAAAGATAATTTTAAATAATAAAATATTTTTAAATTCTTTTAAATTATAAAAATTATTAAATTTAAGTATTTGTTTTAAATTATTCGACTCATTAATATTAATTAAATTAATAAAAATATTATTTTATTAACAATATTTTATTATTATATATGAAATAAATGATGTTATTTATTTTAAGAAATGATATATTTAAATCCCAAATCCGCATTTCGGGCCTATTCGGGCTCACCTGTGGGCTATAAGATGCCTGGACCAAGGCCGGTCCATTGCTTTTGCCCGGTCCGACCGAAAACCAAACCACTCTTGATTCTTCGCTGGACCACTAGAGAGAGAGAGGAAAAGCAGGGAGAGTATTGAATCTACCATAGTCAAGAGCAGTCAAATGAATAAAGTTGTCACCTTTCTCGCATCTCATTTCAAATTTTGAGGAATTTGACCTCTGTCTCTCGCTATTCTCTTTCTTTAGATCCCTATTTTGGGTTTCCGATCCCTAGAGAGATTCACTTCTCGAAGCTCAGTTATGGCGTTTTGACTCGTCGATATCACACACTTTACAATGCCGGTCTGAAGACGTGAGACGTTGTCATTTCGAGATATGGAGTTCACCGAGGCCTATAAGCAAACCGGTCCCTGCTGTTTCTCTCCAAATTCCCGGTATATCGCCGTCGCCGTCGATTACCGACTTGTGATTCGCGACACTTTGTCGTTCAAGGTACTTCTTTTCCTAAGGTTTGAATTTGGTTTCAAAGTTCGTTTCTTACTGCTTAACGCCAGAAAATGGGGGAATGTTGAAGAAGAAACATGCGTTATTATCCTTTATGTTTTTGGTTAGCTAGAAGCGAGTTTACATTAGGCCCAGAGTTGGGAATATGTTGAACTTCTAGTAGAATTATACGTTTTTTGGTTACTTTATGGTAGTGGAGAGTTGTATTATCGATTCCTATAGATTAAGATCCTTTTAAATTAGGAGGTTCTTCTGTATTCATGCAAAAATAGGGTGATGTAATGATCAAATAGTCGTTTTTGCTTCTTAGGAGTCAGCATTTCGTGAATAGCTCATGGCATCATGTTTCATAGTATTGGAGCTTCAATGTAATGTTTACTAAACTGCTATTGTTTAGCCGAGTTTTGAAAGATTGTGTTTATGCGAAATCTCTTGTAATCTGCAAATGCAGGTTGTGCAGTTGTTTTCTTGCTTGGATAAGATAAGTTATATTGAATGGGCGCTTGATTCTGAGTACATTCTTTGTGGTCTGTATAAAAGGCCGATGATACAGGCATGGTCACTGAACCAACCTGAATGGACATGCAAAATAGATGAAGGTCCAGCTGGTATCTCATATGCTCGCTGGAGTCCGGACAGCCGTCATATACTTACAACATCAGATTTCCAATTACGATTGACAGTTTGGTCACTTGTTAACACGGCATGCGTTCACGTGCAGTGGCCCAAACATGCTTCTAAAGGGGTTGCTTTCACTAAAGATGGAAAGTTTGCTGCAATTTGTACAAGGCGTGACTGCAAGGACTACATAAATCTATTGTCATGCCACACTTGGGAGATAATGGGAACATTTGCTGTTGACTCATTGGACTTGGCTGATATTGAATGGTCTCCTGATGATAGTGCCATAGTGGCTTGGGATTCTTCTCTAGAATATAAGGTGGTAAACTTTATTTGCTGTAGTTCCTCAACCTTGCGTTGTTTCTGATATTCCAATTCAAGGGGGAATTAAAATTTATTAGTACACTTAGCCATATTGTTAGGCATTCATTGCAAGCATTTTTGGGATTGATCACCTACATAGCCTAGACCACAAATAATCTATTTATATGAACACTATATTGAGCCTGCCACCAAACACATCAATTACGCGATTTTGTATTGCACGATTTATCAGTTCATGTAGACAGCTCAGTATCACATAAATGTAGCTACTTAAGTCAACACTCGTTCTCAACTGAGAGGTGAAATGGCTACTTATTTTTCTAATTTGATACAGGTTCTAATTTACTCTCCAGATGGGAGGTGCCTATTCAAGTATCAAGCATATGAAAGTGGACTTGGTGTAAAAAGTGTTTCATGGTCCCCTTGTGGCCAATATCTAGCAGTTGGTAGTTATGATCAAATGTTGCGGGTTCTGCACCACTTGACTTGGAAGACATTTGCTGAATTTATGCACCTTTCTGCTGTTCGAGGTTCTTGTTATGCTGCTGTCTTTAAGGTATTGATCTTTTCCTGTTTCCTTTTCATTACTGTAGTGGCCTTTTATGATTTACTTCTGTTCTTGTTCTCTAAACTTTTCAGGAGGTGGATGAACCCTTAAACATTGATATGTCTGAGTTGTGTTTGAATGACGAATTTCTCCAAGGGAACTCTGGTAAGCATGATAGTTAAATAAATTATTGATCTTGACATAGCATAATTCCATAACTCGAGAACATCACTTTTCTGTTGATCACTTTTTAATGACTGTAAACCTCTGCATTCATTTATATTTATTTCTACCGCTTCCATTAGATGCTTCAGATGGACATTTCAGAGTTAGATACGAGGTTATGGAACTGCCTATAGCACTGCCTTCACAAAAGCCTCCTGCTGATAAACCTAACCCTAAACAAGGGATTGGTAAGCTCATTTTTCTTGTGTCGTAAAGCTGAGTTCTGTCACCTTAATTAAGCCTCAATAGATCTCTAGTTGCTTTCCCCATCCTTATCCTTTTTTTGATTAGCGTTTTCACTGATCTGTTTATCTTAATTCCAGGCCTTATGTCATGGAGTAGTGACAGCCAGTACATATGTACCCGAAATGATAGTATGCCTACTGCACTGTGGATATGGGACATAAATCATCTTGAGCTTGCTGCCATCCTGGTCCAGAAGGATCCAATAAGAGCAGCAGCTTGGGATCCAACATGTTCGCGTCTTGTTATTTGCACTGGCAGCACACACTTGTATATGTGGACCCCTTCGGGTGCCTACTGCGTAAGTAACCCATTAGCGCAGTTTACCATAACTGATTTGAAATGGAACTCAGACGGAAGTTGTCTTCTTCTCAAAGATAAGGACTCATTCTGTTGTGCTGGTGTGCCACCATTGCCGGAATCTAGTGAGTATAGCTCCGACGATTGAGGCTCATTACCTGTTGTAGTTTAGATAGCTTCCAACTTGTATTTTAAAGCGTATGTACAAATTGGTATCCATGATCTCTTAAGAAGGTACTCTTCTACTCTTCTCTGTGTGATTTCTTGATCTGAGAGATCTCCATCCATTGCAGTTGATACTTTCAGGAAGAATTTTTCTATGTTGTGATATTAACTCAATTATTGGATTCTTTCACTATCAACCATCCCATTGTTCTGAGGATTCGATGTGGTTTGCTAGAAGATTTGACTGCTTCTGCACTAAATTCTGATCAACAAAATGGTAATGAGCCTACTTCAAAGAATCCTGAGTTTTCAATGAAATCATATGATTCTGAACACAAACTTGACGTGGACACACTATTGTAAATCTTTAATTCGGCTTCTAGATGTCATTATTTGCATCTAGACTCAATTCGCACAGAATTGAAAGGTTGCAATTTGTCTTTCTATTGCAGATGTCAACTCTTTCTCGATTCTTTATAGCAACAAGAAAGCCTCTGTATTCGGCTGATCTACATGGGACGGTCAATGGGAAAAGGACACAAGCAACCTCAAATACCATTACAAATTACGTGTTTCATATAAATTATTTAACGAGATAAATGATAAATTCAATTCAAATGAGGTTTATAAATTATAATCTCTTTCACTGACCTGAGACATTAATAAGGAACACATTTTGCTTCTCTAGAAGATCATGTCAAACATTGTATGAAACAAACAGCGTCATTTCTGAAGTTACATTGGATCAAACTGTTTCTCTCATCTTTATCTGTAATGGGCTAATCTTTATCAGAACAAAGAAAAACCAATGTATCATATGATACCTTTTGTCTTCCATGGACTGAGAAGGCATAACTGAGTTCTGAATTCTTATATACCTTAGCAGCAGTATGGCGTGTTTCAAGAACAAATTTACACCAAACGACACCTTATGATTCGAACAGAATACCGTTTTAACTAAAGTTCTTCACCCATTGACTCCACAACCGGTTCCAGGTTAAAAGCTTGCATCTTTCGGCTAATTTTGTCAGAAGAACAAGAACAAAAACCAAAAACTATAATGTCCAAAGTGTAAAGATCACTTCGAATCTAGTTGTTATATTGCTTCCGGCTAAACTTGTATTAAGAATCAAAAGTACCCGTCGGAAACAACAATAGGACATGTGACAACATTCCATAAACTTACTTTCCAATGTATCCACAGTTTGGCCTTTTCCTTTCTGGTTTGCCGTCATTTTTTCCACAGCCGAAGGGTTAATATTGATCTTATTGAATCAGGACATTGACAAAGATGATTTGAAGCTGACTCATTCATGAATTTGCTTAGAGTATTATTAACCCGTTTTATTGGTTTTTCTTTTTGGTAATTGTATTAATTGCATCCGTATCATCAACTAATTATCATAATCCTTCATAATTGTGGAGGGTTGATGTTAATCTTGTCAGATAGTAACGTCCATGGAATCCACTTGCCGCGTGAGCCATACCTAGCTACTGTCACGACTCCATTGTTAAGAACTAACGAAAACTGTGGCATCTTTCTGCTACAAAACATGTTCCATACTGGAACCTCATTAGCTTGTCAGACTAAATCAGTGAAATTAACATTCCCACAAGCTTCTAGTTTACTGTTACCAATAATCATACTGTAGACAATTGAATATAGACTTTTCCTTAGTTTTCTTCAAATCGTTGACCACAAAATTTCACAAAAAAACAAATGAAAAGCTGAAAGGACACAGAACAAGCTCAAAGTGGAAAGTAAAGAACACTGAACTTAAAAACAAGGTTAATAAAAAGGTGGTGAAAAACGGAGAAGGAGGTATTTGTATTGTAGGCCTAAGAAAATATCACGGTCCTCACATTTCCTCTCCTTCATTTACACATCCCTCTATATAAAAAGGGAAGTAAACGGAGATGGGTAGATGTGATTTGTAGTTAAACTTAAGGCTTACTCTCCCTTGTCTTCACCCTTTAACCGCCACTGGGTACCTGCAAAAAGGCTTCTTTTTTTGTTTCCTATTCACATTTAGAGTTTCGAAGGAACTTTTTGCAGGCTTTTCAACAACAACCCAATTCAGTTTTTATGCAGGTATAGCCCATTACATGTTCATGTTCAGATTTAGCTCTAATCTTGGGGAAAGTTTGGCTTTATTTCATAGTTCTCTCGCTCCCTCTCTCGCCTTTTCCTCTCTAGAAGCTTTAATACCGAAGCTTGATAGAGTTAATTGGGGATCGTTTTATTGGATAATGACATAATGTTAATCTTCAGCGCTAGAAATGCATGTGGCGTCTTTAATGTTTCAAAGGTAAGAGCTTGCTTGATTGAATAGAAAGAAGTGTTACCTCTCTTTCGTTAAGTTTAAAGATTGCTTATTAGTGTCGAGATAGTGTCTTTTGATTCATTTGGTGTTCACGAAAACCTTGAAGAGTAGCCTGTTTTTGGTTTGAATTGTCTGCAAATATTGAACATTGTTGTGATTGATTAGTCAAACTTATCTTAAGATTGAAGGGTTATTTACTGAAAGTTCTCGTGCTGTCCAGATTGGAGCTTGTTTTATTGAATTATGACTCGAAAAGTAAGGAGAAAGCTGTCACACTCTAAGGAAACAGATGCGCCAATTGTGGACAGAGGTTCAGTGATTGCAGATGGTGCTCGTCTACAGTTGGACTCTGTTCATGATATTAATTGGAAAACTTTGCCTGATGACACAGTTATACAGATCTTTTCATATCTCAATTATAGAGACCGAGCTAGCTTGTCATCAACTTGTCAAACATTTAGGTTATTAGGTTCCTCCCCTTGCTTGTGGGATACACTGGACCTCAGATTCCACCAGTTGGATGCTGCAGCTGTAAAATTGCTTTCTTCTCGATCCAAAAACACCTGGAAGCTTCAGTTTCGAGGGCCAGAGACAGCAGATGCAATAATTAGACTTGAAGCCAGGGGAGTCCGTGAAATCAGTTGTGATTTTTGTCAGGACATCACAGATTCTACACTTGCAGTCATAGCAGCTCGACATGAGATGCTTGAGAGTCTTCAATTTGGACCAGATGCATGTGAAAGGATTAGCAGTGATGCCATTAAAGCTATAGCACTCTGCTGCCCCCGGTTGAAGAAGCTTCAGATGTGTGGTGTTTGTGAAATTAATGCAGATGCCATTAATGCATTGGCTACGAATTGTCAGCAGCTAATGGAGATTGCATTCTTGGAATCAGATGCAGTTGACGAATTGGCATTAGGGAATCTAGCTTCTATACGATATCTATCGATTGCTGGGACAAGAAATCTGAAATGGGGTTTAGCATCACAAGTTTGGAGTAAATTGCCCAATTTGGAGGGATTAGATGTGTCCAGAACTGATATAAGTTTGAGTTCGGTTATGAGATTTTTGGCATTGTCACAAAACTTAAAATTCTTGTTTGCCTTGAACTGCCCAGAATTTGAAGCTGAAGTGAATGTTGGAATTACATATCATCATAATGGTAAAGTATTGATCACAGTCTTTAGTGACATTCTCAAGGCATTGTCCTCATCATTCACCAAGACTGTTGAAAGTGAGCGCAATGTGTTTGCTTCTTGGAGGAAATTAAAGGACGTTAATAGAATCTTGGGTCAAACTATCACTTGGATAGAATGGATTCTCTCGCATTTGCTTTTGCGCATTGCAGAGAACAATTCAAAAGAGTTTGATGCTTTTTGGACCAAGCAAGGGGCATCAATTTTGGTTCACTTGTTGCAGAGTCCAAAACAGGATGTTCAAGAAAGAGCAGCCACAGCAATTGCAACTTTTGTTGTCATTGACGACGAAAATGCCACCGTTGATTCTCAAAAGGCTGAGATGATTATGTGCAATGGTGGAATACAGCTTCTTTTAGATCTTGCGAGATCATGTCATGAGGGACTTCAGTGTGAAGCAGCTAAGGTAATTATAATTCACAGAATACATGCCTGCGATTCTAGAATTTAGAAGATTGTTAATTATATAATTTTGACAATTCTATGAAGCTTGGGTAGATAAACTGGAATTACTACGGAAATTTGTGGCAAGTAAAGTTCAGTTTAAAGGTTCTTAACTATCCATATGAATTCTTGTTTAGATTGTGATATTCATCCCATTGATCTGCTTAGCTAGAGAGGTGAAAGTTTGTCATAGTTATGCTATACCATTACGATGTGCAGGCCATAGCCAATTTGTCCGTTGATTCAAAAGTTGCTAAATTTGTTGCTGAAAGTGGAGGAATTAGCATTCTTGCTAATTTAGCAAAGTCAATGAACAAATTGGTTGCTGAAGAGGCTGCCGGCGGTCTATGGAATCTTTCTGTTGGAGAGGAGCATAAGGTTGAAAAAATTGGAAGTTTTTATGACTTCTTTGGAAAAGATTGCAGATGAATTAATTATTGTTCTGTCCAGGGCTCCATCGCTGAAGCTGGTGGCATAAAAGCTTTGATTGACCTCATTTTCAAGTGGCCCTCCTCCAGTTGCGGGGTTCTTGTATATATCTCATTTATATGCTATGTTTGAATTGTTTTCAATTGCATAGTTTCATACAGTTTTATGAAATTTTCGTAGCATTAAACAGTATAAGTTGTGATTGGATGTATATATGCCTTTTTTCAGGAACGTGCAGCAGGGGCACTGGCAAATTTGGCTGCTGATGACAAATGTAGCATTGAGGTGGCAGCAGTGAGGGGCATTCAGGCTCTGGTTATGCTTACCACAAGCTGCAAGTTTGAAGGAGTGCTGGAACAGGTGATTCTACTTCCAGATTTCGGTGCATTCCACTGACACGATTTTTCAATAGTGGTTTGTCAACAATTAGACTAAACGTTACTTCTCTTCCAACCAGGCTGCCCGAGCACTATCTAATTTGGCTGCTCATGGGGATACCCATAATGCTTCTGTTGGACAGGAGCCTGGTGCACTTGAAGCGTTGGTCCAACTGACTTATTCTCATCATGAAGGTGTAAGGTAATGTAACTTTTGTGAAGGGTTTTATTTTTGTATCTATAAATTTCTTGCATAGACAAGTGACTTCTGCTGCCAAAGTTGAATTGTATTGATTGTAAGTATCTCAAGTTCAGTGTCATCTTGAAGTTCAAACTTTATGCTGGGCTTGAAGTAAATTTTGTAATCAAATACCATTTTGTGATTTAGCTTAACTTTGTAAGCTCCTTCGTCTTCAACAAAAGGATAGATTTAATGTTGTACCTCATAAGCAGGCAAGAAGCTGCTGGTGCTTTGTGGAATTTATCATTTGAGGATAAAAATCGAGAAGCAATCACAGCAGCTGGTGGTGTTGTGGCCTTGGTATAACATTGCTCAGATTTTCTCTTGATTAATTGTTTGGTTCTAGTTTGTCTTAAATCTAGTCTCACTTGTCTTTGTGATATATCAGATCTAGTTTACAAGATGAAAATTTGTGGAGTTCTAGCTCCTATTGATTGCATTATACAACTCCCTGAAATGGGGGTTACATCTGTCTTGTTTCTGTTTTTCAAAGAACTCATTTGCTGTTTTCCTGTTTCATCTTGGGTTGTATAATAGTTGCCACAAGAACTCAGCAATTAAGATTGAAAATGGTGTATAGCCTGGTCTTAGTGAAATCTCGATGTGTTATTGTGGTTACCCCAGATTGGACCAAAAATGTGATCCAGCATTCTTTCACATGAAAATAAAAGAGTAGGGGTTGTAGTTGAAATGTGTGACTATTTGTTATAGCATTGCATTGATGACCTTGTATCAGGTTCCAAGTTATCAGTTTATCCTTTGATTGTGGCTGTTTGATTTATTATTTGATTATGGTTGCCAGGTTTCTCTGGCAAAATCTTGTTCAAATTCCTCCCAGGTTCTTCAAGAAAGGGCTGCAGGTTCTCTCTGGGGATTGTCAGTATCAGAATCAAATAGGTACTTACAAATTATGTTTCAGATATGTTGAAATGGTGCTCTGCGTTTGTAATTTACACGCTAGATTTGGGCAATTTACTTCTGGCTTTGATACTGACTTTCTTCGAGATTGTTGTGCTTACTCCATTGATTCTCAAATTTTTATAGTAGGCTCAATCCTGCTCTGGAGGTTCGGTTTTGAAATATCAAGCCCTTTCCTACAAGTTTAAATTCATTATTCTTCTACTATTATGAATATATATTAAAGCCGTTCATATCAACATTTCAAATAACAGAATCACCGTTCTAACAGTATCTTTTTTCTTTATAAACATTACTAGAACTAATTTACAGTTTAATATGTGCAAATTTCTTGTTAGACCAAATTTTCCTGTTTCCATCCATTACACTGATTTTTATATTTATGTCCTGTTCATGTAGTGTTGCAATTGGTGAAGAAGGTGGCATAGCTCCCCTCATTGCATTAGCATGCTCTGATGTTATAGTAAGTATCAGTTTCTGGGTAGCATGGATAAATAGCACCAATTAGTTCAATTGAAGAGATTTTTGCCTCCCTATTGACAAAGGATAGGCATCAATCAAACTTAGGGTTTTGACCATGTGCCTTGTCATTAACTGTCCCAATTACCAGGCAAACGCCAAACTTTT
This sequence comes from Erythroxylum plowmanianum, assembly GCA_025531925.1. Lineage (NCBI taxonomy): Eukaryota > Viridiplantae > Streptophyta > Magnoliopsida > Malpighiales > Erythroxylaceae > Erythroxylum > Erythroxylum plowmanianum. The sequence goes on along the minus strand of JANVCQ010000006.1, from coordinate 39,061,538 downwards.
CTTTATTTACCAAAAACTTGTAGTCTCATGACCCCCTTGATCTGTGTTTATCCTGGCAGTAATGTGACTGTTTTTTATATTTAGCTTGTCTTTTTAAACATGACTTTTGCCCCCAAATCACTTGTTGTATAGCAGATTATTTTTGTAAAATGGAACTTCTGGTCCTGTGCGGAACTAGAATATAACAGGGCGAGAAAGTTATTTGTAAGAAGATCATGAAAATGAGAACTGAAATATATGGAGATATCATGCCACTGCAATAAACATAATTTTCAACGTCCTCAAATTTCAGGATGTCCATGAGACGGCTGCAGGGGCTCTTTGGAATCTGGCTTTTAATCCTGGTAATGCACTTCGCATACTGGAGGATGGAGGAGTTCCGGCCCTTGTTCATCTGTGCTCTTCATCACAGTCAAGAATGGCACGTTTTATGGCCGCATTGGCATTGGCATACGTGTTTGATGGAAGGTATAGGTACAAAATATTTACTTATAATCACAATCAATGAAAAGTTCTCAAATTAGCAGTTAGTCAATAGTACATCAAGATTGGACTAGAATGGAACCCTTGCAATATCCAGTGCAAAAAAACGTTAACTGCATTAAGATGCCAGAATTGTCGTCTTTTTTTTTCTTTTCGAGGTTTGTGATATTTGATTCCTTTTGTTCAGAATGGAAGAAACAGCATCAGCTTGTCATTCATCGGGGGATGCATTAAAGATTGAAAATTTAGATGGGGTTAAGAAGATAGGCCTAAAACGCATTGAAGAATTTGTTCTTTCATTTTCTGATCCATCAACCTTTGCTACCATTGTTGTGTCGTCAGCATCCACAGCTCATGCACAAGTCGCAGAAGTATCATACATATCAGAGGCAGGATATCTAAGATGCAGGTAAGTGTCTTTTACCAATCAACTTCACCTTTTCTATACAATTTTTCGAACTCTCAAATCTGTTATATCAGTATTAGTATCCCAGCTAAGGAACATAATCTAGTAAATGAGACTGTATTTTTCCTTCGGACCCTCGTACATTCCTACAATTTTCCCCTTGAACTTGTGCCAGTTATCTTCGAGCTTTTTGTAATTGAATGGTATGGTGTGCATGCATGGCTGTATCTTGTGGCTGTCAATACTTTCAGCTTTTAAACCAACAATGATGTGCCTATTCGGGAATTGTTGGTAAAAAATAGGCATAGTTGAGGTCTTGAACGCTTGTTAATTGATTGGTTGTGTGGAAGTTTTGCTTTCCTAACGATAGTTCTTCTCCAGTTCTATGATAACTAGGTTCTTCTCTACCAACTTCATTTAACGCAGCCATTGTAACCATTCATATTTCTTCTAATCCCAGCTTAGCAGAGATTGGAAGATTCGTCGCCATGCTACGTAGTCCTTACCCTGTCCTCAGAGCCTGTTCGGCTTTCGCTCTTCTTCAGGTCAACCACCCTCTTTCCCTTTGGAAATCAAAGTGGTTGTTTTTCTGCAAAGCAGGCATCATATCAACGATACTGTTCTCTTCTTTCTATTACAGTTTACAATGCCGGGAGGACGTCATTCCATACAGCACTCAAACATGTTGCAAAGTGCAGGAGCACCAAGAGTATTACGTGCCACCGCCGCAGCAGCAGCGGCAACAGCCACTATTGAAGCCAAAGTTTTTGCAAAACTCGTCTTGAGAAACCTTGAACACCACCATATGGTAGCTTTGGATTGAAACGTCCTGAACTTTCATAAAGAGTTCTCATAGTTCAGTGGTAGCTTTCCCCATCTGCAAGCAGGTTTAATCCAGTTAGGGAAGACCTCTGCAACTGCTAGAAATGCGGTAAATTCAGGATGTTGTGTAAATCCTGTCTTCTTCTTTCTGCTTCTCTGCTTCTTCTTCTTCTTCCTAACTTCTCAGTCTTTAGCTCTTTAACTTAAGGTTGCTGGTTTCAAGATGAATCTTAGTATTGGTTCCTTTATTGTATTTGCTACTACTTCCTGTATATATTGGACGGGCAGTCTGTACATAACTGAAAGTTTTGCAGAGTTCTGGTTCAGGGCTTGCATTTTTTTGGCCTTGTTACTTCTTAAGATTATCAATAGAGATAGCAATAAATTGGTTTGAATTGAAACTAATTTTGGTAAGTCCAAATTTAAACTTAACCGAACTTAAATAAATGAGTCTAAATTCAAATTTGTTCGGGTTTTAAACATATTTAAAAAGTCTAAAATGATTAAAGATTTTTCTTTTCTTGAAAGTTAATACTTAATTTAATATATATATATATTATGCACAAGGCTCTTTATTTTGTGAGAGTTTGAGGTCTTTATTTTGTGAGGGTTTGAGGAAGGTTATCGACTTATACAACCTTTTCCTTGTATTTTTTACAAAGAGGTTGGTTCTGTGATTCAAACCAATGACCTTCTGATCATAAACGAGCAACTTTTATTAAATCGTTCTAAAGCTATTTCTTAATATATGTATATTTAATCGGACAATCTTATGTATAAAATTTAATTTAAACCTATTTTTTAGTTGCTAAACTCTTTTTATTTTAGCATTGAATTTATTAAGGTATAAACAATGATACATTGAAAAAAAAAAGTTGAATGTGTTAAATCTCTTTTCCTAAAGTTGAATGATCGTGTATGTTATCATTCCTGTCGCTTTATCCATTGTTGACTTGCACGTATCCCATAAGTTGGAAGCAGAGCAAAGGGACAGGAATGATTCAAAGTACGAACTTTGATTATTATGGAAGTATACGTATGAGGATAAGATCACGTGCAAAGGACAATAAGTTAGCTGATTAATAATTAGAAAATGATTGAACATTACCTGCCAACTTGTGACCTCTTTGTTTGTCTTTATCCAAGGTTTTAGAAACCGCATACGATCAGTTGTAAAGTACAATAAGTTAGTTGATTAATAATTAGAAAATGATTAAACATTACCCGCCAACTTGTGAATTCTTTGTTTGTCTTTTATCGAGGTTTTAGAAACTGAATTGGACCGATCGGTCTGATAAAAAAAAGGTCTAAACCAACTAGTTATTCGGTTATGTTCGATGTAATAATTTCTGCGTTTAAAAATCGACCAACTTATGAGAGAATTGGCCAGTTTATAAGAGAACCGGCCAATTTTTCAGCAACTGGTTCAACCGGTTTGTCAAATATTCACTATTCGAGTACCTAATGCTACTAAACTTTTAGATTTCATCATGACTCTCTCGCCTCTTCTCCATCTTCTCTTCACAATCTCTCACCACCTCCATGCATGTAGGTAAATATGATACTTGGAGGTAACTATAGATGCCGAAATTGATTTCTATTCGTTATCTCCTTGGGTGGCTATTGTGAAGTTAATCTTTTATTTTCAGATCTCTCGTAGCTGGTCTGAGATAAGAAGCTTGCTAAAGCAAATTCGAACTCCTTCCTTAGTGGCTAAGCAGCGTGATGAAAGGGATTGTATCTACATCCATCTTATGTTCCTCACTGTTATTATACTTTCTCTTAAATTTGGGCTTTAATTTTTTTTTTTTCAAAGGGGTATTGCTCTTTTGCTTAGTGCTGCTGCGCTTTTCTTACTGGAGAATAGGACAGAAGAACATATCATATAGAGCTCCAATTTATATAAAGTTCCAATTTGTACCATTTTATTCAAGTTTTTATTAAGAGACAAGGACAAGGCGGTGATAGTTTCGATATTCTGTTTTATTCAAGTTTCATTATTATTGTGTTTTCTGTAACAATTAGAATAGAACTTTACTATATACCCTATTAATAGTTGTTATATATACTCTTTGAACTTCAATTTGTTGTGTGTTATCGTTTCAATATGTTAACAGGTAAGGAGATAAGGATCAACTAGTATTGATTAATTAGTTTTCTGTAATAGTTAGAACTCCATTTCATATCAATCTCTGATTTTGATAGCTGAGTTATATGTACTCTTTCAAGTATTCAATTTGTTGATCTACTAGCAATATTTCGATGAGGCTATTTATACTTTGAAGTGGAGCAATTGCTAGAGCAAAGTTTTAATAAGTGAGTAATATCTATTTTGTCATCTGTGTATCCATTCTATTGCCGTTGGTCTTATATATGTATGTTCCATTATGTTGTGTTTGCATTTTCCTCTCCTTTTCCTTCCTTTTCTAATGTTTGAGGATCAACTTTGGATGATAGTAGTTTCCCATATCAACTTGATTTATTTAAGAATCATAATCCTTAATGATTCCACATCTAAAGGTTGAACCAAACCTATAAACTTTACATATTTATTAATGAACTTGTCACTATCCTTGGAAAATCCAAGTGGGAATTGAGGAAGTTTCATTCTTGAAGAGGCAAAGAATACGAGTTCATGTGATAAGAAACATCTTCTAGGCTTTGTTGAAGTGAGTGGGGATCCTCTGTTTCCACTTAATTTAGTTGTTTGATCTTGAGTACTTAATTTGGTTACAAATACAGCTATATCTCATTGTTTCTTTTTCGAGTGGCATCCTTAGTTGAATTCCGAGGTTAAGTGGGCAAAACCTCAACTCAGTCCAAAGTTGTCCAAAACCTTCAAAGGACAAAGGCACTCTTTTTGCTACCGTGACTAAATCAAGGAAATAATGATTTGTCTCATTGTTGGTCGGCCTTCGATTACTGAAAAGCTTGCCTTGTCGGTAACTATTCACACCACACCTTCTTAAGTCTCTACTTCTCGGAGTTAATGGAGAAATTAAAACACTAATAGCATAACCTTTTCTCTTTGCTTTTTTGACCTATATTTATGATATAGTTTAGTCAAAAGGAAAAGGTTCATAAATTGTTGAAAATGGTATCTTAAAGCACAATTTTATGCTTGTGATTGTCATTATAATTAGAATTATTTAAGTTGGAGACTTTTGCCTTGACAATAGTATACCCAATTATTTTTTTAACACTTTTTAGGTTAAATCATAATGGAGAATATGAAATCATCCTCTACTCGCGGTAATTCCCATCCAATATGGAATTATTTTTTGTCTTCTCAAGCATCTGGTGGAAATATCCAATATAACTGTATATTTTGCGGTAAAATATTTAAAGGGGGAGGAATTTATAGAATGGAAAAAACATCTTGCTGGTGTTAAAGGTAATATTGTTTCTTGCAAAAAATACCACTTGATGTGCGTGATACAATTGGAAAATATTTGCAACAACAAATAAAAAAGAAAAAGGAAAATAAAGAGGCTTATGATATATCTTTTAAAGATGTTGGAGCGCCACAAGTATTAGATAAAGAAAAAAGGAAAGCTACTATTGACATAGATTCTTATTTTTTTATAATAACTACTCCTGGTTCCTAACCTAGTCTAAAAAGTGTTTTGGTTGATAAGGATATTGTTTTGTGATATAAAAGAGCATGGGCTAGATGGTTCTAACATTCACATATTTCTTTAAATGCTTTAGATTCACCATATTTTCAAGAAACAATAGATACTACAACAACAATAAGTCCAAGATTTAAGGTATCATCTTATTATGAGATGCGTGTGCCTTTGCTTCAAGATTTAAAAAAGGAATGTCAACTATTTGTGGATACATATAAGTCTAATTGAGAATCAGCAGGACGCACTATTATGGCAGATGAGTAGACTAATCAAAGACAAAGAACCGTAATTAATTTCTTGGTTTATTGTAATATTGGAACAACTTTTATCAAGTATGTTGATACTTCTGACATAGTAAAAAGTGCTAATGCTTTATCTAAATTATTTTTTGAAATTGTAGAGTGGGTTGGACCAAAGAATGTTGTGCATTTTGTTACAGATAATGCAACTAATTATGTATCAACTGGATACTTATTACAATCAAAGTATGGGCATATTTATTGGTCTCCAAGCGCTGCTCATTATATAAATCTTATTTTAAAAGATATTGATGATATGGACCATATTTCTAGTCTTGCTTTATGCGCATCTAAGATCATAATTTTTGTGTATAATCATGTCACATTTTTATCTTAGTTAAGAAAGCAAGAAGATTGGGTTGAGATTGTGCGCCCCACAGCTACCAGGTTTCTAACTATATTTATTACTTTGAAAAGTGTTTATGAACATAAGCAAATACTTCAAAATTTAGTGACAAGTAAGCATTTTTCAAGTCATAAATTATCAAAGAGTGAAAAAGAAAAAGAAGTTTGTGCTATTATTCTAGATAATAAATTTTGGGATGCTTGCTTGATCATTGTGAAGATTGTGGCTCCGCTTATAAGGCTGTTGAGGATTGTTAACTTGGATAAGAAGTCATCTTTGGGGTATATATATGATGGTATGTATAGAGCTCACAAAACAATTATAAATCTTTTTAAAGGAAAGAGAAATTGTACAAGCCTTATATAGATATTATTGATCGACGATGAGATAAGCATCTTACTCAAATAATCCACTTAGTAGCTTATTTTTCATTCCTTATTGCTTATATAGTGGAGAAGCACGTAAAATTAATATTATGAGTGGTTTGTTTTATGTCGTTGAATGTAAAGGTACTTTCTTTGTTGAAGAGCGATCACAAGTGATAAATGAAATTAAATTGTATCGTGAAGGTTTAGAAAGCTTTGCTAGATCATCAGCAAAGAGAGAATTTATGATTAAAAAAATGCAGTCAGGTAAGTTTTATATTTTTAATTCATTATTTAATTATTAATAATATGTATTTTTATCATAACTATTAATTTAAAATACAGATGAGTAGTGAAGATTATTCGGTGACAGTGCTCCAATATTGAGAAAACTTGCTATTAGGTTATTCAGTCAAACAGTTTCTGCATCAGGTTGTGACCGTAATTGGAGTGTTTTTAAACGTATTCATACAAAGAAACGAAATCGTTTGGAACATCAAAAACTTAATGACCTTGTTTATGTTACTTATAATTTGATAATGAAGAACATATATTTTATAGTTTCGTTTTTATTTCAATAATTTTATTTTTATTATTGATTTTATAATTTCTCTATTATATATTCAGAGCGCTTAGTAAGAAGAGAACATATGATCGAGTTGATATTGATTGTATTGAACATATTGATTTTTGAATCAAAGAAGAAGAATCATCACCTGATCTTGATTATAATGAATTTGAAAAGACGATTTATGAAGAAAATGTATTTGTCACAAACGAATGAATTAAGAACATCTACTGATGGTCAGTTCATATCTTATTTTGATCATATTTAAGCTAAAATTATACTGTATTATAAGTTTACAATTGAGAATAATTTCATACATTACTAATTTGTCATTTATTTTAATACAGTAGAAGAAGTTGATTCAAATATTTTGGATGAAAGCGTAGTTTATGAATCTTTAAATAGCGATGGAGAATTTGGAGCTTTTGACGATGATGAGATACAACCTCCTTCAGACATACAATTTTGATTTTTATTGTTATTTTAAGTTTTATATTAAACTCATATTTATTTATTATTAGTTCATTATATAATAAT
>JANVCQ010000006.1:39034798-39053980 GCA_025531925.1 Erythroxylum plowmanianum | reverse complement strand
TTGGTGTATTTTGTATTTCAATAAAATATTTTATTTTTACTTATTCTTATAAGTTTTACTTCTTATTTATTATATATCGATTTTATAATAGATTACTACCGGTTGAACCTCTAATCCTTAAACCTTTCTTTCGATCTGTTTGATGTCCAATCCGATTTTTAAAACATTGCTTTTATCATTAGGGATGTCAATAGGTTGGGCCAGGTCAGGAGCGACATTAGATGTCCGGCCCGTAGCCCGATCCATCCTTAGTTTTTTTATAACAAATTTTCAAAATGACGTCATTTTTGTTGTTTCGAGCTGGCCCGTCTCATGTCCGGATCGGGTCGAATTGTTTTGGCCCGTGACCCATCCGTGGCCGATCAACTCGGGCCAAAATTGCTAAGCATATTTACCATGTACATAGTTATGGAGATAGAGTTTAGAAGGACAATTTTTTAATTAATTTAATTAATAAATTTACTTTTACTAAATTATTGGGTCATACACATTTTACTACAAAAATTTTATTTGATCTATTCAAGTTTTGATGGTGATAGCTCGAAATTCGATTGGTTGAAATCCAAAACAACATAATTTTATCTTAATCTTTCAAGTTAGGATGACCCAATTCTGAAAATCAAAATTAACATGTAATTTAATTAATTTCGACTTAATTGAATGAATTAAATCATCTTGACACTTTTAATAAATCTGATTTTACTAAATTATATGTCAAATCTAATTTATGAAAAAAAATTCGGCCTACTCGGAAGTAGCTCAAAATTTGATTGGTCAAAATGTAAAATAACATTATTTTATTTTAATCATTTAAGTTGGGATAAAGTAATTTTAAAATTCAAAATCAATTTGAAATTTTATTAATAAGGTAAAGTTGTTCCTTTGTGATCATAAGGTTACAGGTTCAATTCACGGAAGCAGCCTCTTTGTAAAAATATAAAGGGAATGTTACGTATATAGGGAAGGTTGCGTACATCATGACCCTCCCTAGACTTCCTGCAAAAAGGGGAGCCTTATATACTTGACATGTTGACTATTAATTGGGGTTAAATTGAATTGAGCCAAGTCATTTTGTTAAATTTATTAAACAATATTATTTTATCAAATTAAGACGATTTGAATCTCTATTTAAATTAAGACAAAATCATATTATTTTATATAAATTATTTTAATTAGTTTATATCTTACATTAAAACTTAAATTCCATCAACTATAATTGGACAGAGTTCTGATAAGTGAACTTGACATGTGACATTTATAAAGAACGATTAGAATTCACGTCAACTTTTTTCATGAAAATACATTAAACCAGAGGAATCTTTTGAAACTAAAGTTTTTAGCTTTAATTGCACTAAGAAGGATTCGAGGAAAAGAAACAGTTTTTGTTGCATATTCATTGCTTCATTTACCATTGTTGTTAGGTCTACATTGTATTCACCATTGTTGATGCATTTTTTAACTTGCTCTAGATTTTCGTTGCGATTTTGTGTTCAAAGATTGTTCTTTTTGTTATTTAAAGCTCTTATATAGAGTATATGTTTTTTCCCCGTTACTCCAAGCTAGAAGGATCTCCTCTTATTGTTCATTTTTCTAAATTTTTTCCCTAGCAATCATCTTCACCACCATAACTAATACTTTAAGCTCAGCCTTTTAGATCAGATCCCTTCACATTAACCTATAAGACTCCATTGAAACCAAAGTTTTGAGCTTTACTACACATAAGAGAAGGATACAAGAAAAGCAAACGATTTTTGGTGCGTATTCATCATTGTTTTCACCATTGTTGATGCATCACTTAGGTTTTCAAAATTTTTTTTCCTTCTTCTTCTTCTTCTAGTAGGTGAGGCGATGGAGTTTCCAAGATCTACAAACGAGCTCGCCTATGCTTCTAGCCCCGCTACCCATATTCAGGTTTTATGTATAGGAAGACTTAGGTCATGATATTTCCATCACTGGCTAGTTGACTCAACTTTTTTGCTACATGTGTTTTGATTATTGCTTTTAATTTGTTAATTCTTGCATGTCTCTTTCTTCTACCTGTTTGTTAGATTTGATTTGTATATGATTCCCTTGCTATGTGCATCTGGTTGACCAACCGGGCATTTGCTTGATTAGTTGGTTGGGTTTTTCTTCTTTTTTAATTTATTATTATTATTATTATAATTATATTTTTCTTATTATTTGTATTCCTATTTATCTTATTATTATTATTAGTATTATTATTCTTATTATTATTATTTTGTCTTTTACACTTGCATCACATACTTGAAAAAAAATTTAAACTTTTCATGTTGCATTTATTTATGGGTCTACAAGAAACAGTCTCTCTATTTTGTAAGAATATGGTTGCGTACTATCAATCCTCTCTAGATCTTGCATTAGTGCAGGATTCAACTAGATGTGATGATGATAATGAAAATACTACTTTATATCGTTTAGCCTTATAACCTAGGGTTGACTAATTATTAAAAAACAATACTTCCTTTTCGTTTTTAATCACTTAATAGCCTTCCTAATCCAATTTGCACTATAAAATAAGAAAGAATGACCCCACTTTAAAAGAGGGACATTCTAATACTTCATAAAAATAAAAAAGTTAAAATTTATTTTTATTTCATGAAATTAAAAGTTACTTTCTAAATAATTTATAATTAATTATATAAAATAAGATAATTTTAAAAATTAATGACATAATATTTAAATTATGAATTTTTATTATAAATATTTAAATATAAAAAACTAAAACTAGATGAACTTATTAATTTAGAAATATTTACTTAGAAAAATCAATAATCTTTCTAATTCAATTTGAGTGGCAAGAAAAAAGAAAGATTAGGGATGACAAAAGGGTTCAAGTCATACTCGAAATTGGGCCTCTAGTCAAACTTGGACGATGATATCTACAAAATGACGTCATTTTATCTTTTTAAAAAATAATAATAATTCATACTGGATCTTCTTAAGCCTGGGTTCAGCTCGATACATTGTCATCTCTAAGAACGACTCTACTTTTAAGGAGCGACATTGTAGACCCCTGATTGTGTTACTTCATAAAAATAAAAATATTAATTAATTTATTTTATTATCTAAGTAAATTTATTATGCAATATAAATTACAATTAATTTATGAAATTAAGAGAATTTTAAAAAAGAATATGAAAAATATATATAAAATGATACACAATATTTTAATTAATATCACTTTTTTTTTTAACAAATAAAAGAATGTAACTTTTATTGCGTTCAACTGCCTACTCAATTGACTACGGCCAACCACGTGTTAATAACCAGCAGGCTTGGTAGTTGGAGGACTTCTCTTTCATCTTCACTTTAAGCTTAATTAGACCATGTTTAAAGCAATAAATACTTTTTAATTTAATATGAAAAAAAGAAAATTACGAATTACAACCTGTTGACGTGGACCCAATTTATTCGAAACGGCCATAATTAAAGAAGAAAATTACAACATGCTGACGTGGAAGCAATTTATTGGAAACCGCCCATAATTAAAAAAGCCATCAGAGAAAACTAACTTATTCTCGTTTCGTTCGTGATCAGCTACCTTTTGCAAGCGTCCTTCGTTTGTTTCCTCTCTTCCTAGCCAACTCAGCGCTTCTTCCCACAGTTTCTCTCTGAAATCTCCCGGACTTTTGGTAGCGCAGCCAAACACCCTACCACGCTTTGTTTTTTCTCTTTTATTTCTCGAAATCCTCACCGATTCGTATCGTCAAATGCTCGTTATCTGCACTGAGGATTGTGAAGTGAGAATCGGTACGAGTATGGAGAAGGGAATTGTGGGGAACGGAGCCGTGCGGAACGGGGTTCTGCAGAACGGGGTTTGCTCTTCGGAATCGGTCAGCGGAAGCCGCGACGTGTGGAGTTGTACGGACGCCGAGTCTGCCTCTGCTGATCATCTCGTTATCATGGTCCACGGTATTCTTGGAAGGTCAGTTTTTTTTTTTTTTGTTGAGGTTCTCACTGAATTGTGAGTGTTGATTGTTGATTTTTGTTAGGGTTTCGATTGGGTTTTTTGTTCTGTCTTATTGATCTTTTATTTCCGTTTTTTTTTTAATATATGAGTTCTGCGTGTGTAATTTGTGTTTAGTAATTAATGGCACTGTGGATATTGAAGTGGAATACTAATTTTTCGTGATGTTTATGTTCTTTTTTACCTGGTCCAAAATATGAATTACGGTACTTGCAACCTGTGAAGTTAAAGAACTGTTACTTCTTTTATTTTCGTTATTGTCTATTTAGTGGTAGATCATGTCAAATTACGTTCTTTTTTAGTCTGATTGGTTTGCTTATGTTGGGTATGCATTTCTTGCTCAGTGCCAAAGATTGGAAATTCGCTGCGGAGCAGTTTGCTAGAAGGCTTCCCGATAAAGTGTTCGTTCATTGTAAGGAGGACCTTCTGTTTTCAAATTCAGTAAAATTCTGGATCCATTCATCTGCTTTTGATGCTTATTTGGTTGAGCTTGAAGGGAATTTACTTTCTGTTGATGGTTATTTGTGATGTGAATTGAGATTGGGCTTCATTGATTGTAGGTAGTGAACGAAATATGTCTAAGTTGACTCTAGATGGTGTGGATGTGATGGGTGATCGATTAGCCAAAGAGGTAAATGTTATACTTTTATCACAAGATGTATAGTTAGTTTATACTTTTCCTGACTGTTGTTTTCAAGTCAGGATAGTTTAATAAATTTGCTCTTGTTCTTTTTATTGATTTACCATTCCATAATTACAGGTCCTTGAGGTAATCCAGAGAAAGCCAAATTTACAAAAAATTTCCTTTGTTGCACATTCAGTTGGAGGATTAGTGGCAAGATATGTCATTGGAAAATTGTATAGACCACCCAAGACAGAAAATTTGGAGGATTCTATGGCTGCAGGTGAGGACTTAAGGGGTACAATTGGTGGGTTAGAGGCTATGAACTTCATAACCGTAGCAACACCACACCTTGGTTCAAGGGGGAATAAGCAGGTATCCTTTTTTTACAATTAAAATTAGCTTTTAGTTCTTTCAGCATAAATGGTGCACTTGATTATGATGTATATTTGTGAGTAGAGGTAACCACATTGGGAACTATTGGAAAACAGAAGATGAAATATGCAGAAAAAGAAACTTAAAATGTTTCTTTTGGATAGGGACAGAAAGACAAATTGTGAAGTACAAAAGCTGATGGTAATATACCATTCTAACGTGTGCCTATGTATTAAAATGTTCCTGGTTTCTTGATATTTTACATTTTACTTCTCTTAGGCCATAACTAATATTGCAATAGTGTTATTTTCTTTGTCACTCATTTAAGGAGGGTAGAGGCGATGACAAACATATCATAGTGTTATTTCTTCTATCACTCATAAGGAAGGCGGATCGTAATCTTCAGATTCGTGTGTTCCATGTGAGATTGGTAAAAGGCAGCATTCCCTGCAGATTGCATCAAGGCGCTTTATAAATCAGACATAAGGGCATGTGTGAAAGCTGTTTTTTTCACTTCAGCACAAATGTTTCTTTCTACGTCCATAATATCTTCTTAATAACTTAGAATGTGCAAGTATTCTTGATCCTGTTCCAATTTCCATATGAAATGGCTATATATTTATCTTTAGTATGTGTGCTTCTATATGTTTCTCGTTTGCTAGGATTAGGTTTTACTAGATTAGATTTCCTTACTAATTGTGTGCAAACTATCTATGTTTTCCAGGTACCATTTCTTTTTGGCGTACCTGCTTTTGAGAAAGCTGCTAGTCTTGTCATTCACTGGATATTTAGGAGAACAGGTCGACACCTTTTTCTAACTGACAACGATGAGGGCAAACCTCCACTGCTTAAACGCATGATACAAGATTCCGGTGATTATTATTTTATGTATGGCTCTGACTTCCAATATGTAAAATTCGTTGTACTGAGTTAATTGAACTGTAATTCAATATTTAAGCTGCATATTAATAGTAGAACCTAACACATTTATGCAGGTCGGCATTGCGGGCGTTCAAGCGTCGTGTGGTTTATTCAAATGTGGGATATGACCGTATCCTTTTTGCCTGTTTGAGGTGCTCATGATTAATGTCTAGCTCTTACAATGTTTTCCAGTTTATTATTTTGTATCCTTCATAGAAAACATGTAGACATTGTGGGCTGGAGAACGTCATCAATTAGGCGTAACAGCGATCTTCCTAAGGTATATCTCCTTGCAGTTTAATATTTTGGTGCAAGTTACTGGATCAGTGCGTAATAAACTCAAGATTTGCTTTCTTTATGTAGTGGGAAGATTATCTCAATGAAAAATATCCACATGTTGTTTATGAAGAGCACTGTAAGGCCAGTGGCACTGAGCAGCATGATTTGACAGATGATACTAGCTCTGACAAGCTGGAAGGTATTACTTCTGATATTAGATCAGAACATTCAAATGCTATGATCACGTTGTGTAATTGTCTTTATCCCCTGCGAATTTCTCCGTTATGCAGGACACATTTTTTTGTTAATTCTTATTTCTTTTTACTGTTTTCCAATTGTTAATGGACCCTGTTTCCGCAGAGGAATTAGTTACAGGCCTGTCGACTGTTTCGTGGGAGAAGGTAGATGTTAGCTTTCATACCTGCAGACAGAGGTTTGCTGCTCATAGTGTTATTCAGGTCTCCCCTCTCTCTCTAACACAAAACAAGCGTCCTTACAGTGTTGCAAGTAGACATGCAATTTGTTTGTTAGTCTTTGAACAAGCAGGATGAAATTCTGAATATCTTGCAGGTCAAAGATCATGTACTGCATAGAGAAGGTGCAGATGTCATAGAACACATGATCGATCATTTTCACCTTTAGAAGCCATACAAGTCACCTCGCTAGAATCAAGGTTATGGTCGATCTATGAATAGGGGTGCCTTTAAGCTATCTACCAAATGGATCATCAAGTCTTACATGGTGTCAATAATATGGCAATTCATCGACATTCCTTTGCTCTCTGACAAAAATGGTGACCCAATCACCAATTAATAGATTTTTTGGCTATTCTTTGAATTTAATGTACGTGGACACAAAAGTTACATGAATACGAAAAATGCCAATTGGCATCCATCTATTAATTGTTCTTTATCCTGCAAGCATTTGAAATTTCAGATCAAAGATGAGATAGTAAATAGTAATTAGAATATTATGAGTTCAAGATATGCCTCTGAAGTTATGTATAATCGACGAAAGGAAAGTGGATTATTGCTCATCGACACATCTATCGAGAGAGCAACAAACGCATCAACTGGCTTGCTAATTATATGGATCATTTTGATGTCGGAGTTACTTATTTTAACATAACACCTATCGGGTGTCACATGATTTTTGTAAAGGATTTATCGGGAATATGTTTCTCCCGACTCGAGGTATAACTTTGGTTTAGTTTCTCTTTATATATAAGAAAAAGTCAACGTATAGTTGACGAAATTGTCTGACCTTTGCAAAAGAGAACTTGTACTTTGGTTTATTCCTTGTTCCTTTTATCTTCCAAAAGGTTCTGGAACAGCTGAGCTACCTGAAACAGATGGGGCACACTCAAAAATTGAAGATATGTTTTAAAAACTCGATTCCAAACAGAGAAACAAACTCAACTTTTATATATATTTTAGCAATTCCTCCGTCTACTACTCAAAACTCGTCGCCAATGGATTGCTTTGATCCCTACCAGATCACTTAGATCGACTGATTCTCTAAAAAAGCTTCTTCTGATCATCATCAACATCTCTTTCTATCTGCAATCAAGCTCAGCTCAGCTGATTTTTGTTAAAAATATATTCTTTTTTCTCATAGTCGCTTTAAATTTCCCACAAATTCATGGAACTTTCAATCTCTTCACCACACTCAGCTTCACTTCCCTTCTTCTACTCCCACAAATCCATTCTGTTACCAGCCATCCTCAACTCCAATCCAAAATCCATTGATTTCCCATCCAAGACTTTGTTCTGGCGCCATAACGACCCACTCAAAGCTCAGTCGTCTTCAAGTCACACTCTTCTCGACGACGACGACGGTTTCTTCCTCGAAGACGTCCCTCACTTGACCGATTTTCTTCCAGACTTGCCCGTACTCTACGTTCCTATAGATATCTATGTCTTTGCGTTTTCTTAAATTCCCCTCTTTTTAGAAATGTGATTGAATCGAAGAAAACGTTTACTGTTTATGATTTACCTTTCACAGGCGTACCCGAATCCATTGAAAAATAGTCAAGCTTATGCTGTTGTCAAGTACGTACTTTTATTGAAAAGAGTATACATTTTGTCGAATTTCTTGTAATTTACTAGTGATCATATGTTTGAAATTTTTGTTTTTATAGGGAAACGTTTGTCAGACCCGAAGTTGCGGTCGCCCAAAATGTAAGTACAGAAGAGCTTGCTTCTTATGGCATGTGTTGGATAGTCTTGTGTTGTTAAACTCGTCCTTGTCTGGAATTTGTTAAATAGTCCTATATTGTTAAACTTGTCTCTCGTCATTGCTATTCAGATTGTTGTTCAAAGAGATAGTCCCAGAGGAGTGCATTTTAGACGTGCAGGGCCTAGAGAGAAGGTGGGTTTCTTTATGTCCTTATTGATGTGCTTTCTTTGTTTCTTTTTATCATTACTTATACAAGCAAACTTGTTCTATTTTTGGAGTCACGAGAGCTGATGAACAAAAAATGGCGGTGTAGGTCTATTTCAAGCCCGAGGAAGTGCGTGCTTGTGTAGTCACTTGTGGGGGGCTATGCCCTGGGATAAACACGGTCATTCGGGAGATAGTGTGTGGATTGAATTATATGTATGCTGTAGATGATATACTTGGGATTGAGGTCATTTCCCTTCAGCTACAATGTTTCTTTTCTGTTATTCAGATATGTTTCTGGCCTTTGATTTAACTGTTAAAGTTTTCCCAGGGAGGTTATAAAGGATTCTATTCTAAAAACACTTTGAATATGACACCCAAAGTTGTGAATGATATTCATAAACGTGGTGGTACTTTTCTTCGTACATCACGGGGAGGTCATGATACCCACAAGATCGTTGATAACATTCAGGACCGAGGAATTAATCAGGTGAATATTTATTTTGCCTGGATGGTGTTTGGATTGCTGAAGTTTTTCCTTAAAAGTATTCAGAAAGATGTTTGACCCAGATAAAGAAAATTAATTACACTGATATGATGAAAATGGTTAACTAATATTCTTTTGTTCTAGGTTTATATTATTGGAGGTGATGGCACCCAGAAGGGAGCAGCTCGAATTCATGAGGTGAGAAGAGACAGTGTTGCATGATCAATGTTGTATTATGCTTTTATTTTTCAATCTAATTTTGTTTAATTTTTAAAGGAAGTTGAGAGACGTCGCCTTCAAGTGGCTGTTGCTGGAATACCGAAGACAATTGATAATGATATAGCTGTAAGCTTTGCCATTGTGCTGTAATGTTCTATATAATGCCAACTATGTTGTAGCGTCATCCCCAAATTTATCGGGCCTGTATACAAGTGAAGGTTTGGTTGAGTTTTTTCATCTTTTAGAACGTTAGCATCCATTAAAATGCTGCATTCTCTTTTGGGTATATTCTGGGAGAGTGGTAAGCAAAATCACTTTACAATCACCTAAGATTCTACAGAATAGTTAATGCAGAAACGACCCATATGGTAAGTTGGCTGGTCTGCCAAGTTGCCACCAAATGCTATGGTGCAGTGTCATATATGAAACATCACTTGTATTCACCCAGAAAGCTCTAGGTTCACATTCCTGAAATGTATTTGTAATCTGGGACGACAGCTGAGTTGAATGAAGTTTGAGTGAATCCTGAAAGAAGCTCTGCATTTTTCTTGTCATTTTTAGGTGATAGACAAATCTTTTGGGTTTGATACTGCTGTTGAAGAAGCTCAAAGAGCTATTAATGCCGCGCATGTGGAGGCTGAAAGTGTGGAAAATGGAGTTGGAATAGTTAAACTTATGGGCAGATACAGTGGTGAGTTTCTGAATAATGAATAACAATTAAGTGTCATTCTGAATTGCCTTTTTATAATTGTTACTTACACGCCTGCTACGTTGCTTTCCAAATGTATATTTGCAGGTTTCATAGCTATGTATGCAACTTTGGCAAGTCGAGATGTGGTGAGATCCTATTGTGTTGCAATAGCCATCTGTTTATGACCTTGAAGATGTTTTGTTTATTTTTTATCCATGTCAAACTTCTCACATGTACAGTCAGATAATTAATTCTATCGGCTAGGAGGGCGGAGGAGATGAAGGAAAGGGAATAGCTTAAATTTAATTTTGACTTAACAACACACTCCATTTTTTTGTATGTCTATGTGTTTAATATATCTTCCTTTTGATGCTGCCATTCTTGTATATATACATTTGATGCTGTTCCTTCTTTTATATATGTCTTCTTTTCTAATGTAGTCTTATCAAATGACACACAATATCATCTGATAATAAAAAGAGGTCTTATTCTCGAAATGTGCATTCGGCAAGTTTAGATGCAGTTGAAGATTGTGCATATAATGATGTACTCTTTTAATGTTTCTCTGATTATGGTTGTAAATTGTATAAGTCGAGCTGTAACACCAATGTGATCAGTCCCTTCAATTTTCTTCTCCCGCGTCTTCCATATCAGATAAAGACATAGAATAGACATCACATCAGAATACTTTTTCACGGCATGATTTGAATGCCTAGTATTGTTAATGGCTTATCTTTATTCTGACAGGATTGCTGCCTGATTCCAGAATCTCAATTCTTTCTGGAGGGTTCAGGTGGGCTTTTTGAATATATTGAAGAACGGATTAAAGAAAATGGGCATATGGTTATTGTAATTGCAGAAGGGGCAGGGCAAGAATATGTTTCTCAGAGCATGGGTGCAGTTGATGAAAGAGATAGAGATGCTTCAGGGAATAGGCTACTTCTTGATGTAGGCCTGTGGTTGTCTGAGAAAATCAAGGTGGATCACAAGATATTCAATTGGTCACAAGATATAACATTATGTATACAGCTAATGCTTACTCTATTTTGTCTTACACTTTATATCTAATGTCACAGGACCACTTCACGAATATTCACAAGACAATAAATATGAAGTATATAGGTATGTCTGAAATAATGTTGTAGCTATACTAACTTACATTTTTACTTGGAGGATACATAACAACGTTGTAGAAAACAGAAGTGATGAATAAATTGCAGTTCTAAGAGATATGTCTGAAAAGCTTGTATGTTTCATTTCCACCAGAGTTCACCCTTTTATTCCCTTGTACAGATGTGACACAGGAGGATTTTTGCTGTCTAATTGTGCAGTCTTATGTAAGATTATAAAACGCTGAAGGTCCATAATGGGTGCTACTAATGTGGTTCAATTGTCTGCCAAGGAAATGGTTGTGATATATTCCCTCTTTTATGGTAAAATTTTCCATTTGCAGATCCAACTTACATGATACGAGCTATTCCCAGTAATGCATCAGACAACATTTATTGCACCCTTCTTGCACATAGTGCTGTTCACGGGGCTATGGCCGGGTATACAGGCTTCACAGTTGGACAAGTGAATAGCAGACATGCATATATACCGATTGCTGTAAGCATCCTCCTCCTAAGTTCCTGATCAGGATGACATGTATTGTAGGAGTCCAAGTTACATGCTCACTTAGCTTTGTCTTAACGGTTTGTTTCATGGTTAATGATTCTGACTATTTGACATGCAATAAGCATCAATGGAGTTGGTTTTTGACATATATTTTGCTTGTTTGTGTGAAAACCTGTAGCGGGTGACTGAGACAAACACGGTGAAGTTGACAGACAGGATGTGGGCAAGAGTTCTTGCCTCAACAAATCAGCCTACTTTCACAGAGGTCATTGGATCATTTCAAGGCATAAGCAGTGGATGACAACAAGTTGGCTTAGATTTCTGGACTCAAATCCTAGGATACTACTGAACCCTCTCCCATCTTCCAATTCCAGGATTCTGAGAACCACAAACTCAAGAATTTGGCTGCCAAATTTTTTAGATTTGTTACTCACTGATGCGTCGTGTGAATAGCTTCTTATTATTCACAACACATCAGTGATTACAACTAGAGAAGTTAAAAAATTTTTATAAAATAACGTTGTTTTCTAGACAATCTTGTTTTAATTTTTTTGATAAAAATTAATTTTGAATAGGTTAGCTTTGGATTTTCCAAGTTTGATCGAACTCAGACTCGAGTCTGGAGCCTCTGCCCAAATATAGAATTTCGGGTAGCCAAGCTTAGTCCAATACATACACAAGAATAATGAATGTAGCATTAAGGTGATGAGCCAAAAGCTGTCCAGTATGAATAGACAGAACAGAAAAAGAGATGGAACGATGAATAACCTCATTGCCACTGCAGGCCCTGAGAAAAAAGAAGCAGAAGTAGTAGCAGAAGTAAACAGGGGCTGGCTACTGCATCTGATACTGTGAGCAGGAGGAGCGAGGAGGGTTATTTCGATTCTACCAGCGATTGAAAAAAAAAACAAAGAAGAAATTCCAAATTTGGGGATTTGGGGTAACTACATACCGGTGAATGAATCAAGCTAATGCAATGAAATCAAGTAGTAAGAAATTGAAGTACAGGGAAGAAACTAAAGAATCTGAATCTTAAAGCAAACGAGAATGATAAGAACTTTTGCGTGAATTATGTATTTGCACTCACACTCACGCTAACTTCACGCAATCCGTCACGCAAGTACAAGCATACAGAATTAAGACGAAAACAACAAAGAGAGAGAAAGAGAAGAGGATCAGAATTTCATTCAATGATTGCATGCATTACAATATGTTATAACGGATATATATTCTACCGTGCTTAGAATTTTCTCGACTATTATCACATGAGTCTGAGATACGTTCGTTGCTCCTACGCGGCGTTTTACTTATTCATAATCTATCATCTACGGCACCGTTCTTTTCTTCTTCCTCTCGCATCCATGCAGCTCAAGTTTTCGTAACATCTCCTCCGTCTTCAGGAATCACCTTATCCATTAGATTGACATTCGGGAACCTCTTCTGGAGTTCGTAAAACATTTCCCACATAGCCTCCTCTTGTGCTCCTTCTTGCCACTGTATGAGCACTTGCGTGACTGCTCTATTATTCTTCTTCACCATTTCCTTCCCCAAATGGCCACTGGAATTTTTTCTATATCCTTCATTGTTGTGGGCAGTTGACTTGATGTGGGCGTGCTTTCGGATACAAAACCCCGCAATTGAGAAACGTGGAAAGTGGGATGAATGGTTGTTCCTTCAGGAAGTCCTAGAGTGTACGCCACCTTATTCACCTTCGCAATTATGGGAAAAGGTTCATAGTACAAAGGTGCTAACTTTTGGATAGTCCATCGTTGTAGAGAGTGTTGCCTATAGGACTGTAACTTAATGTACACCCACTGCCCTTCTTCAAACCCTCGGTCAGAACGTTTTTTATTTGCTTACAACTTCATCCTCTGTTTTGCCTAGTTTAGGTGAAATTTGACAATATGAAGCGTTGCCTTTCGTTCCTGAAATACTTGATCCATCACTATATCCTTAGAGTCTCCTGCAATATACGACACATACAAGGGTGGTGGATAACTATAGAGAACTTCGAAAGGTGTCGTGTTTATGGCAGAGTGGTGTGTGCTGTTAAACCACCATTCGGCCATGGTTAACCAGCTGGTCCATTTTATGAGGCGCGTCACAACAAAAACGCTGCAGATATGTTTTGAGCGTTTTGTTCACTGCTTCCAACTGCCCATCCATCTGTAGGTGATAAGCTGTGGAGAGTTACAACTTCACATTTTGTAATTTGAACATCTCACGCCAGAACTTGCTTAAGAAGAGTGGATCCCTATCAGTGATTATTCAGACTAGCATCCCATGTAACTTAAAGATGTGGTTCATAAATACTTGCGCTACCTCCTGTGCTGTGTAAGGATGCTTGATGGCCGCAAAATGTGCATATTTACTGAATTTGTCAATGACTACGAAGATAGAAGACTTTCAATGGGACAGCGGCAACCCCCTCTATAAAGTCTATTGCGACTTCTTTCCAACATCCCTCTGGCACCTGTAGAGGTTCTAATAAGCCTGGATAAGCCACATGATCATACTTATTTCTTTGACATATTGCGCAGTTCTTAACATAATTCCTCACGTCATTGACCATTTGTTTCCAATGGAACAAGCTCTGTATCCTCTTGATCGTTGCTGTCACCCCTGAATGTCCCCCTTGCAGGCTGTCATGCGCCATGATTATTATTTTTTCTCAAAGGTCCTTATCACAGCTTACCACTATTCTACCCTTTCATCTTAGCATTCCCCTCCTCCATTCATAATTTCCCGTAAGGGTGTTGATAGTTTCCAGCCTTCTTATGAGATCTTTTACGATCTTGTCCTTCTCCCATCCTTCCCGAATCTCTTTCAACAAGGTCGCCTGTATTTGTAAAACCGCCATTGTGAGTAATTGAAGGCTTGAGACTTTGGATAATGCATCTGTTGCTATGTTCTCCTTTCCACTTCTGTAAGTCACCTCGAAGTCGTACCCTATTAGCTTCGGAAGCCAGTTTTGTTAGAATGATGTGGAAATTCTTTGCTCCAGGAGGTATTTCAGACTCTTGTGATCCATCTGCACACGGACGAATCGACCATTCAAATAGTGGTGCCAATGCTTCACCGCCTTGATAATGGCAAGGAATTCTTTTTCATACGTTGATAACCCTTGATGTTTAGGGCCTAATGCTTTGCTCAGGTAGGCTATAGGGTGATTCTCTTATTGAAGAATTGCTCTGATTCTTTTGTCACATGCATTTGCTTCAATTACAAATAACTTAGTGAAGTCTGGTAACTCCAGTACAAGTGCTGCCATTAATTTTCCTTTCAACTGTTCAAATGCTTCTTGTTGTTGCTCCTTCCACTCCCAACTCCCTGCTTCTTGCTTTTTTAGCATGGCATTAAGAGGTTTCGCTAAGATTCCGTAGTGCTTATTGAATCGTCTGTAATACCCTGTCAACCCGAGAAACCCTCGGATCTCCTTCAGGGTACTTGGTTGTGGCCATTGTTAGATGGTCTCAATCTTCCCATTATCCATGGATACCCCCTTCTCTGAAATTGAATGCCCCAGGTAGTCTATCTACCTTGCCCCGAGTATACATTTACTTCCACAAACAAATAATTTTTATTGTTGTAAGACCTCTAAGACCAACCAGAGATGCCTCAGATGTTGTTGGAGGTCAGTGTTGTAAATGAGAAGATCATATAAATGAGAAGATCATAAGAAAAACAAGTAAAAACTTTTGAAGGGAGGGTTTAAATACTTCGTTCATGAGGCTTTGAAATGTGAAGGGGGCGTTCTTGAGGTCAAACGACATCACAAGGAACTTGAATTGGCCTTCATGGGTTTTGAAGGCCGTCTTCTGTATATCGTCTTCCTTCATCCATATTTGATGATAACCCGATCGCAAATCCAGCTTCGAATACCAACTCGATGTTTTCAACTCCTCCAACAACTCTCCTATTAGTAGGATCGGAAACTTACTCTTGATCGTATGTTTGTTTAGTTCCCGATAATTTATACACATCCTCCAGGAGTTGTCTTTCTTCCTCATAAAAATCACTGGAGATGCATACGGACAATGCTCTTTCATATGAACCCTTGCTCTGACAGCTCTTACACAGCTGTTTATATCTCGTCCTTCTGCTCCCTGAGTAACGACAAGGCCTTATGTTAATAGTATCCACTCCCGACTTGAGATGTATTGCATGATCACATGCTCGTCTCGGTGACAATCCTTTCAGCTCTAAAAAATCTCCCCATATTCTGCTAGCAGCCCTTCTAACTCGTCTCTTGTCTGAACGTCGTCATTAAATTCCAAATGTTGCATCTGAAATTCAATCGGGTCTGTCAGACGCAGCATGAATAAGGCACCTTGGTTAGATGTTTGGATCATCTTGTGGAAGCTCTTGCCTGATACTTCTCTGGCCTACGTTTCTGGTTGCCCTGTTAACTTCACGACCTTACCTTCCCATTGGAACTCCATGGTGCACCTCTTAAAGTTGCACAATACATCGTCCAATGTAGCCAGCCACTGTACTTCCAACACCATGTCACAACCTCCCAACTTAATGATTAATGCTTCAGTAGCAATCCACACCCCTTGCATTGTCCACATGAAATTCCTGCATACATGCTTGCATTCCAGTTTCAATCCTCCTCCTACGGTAATACTTATCGGATCAACGTCACTTACCTCCACCTTCTCCTTCTTTATCACTTTTTCGTCCAGGAAGTTATGGGTACTTCCACTATCCACCAGTATGTGTAGCGGTCTTCTATTGTGTGACTTCCCACGACCTTGAGTTGCTTTTAATCCGTCTGATCCCTTAAGCCACATATAGCCTCAAGTGAGATGTTAGGATTGGGGGGAGCTCCATCTCCCTGTTCGTCACTTCCCAATTCTTCTTCCTCCTATTCCTCCTTTTCCACCATGTAAATTTGAAACTGTTTTTTCCTGCAATGATGCCCCGGAGATTATTTCTCGTCACACCAGAAACACAATCCCTTAGCTCTTTTATCATCGAACTCCCTGCTGCTTGTAATCCTACTGTTGCGAGGACCTCTGTAGTTAATGTTATGGCTTCCTGGGGAGGCAACAATCCTGCCTCCATATGCTGTTTTAATAAAGGGGTTGTGTGATTAGCTCCCTTTTAAGGGGTTGATCCCACTTCCACTGTGCCTCCCACCTTACCACCTTTTCCGAAATAAAAAGGGACACTGGCTGCCATAATCACTTCCTATTTGCATGCCCATGTATAAGCTTGATGTAGGGATTGCGGATCCATCATCTTTATCGTCAGCCCCAGTTTTAGCTTAAGCCCATTTAAGAAAAATCCAACCAAATATTCTTCCGGCAGAATGAGTTTGTTTGAATACCTGTCGAACAAGGTGCAATATTCCAGTACCTAGCCCTCCTGTCATAGTTCTTTTAAATCTCCTATGGGGTCTTCAAAAAAGTTCTCATTGAACCATTATCTTAAGAGGGTGATGAATTCTTCCCACTTCATCTCATTTATCTCCTTCTGATTCTGAATCGTCAGCTGATACGCTTATAGTGTGACGCCTTCCATTTGAATAGAGGCGAGCCTTATCTTCATATCGATTGGTGTTTGATCCATCGTAAAAAACTGTTCGCACCGATAACTCCAACTTCTCACTCCCGTACTATCGAACATCGAAAATTCAATTATTTTAGACCTCACCAATCCCGCACCACGTCCTCCATCTTCCACACTCCTCACAAATGTTTCCAACTCTTCCTTATCCATCTTCCGCATGGGTTGTTGGAACATGGATTTAATATCACTAATTTCCTTTTCATGTCGTGATTGAGCCTCCAACATGCTTTTGATGCTTTCTTCTAACTGGCGAACTTCAGCTCCTCATGTGCTTTCAGTCATTTTTATTCTGAGGAACGCTCGCTCTGATACCAGATGTTAAAAACTTTTGCCTAAATTATGTATTTGCACTCACACTCACGCTAGCTTTATGCAGTCCATCACGCAAGTACAAGCGTACAGAATTAAGAGGAAGATAAGAGAGAGAGAGAGAGGGAGAAAAGGATCAGATTTTCATTCAATGACTGTATGCATTACGATCTGTTACAACAGATATATATTCTACCGTGCTTAGAATTTTCTTGACTATTGTCACATGAGTCTGAGATACGTTCGTTGCTCCTACACTGCATTTTACTTATTCATAACCTGTCATCTACGACATTGTTCTTTTCTTCTTCCTCTCGTATCCATGCAACTCAAGTTTTCGTAACAGAGAAGAATTTGGAAAGGGGGAAAAGAAAACCGTAGCGCTTCGAATTCATAGATGAGGCCATGATGACGAAATTCGACGCCTGGTCGGGTCTGATCCTAGGTCGAGTCAAATTGGATCGGACCTGGTCAAATCAAGTTAGGAAGGATCGAGTCATGTTATATGGGCTGGTAAGGGATTTTATTCAGTTGCACAGTCTGGCCCTAACTTGTTGGAAGAGTTGGCTAGCAGAAGGGAAGTTCGTTAGTTGAACTGCTTGCATGAACTAACAGAAAGGAGTGGTGATACGGAAACTCCAAGAAACAAGGTTCTTGAAACCCCCTAATCCTATTGAAACAAAACCCTAATCTTTCTATTCCACATGCTAGATCAAACCCTAAATCATAAGTTTGAGACCCAATCCCAAAGAAATCAGAAATCAATTTACGTTGGAAGTACTTACTTATTGATGCAAATCAATTTCTTGAAGTAACTATGAAGACAATCACGCCTCACTTGAAGAACTCAATTCCAAAATTTTATTAATCATTCAATCTAGGGTTACAAGGTTATAATAAGGTATAAAAACCTTGACCAAGTCCTAACCCTAATAGGAATGGGTTTGCAAGCCCATTTAATGGAAACTAGGCTAATACTAACAAATCTAAGAACATCTAGCTCATTGAATATAATCTGATCCAAGTCCTTTTAGGAATGTGCTAAACACATTAAAACAAATAAGTCTCAAAATAACTCAAACAAATAAAGTACATGCTATTAACTAAAAAAACAACCCATAAATAAGTCATTGGGCCTAAAATAAGAGATAATAAATAATAAGCCCAAATTATCAAAAATAGGCCTAAATGGCTAAGTGCTAGCCTCTTCTAACGTCTCCTCTAATAAAGTCACAAGCTTGAGCGTGCCTTGGTGTTCTTCTATGGATGTTTTGGCCTCCTCATGTACTTGACTTGTGATTTGGGTTTGAACAAAAGCTTGCATTGCTTGTTTAAGCCTTAAAGCTTGTTGCGTTGTAATTGGACAACTTGACATGTGTAGCTTGTCAGGTTGATGTGTAAAACGTGAAACTCCATTGTGAACGTTGGTTGTATCATCCCCTCACTCCTCAAAAGGATTTGTCCTCGAATCAGGCCCTACATTAGTTAAGGGAGAGAGATCAGCAATATGAAAAGTAGCGGACACTTGATACTTACCTGGCAAATCAATCATGTAGGCATTATCATTAATTCTCTAAAGCACTTGGAATGACCCATCGCCTCTAGGATCCAACTTGGATTTCCTTTGCTCAGGAAACCTGTTGGGTCCCGATTCCTCCTTCTTAGTATTTAAGCATGTTCAAATTAATTTGAGGCTTTTAATGCAAGTTAATGGA
>JANVCQ010000006.1:38984642-38995355 GCA_025531925.1 Erythroxylum plowmanianum | reverse complement strand
TTATTCAATTTACAATTCACAAATTGTCAAACCAGAAACTTTTACATTATTATACATATAGTCTTAGTTTTTTCCCAATTCAAGAACATCAAATTAACGTCTTTCTTTGGCATAAATCCACTTTCATTATACTTCAAATCTAGACCTAATTCATCTATAAATGAATCTATATCCCACGGTTTTCATCCACCAAAAACAAAATAGAAACACTTCCAAGTTCATGCAAAACTTTCCAGCACAATCAATCATTAACATCATATGTAATTCATCATAATTCATCATCATCAATTCTCTATCATAACATGCTATAAATACTAATCATTTACTTACATTTTAAACTCCAATTCCAGTTCAAAAGATCAAGCCAATTCAATATTCCAAGCAAGTAGAAACATCACACATTCAAGGTGGGATTAGATAGCTTTTGGCTATGATAAAACAACAACAATCAGCTGGTTCTTTAGCTATTTTATGAAGGGTAAAAGCATGGATTATTGGTGTAGAAATTGGACACAAACATAAACAAAATATAGGGATGTAAGGGTGAGAGAGTTTCGGTGGTGTAAGAAGAAGAAATTAGCATGAACAAAAACAATTCCTGCAGAAATGTAACACCTTGCATATTAGGTGTCTCCTTTGTGCATTGGCATTTGTTACCTTTGCATGCAATCCATTTATCCTATATATATGCTCCACCTGTCACACTTATAGTAGGCCATTTGTCACTTAAACGCACCTGCTATTTGTCAACTAATTACTAGTCCATTTGTCACCAATTTAACTATGCCAAATGTCACTCAATTATAGGCTAAATAATCCAAAATTTTTATTTATTAATTTATCCTACCACTTGGTATTTGTCCTAGTCCAAGTGTACATTTTAATCCATCAATTTTCCAATCCTTAACATTTAATTCCTAATTTACTAATTGAAATCCAGTCATACCAAAATTCAAGACATATCAAAACACAATTCACATTATAATCACATAACATTTTTCATACCCCGGAATAAGTCAATTGAGTGCATTTGCTAATTTGTAATGTGCAAAAATATCAATTAGTGTATGAATGCTAATGTTATGTATGTATATGCAATATTTAATCTAGGGTTAAACCCTAAGCATATTCCTAAAAAAATGAGATACTGCAATCTTGCTTGAGCACATGAGCAGTTGTCCTTGCTTAACTAGTTTCCACAAGTAATTTTGGAGATAGCCTTTATCTGTACTTAACTAAAAGATGTTAAGTTGTTCCGGATATAGAAAGGTTGGAATGACAAAATCATGTTCTTGAATGTCTTGATTAAGGTTATTTGGCATTCAATTTACAACTTCATTACTATTATTGTCATTGGGAGGATGGAATAGATAATCAAGTCAATATGAAAAATAAGTCTTCTTTATATATACTCTATTTTGCACTCAATAATAAGAAATGGTAAATTCAACTTCATTCGTCGTTTGCAGTTAAGGTATTTTTAAATCTTAATGTTTAATTTAGACCAAATTTTACAAAACAAACTAAAATTAATAAAATTTACTATTATAATAATTGTTACCAATGAAATGATACATCATATTTAAGCTCACAAATGGATGCTTACAAGGTTACTTCTAATAAGTTTAGGATGTTTGTTGCTATTCATAAAAAAACTTAATTAAGGTATGTATTTTTTATTTTTGTTACTTGTTAAAAAATAATCATTATTTTACTTGTTAATTTTAGGAAGATCGTTACTTTTGATATTTTACAATTAATTGATGTGATCAATTTATAAGTATTTATAATTCAAATTCTAAGTCAGTGTATGAATACAATAGAATATAAAAGAAATTAGAACACATTTGAGTTAATCCATTCTAAGAAAGAGAATAGATTTAAACATAAAAAATTAAACAACTTGGCCTTGTTCTGTACAATTTAATGTTTCAAAAAAGGTATATTATTATTATAAAGTTAAATATATTTTTTTGTAATTTCTTAATAATTATATTTTATTTGTTTAATGAGAATTTTAATAGAACAAGTAATTTTATAGATCTAATTTGCCTTAATCATATCAATCTTTTAGGAGATTAAGGTTTTGAAAAAATTGAATTTAATAGATGAGAGTGACTTAAAAGATAATCTTAGATTAAAAAAAATGTTATTTGATAAAATAAATTTAAATGATAATGATGATAATGCTCTTCTTAAAAATAAAAATTTTGTTTCAAATAAGAATTGTTCAATACGATTTAAGTGAACATTCAATAGAATAAAGTTATAAGTTTTCATTTCTTCTTTTCTTTTAATTTCAATTATATTTAATGAATCTATCAAATTATATAATTATTTATAAAATATAAATACAAATATTTTAACTATGAATATTTTTCTTTTAAATTTTGCTTCTAATTGGTTAGATTTATTAATAAACTTTTGATATAATACTTATGTAATTATGTAACTTTATTATTCTTTTTATTTGATTTTTTAATGCAATTATTTTTTTATTATATGATAAAATTGGTATATGTTCAATATTTTTTATTTTTGTTTTATATTTGGTTGGGTCAGTCATGCTAGGCCCAAGCTCAGACTCAGAATGGCGCATGAGCCGATCGGCCCATCCCTTAATGATTGACCTAATTCCTATAGATATTATCTATATAAATTCATAACCTCATCATGAGAAAGGTACGACTTTCGAGAACCCTAATATTCTTTATTCACTAGCCGCCAAAACCATCACAAAAAGACTAACTTGAGCATCGGAGGGGCCTATCGGCAGTCAACCCCCGGTGTGCCTTATTGTCTTGCAGGTGTTTCTGTGCCAAAGTCAAACAATCCTATGGATTCTAGCAGCAGTGCTCAGCCTCATCCAAATCAGACAGAACCAATATTTATATGATAATTAAGATTCTTTTTTATATTAATTGTAATTATTGTCTATATGTAAAATATATAAATAATAATATTAATAAAAAACTAATTGTTGTTATTTCAAAATTTTATTATTATGATTTCTAAAGAAAAAGTTAAATAAAATTAAAAATTCCATAGCAGAATATATTAAAAATTTTATTTTGTAATTTTTAAAAATTGAAGAGTTATTTTTTTCTAAATTATTGAAAAAGACATTCCGTATTAACCAATTCTATACCATATCGTAATAAAATCAAATTCAATAATGATACCTGTACAACATTTATAACAAAGTTTTAGATTACGAAAATAACAATCTAACTTTTAACCTTAACTGACCCTAAATTTTAATCAAGACCATTCAATTCTGACCTTGCAGCAGCTTGATAAAAGTTTTCAAGCTCATTTAACAAGCTAAGAGTCAAGCCTATATATGTTGGAATCAACATCCAAATGACATGAAAAATAAAAAACACTTGCAATTCTTAGACATTCAGCACAAGATACTAATAATTGTTTTGAGCCATTTAATAATAGTTCAATATGACATAGCAGGCTGTTATTTTAAAGTGGAATTCAAACCTCGACGTTTGAGCCTCGAGAAAGACAACGAATAACACAAATGTAATGCTCTATCAATTTATATAATTTAGTACATTAAGAAATTTATACCCAGTGGACTTAATAAGGGCATTTTGAGTTATCTTAACCGTTAGACAGGATTGCACTCGAGGTGTCAATGAGTAGATTGAGGACTTGGAACCGGTCAAATGGCAAAATTTCATTTGACAATTTGAACAATTGTTTCGCTGCACGAATGATTCGTACCAGGAATCCAATTTGGATTTTCCCTTTCCCATCAGCCAGCCATTTGTGACAGGAAGTTTTGGCGCTTGTAAAGCAGTTCCCCCTAGTCATCCACCAGAGAATCAAACCCTTCGGGTATCTGAAAATTGAACGACCCTAATAACGCTATACTCAACCCTAGCAGTCAGAACGTTTGAGCTCATACCGTGTATGTATGTTGATGTGCCAACGATTAAGAAGATGAGAAGAGTCAGCTTGCAGTCACAAGGATTTATATTGCTCGATCAAGCGAGAAGCATGGAGGCGTGATGTGGGAGTCACAGTGCATCCCAGGTTCTGTAGATATGCGATCTACGATAGAAAATGTTAATCCATTCGTGTAGTAAACTTGCTATAGTAAAAAGGGAAAGTAGTACTTATAGATGCGCTAACTTGTTCTTGCTTGAATTATGAGACTCACCTGTTTTAATGTTGCGCTTGATGAACTCATTGAATTCTCGATCCTAAGTTTCTGGAAATGCTCCTGGAAGGCCAAGTATATTGAGATCAAATATCCAAAAGAATGAGACAACACAACAGCTAGAACAGTTGCGGAACCTGTTTTTCTCGCATTAGATGTGCACGTTCATCTGCCGGAATTTGCTCCCATCTCAGAACCTACAAGACATTGACAAATCTCCAGCTTTTAACACAGTATTTGTCACGAACGGAAAGAGGTCTACATGCTAACATGTCAAGTCAGATGATTTTTTTTTAATGGTTGGATCTTTTGGATATTGACAAATGACTCCAGAAATTCGATAACATTCTTACATATTCTGCGTATTGAAATGCTTCTTCCGAGTTCAAGGAAGACTTCAATTCTCGCAAAACATCCTGCAAAATTATTTATGAGCTAATTCATATGACACATAAATAGTGAGACCTGAAATCATCAGAAGCTAATTAATCAAAATATTGATTGAACGCGTATTGTTTTCGAGGGATAAAGTATGACCTTGTGTTTGTTTTTCTTCATTCTCAATCGTTCATCAATGACAAAGCCAACCTGGAGAAGAAGACATCCAATGATAATGAGGTTCAAAATGCTTTCAAATAGCCACTTTTTCAGTACAAACCTCAATGAATCAATGACTATTCGAAAAGAACATAAAACAAAAGCTTGTTAGCAAGGTGTGAAGGGTTGGAATGTTTACCTTGTCAAGCAACCTCTTAGGGTTATGGAATGCTTTCTTCTTGGCCCACTGATGGAACAAGTGGGAAACAGCTGATCTATCTTCGACGGCGAATCTGTAAGACAGTGAATGAGACGATAGCGAACTATTTGCTGCAATGAAGTACTATCAAGCAATAACAGACATGAGTTTCAAACTATTCAGATTTCTAGGAACCTTTTCAAGAAATAATTCCCATTGAGGGCATTGAATGCTTCTGTAGAGTCCGTTCCAGGCTCGATTATGTCACCATTCGGAGAATCGTTTGAGTTTTCTGGATCAGCTGGTTGCTTTCCTCTTGGTAGATCAGGAGGAGAATCCTCGGTTTCTTTAAGAATATCTCGTGGTTTTGTTTGCAAGTCTTGCATACATACTTTAGCCTGTCATTGATATCAATTTAGACCACAAAATGAGTGAAATAGAAGTTACGGCCATGAGATCGCGAGTGAATAGGAGCTCTCTGGGCTCTTAACCTCTTTATTTGGACCCTGAAAATGAAATATAAAAACTTAAAGCAGACATGCACCTGAATCTCTCGAAGATGATCTGGAATCTCTTTGAGAAATCGTGAAGGTTGAAGCATCTGATCAGATACTAGTTATTAGTCAAATAGTGGATGAACAAACCATCACCGGTAGCGCATGAAGATCAAACCTGCCAATTTGAATCCATTGCGACATACAGAATGAAGAGCTTTTTTCGAGCTCGAGTCATTGCAACATACAGTAGACGTCGTTCTTCCTGCAAATTTATAAATTATCAGCTAACTGAGCACCTCAACGACGATCATTGGTGGAACAACTAAAGAATACTTTCTCATGGAAGACTAAGCTTACCTCAACTGAGGTCCCATTTTCCTTTGCAATACCATTAAAATCATGCAACAAAGGAATCTCTGATTCATTTGCCTGTGTCATTAATGTGGATTAGTTATCGTGACAACTAACGCTGAACCAACAAAGTTTACAGGCAACATTCAAATACATAATCATCATATTAGATATTACCCGACTAGGCATGATTTCAAGTCACAAATACACTATAATGCATGCAATTTTATTTGGCTAACTGAATCTCTAATTAAATTACATCCGTGAACAGAAACGTAGAACAAGTATAGATAACAACAACTAAAGTACCTTTACTATGAAAACAATGTCCCACTCCAAGCCTTTTGACTGCATGGTGAAACATGAAAATGATCAAGATTAAAGAAATAGAAGCCATTTAGAAAATGTCAATAAGTGATTCAGTCTCGGTAAAACCTGATGAATGGTGGTTAGGGTAATAGAATCTTTGTTATCGTGTCTCCTAGAACGGAAGTTTTCCTTCTCACGCTCTGTTATGTAGTCAATAAATGATTTGAGTAGATCAACACAGCCTTTGTTTTCTTCTATTTCACCTTCTTCGCCTTTTCCAGCGAAATGTGTTGATAAAAAATCAGAGACATCATCTAATAAATAGTGAAGAACCTGCAAGGTGGTTGACCAACCCAACCAGTTATCTCTATAAAGACCCCCGCGCTTGTAATGTTGGTAAATTGTTGAATAAACTCTACTTTTTAACTAACATAGAAAAGAGTTCAACATAGACTAATATTGGAATAAAAGGAAGGTTGGCCTAACGGGAACTATCATTCTCATTTATCCATTAACTTTCTATAAAATCGGCAGTAAGCAATTTGCTATGAAATATTAAGGATTAGCAATGTTTAATATCTCTACACAAGGATTTAATCTTAATCTATTAACTTGATCAGTTGGATAGAATTTTTATGGTGGCAAATAATATTGAGTTTTGCGGTATAATTTTGCTCCAGCAAAAGGTACTTACAGATCTGATGTCATTATCCTCGTTTAGCAGTTTTCCTCCATCAACATCAACCACCGCCCTTTGCTCAAGAAGGTATTTCTAAAATAATCAATCAATAGTGAACGGTTAAGTCCTGGTCATAATGTTTATATACAATAGATAATTCAGCAACAAAGCAATACCCCTCGAGTAGAATCAGGACGAGTAACGGTAGTAGCAATGCTAGCCATCAATTTACAAATAAATACCAATTTTATTATCTTATAAAGAAATGAACCAGAAAATTGAGTCAAGGGAGGCAAACCTGAGGTACCATATTCGCCACTGATGTTATGACAGCTGAAATTGAATGTTCCTGAAAATATTAACTGGTTAGCCAAAACTCATCTGGGTACACCGGGGAGACTTTTGAAGGGAAAGTAGCAGTAGCACACAATCAATGTAATAGCCTGGAACCTATAAGTACCACTCCAGAGGAATAGACTTGGAAAAAATAAACCACGAGAAATTTCGATACTTGAAAATTGATAATGGCATTAAATAAAGTCCAATTCTAGGCAGTAACCAGATTCAGATAATAAAGGTTCGTTTGAGTCATTTTCTTCATTTGTATTTTGTTGATTACAGAAATGTGGGAATTGAAACAAAAACTTCTTCAAACAAAATTTTCAACAGTTGTAAGTAATTCAACAAGTAACTAATTGATATTAGGAATGATAACTATACCCTGTGAACAAGTTTTGATATCATCTCTAGTGTTGATAATACTTTGCGTCCCTGGGTGAGTTGACTCCTGTGACCAGTGATAGCATTTTAGATGAAAGAAAGCATACTTCAGTTATGACGGTCATAATGTACAGTGGCAAAGCAAGAGGAAGATATCAAGCTGTAACTTGCAATGCAGATAACTTGTTACCATAGTTTCTTATATGAAAGTTGTTACGCTTTAGATGTTTTGCCAACTTAACAATTGTATAAGGTCCTCTTTTTTGTGGCATTATTACTGTCTGCTACGGCATTAATGAAGCACTTGTGTGAATAAGAAATAAGATCCATGCGAAATTGAAAATTTTCTTTGCAACTTGTTTCATCGGCTTCTCAGCCCCGTCAAACTTATTCAGTTTTCTCTGACAGAAATATGTTTAAGGATTTATTTGATCGATATCAGAAAATTGAGGAAATTTTGATAAATAAGAACCTCCTGAAGGTACCAGAAATCTTTGCATTAAAAATATCGCATGAAGCAGATATAAAACTGCATCTTCTAATTGTTGATATCTTTTCAATATGGTCTATAACCTGCAAAGGAAAAAGAGAAGAAAGATATTGATGAAACAGCTTTATGAAGTGGAAATGATTATCAACTACAAATGTACAACGACAAGAACTAGTAAAATCATAAGGTGCATACCCTCCTCTTTTCATCCTTTTCAAAGGGAAGCAGGGCCTTGAAAACTTGTCGATACGGGCCATCATCACAGCCTGGAAGTGTGGTTCTAAGCATAGCAATAATCGCTTTAACTACCTGCGAGACACATATTTAACAAGCAGCATTAACTTAAAAAGTTTCTTCACGTGCATGCAAAAGGGGACAGAGAACTAGTAATAAAATAGAAAATAAAAATGATAGATTATGACTGTAACTATCTTGCATTTCCATGTCCCATACCTAACGTAAAAACATGATTCGTTGTAAATTCAGGCGAATGCATTAACTATAAGGATTTCGGTCAAACCTTACCTACCTGTATATGGTCTCTTCTCCCTGTACATGGTCCCTTTCATCATGTCCCGTAACTCCCGCATGTGTTTTTGTCACTCACTTCCTCAACCTTCAACTACTGTGATGAAGAGTAGGGTATGAAGTGTTGGTTTAAAAACAAAACGTTAGTTTTGGTTTCGGGTCCTATCTTCACCGAGCATCAAGAGTACACCATCGAGCTTGCTCTGGAAGAGGATAGAAACTCAGACCTTCAACAAAACTTTCAGATCTACGGTGGAGGCAATGGCTGGAGGTATATGGTTCTTGGTTTAAGCTTCCGCTACTGTTTTTACATATATATTACGGTTATATATATGATGCTTAATGTTAATGCATGTGTTTTATATGTTCATGTTCTGTATCAAATGCATGCCTTTGCTTGGTTCATTTTACATTTGGTATCAGAGTCTAAAGCTGACCTCTGTCTTGTGTGAAAACCACCGAAATAAAATATTTCCGTGTAGTCAATTCCTTCTCTCTGAGTGAATCCTTTGGCAACAAGTCTTGCTTTATGTCTCTCAATGTTATCACGTGAGTCTTTCTTTGTCTTAAATACCCATCTACATCCAATAGGTTTCACACCATGTGGCAACTTAACGAGATCCCAGACTTGATTAAACACCATAGAATTCATCTCATCCTTCATAGCATTGTGCCACAAGTCCGATTTCTTAGAACTCATGACTTGTAAAAATGTTTCAGGATCATTTTCGGCTCCAACGTTGTAATCTAACTCTTGTAGATACACTATGTAATCACTAGGTATTGTTGACCGTCTAACCCTAGTAGATCTCCTTAATGTTGTATTGCTATCCTCACGAGGAACTTGTTGCTCAACCTGTTGTTCAACTAGTTGCTCAACAATTTCTGGTTGTTCCTCATTTACAACTAGATCTACTGGATTAGTGGTAACAGCTCGTGGAACTTTAGTAACTGGTTGTCCCACACCCATTTGACTTTGAGGGGTGTGAATGACAATCAATTGATCACTTGAATCAAAGAGTTGAGCTTCATAATGGCAACTTCCAGAACCGATGTCAGGAAAATGACCACTCCCATTGATCAAGTCATTCTCAAGAAATTTCGCATTTCTTGATTCCACGATTCTAGTGCTGTGAGATGGACAATAAAATCTATACCCTTTAGACCTTTCGGTATATCCAATGAAATACCCACTAATGGTCCTTAGGTCTGAGTTTCTATCTTCTTCCAGAGCAAGCTCGATAGTGTACTCTTAATGCTCAGTGAAGATAGGACACGAAACCAAAACTAACGTTTTATTTTTAAACCAACCTTTCATACCCTACTCTCCATCACAGTAGCTGAAGGTTGAGGAAGTGGGCGACAAAAACACATGCGGGAGTTACGGGACATGATGAAAGGGACCATGTACAGGGAGAAGGGACCATATACAGGTAGGTAAGGTTTGACCGAAATCCTTACATTCTCCCACTTGGTCCATTCAACCCAAAACCACCACATATAACAAGAAATCAAATATATGAATCATGGCGATAGGTCCTCTTATAGTGAGTAGTATCTTCCATGTATTACATATACAAAATTTCTCATTACGAGCCCTTCAACTTAATAAATAAATCATATGTTTATTCGAGGTCCAAATTAAACGACATTTCTCAAAACCAATAAATATGTGTACACATAATTTATGAGAAAATATCAAACTGAATAAAAACTTCATTGAATCAATAAATATACAACAAATATCACATTGTGGAACCAAGTCCCATATGCACTACGTGATCCTCAAACTGCTTAAGTGCATGCCTTTAGTTAAAGGATCCGCAATCATCAAATCAGTGCTAATGTGCTCTATGACAACTTTCTTTTCCTTAACACGTTCTCTTATGGCTAAATACTTAATGTTGATATGCTTGTTTCGACTTCAACTCTTGTTATTTTTAGCCATAAAGACCACAGCGGCATTGTCGCAATATAATTTTAATGGCTTAGAAATTGAATCAACAATTCTAAGCCCATATATGAAACTCTTCAACCATATACCATGCGAGGTGACCTCAAAACATGAGATGAACTTAGCCTCCATAATGGAAGTAGCAATCAGGGTCTGCTTGGCACTCCTCCAAGATACAGCTCCACCAGCTAGCACGAAAATATAACCGGATGTTGATTTCCTTGAATCAATGCAGCCAGCAAAGTCTGAATCGGAGTATCCAACTACTTCCA
>JANVCQ010000006.1:38972070-38984542 GCA_025531925.1 Erythroxylum plowmanianum | reverse complement strand
ATGCCTCACCCATATCTTTCATATCAAAATTCTTTGAGAGAAATTGCTTCACCTCATATAGCAAACCCTTATCATTAATTGCAAGCAAAATGTCATCCATGTATAACACAAGAAAACAAGTCTTACTCTCACTGACCTTCTGATATAAACACTGATCTATGAGATTCTCTTCAAAACCGAATGAAGTGATAACCTCAAGAAATTTTAAATATCACTGCCAGGAGGTTTGTTTTAACCCATATATAGATTTATTAAGCTTACAGACTAAACGCTCATCATCATTAGAGGAGAATCCTTCAAGTTGTTTCATTTAAACCTCTTCCTCTAGTTCACCATTGAGGAACGCTGTTTTCACATTCATTTGATGTAACTCAAGATCAAAATGAGCTACTAATGCCATAATTATATGAAGTGAATCTTTCTTCGATACAGGCATATCCAATGAAATACCTACTAATGATCCTTGGGTCTAGTTTCTTCTCTTGTGGGTTGTAAATTCTCACTTCAGACGGGTATCCCCAAACGCGTATATGTCTCAGACTCGGTTTTCAACCCTTAAATATCTCAAATGGTGTCTTTGAGACAGCTTTGGTTGGAACTCAATTTAATATATACATAGCCGTCTTTAGAACTTCTATCCACAGGAATTGAGAAAGTTTTGTGTTACTCCCCATACTTCTCACCATGTCTATTAAAGTTCGGTTTCTTCTTTTTGTCACACCATTCTGATTCGGAGAACCAGGCATGGTGTACTAGGCAACAATCCCATGTTCCTGAAGAAACTTCGCAAAGGGACCAAGTGCTTGTCCACTTTCAATGTATCTACCATAGTACTCTCCACCTCTACCTGACCTCACGATTTTAATCAATTTTTCACATTGATTCTCCACTTCAGCCTTAAAAAGTTTAAAGGCATCCAAGGCTTCGTCCTTAGAACAAAGTGGAGATACATATATCGCAAATAGTCGTCTATAAAGGTGATAAAATATTTCAGACTATTTGCATCCAGATTTGGACAACAAATATCTGTATGTATGATTTCTAATAAGTTTGTACTCCTCTTAGCACCCTTTTTAGACTTGTTAGTTTATTTACCCTTAATACAATCTACGCAAATCTCAAAATCAGCAAAATCCAAAGTACTGAGTACTCCTTCATTTACTAATCGCTTAATTCTCTCAATGAAAATGTGTCCTAATCTACAGTGCTACAACATAGAGAATTCTTCATTCACAACACATCGTTTTAATTTTATGACATGCATATACTAAGTGTTTAAGTTGCATAATTACATGTGATTAATTGCCAATTTTGTATGTATAAATTCATGATTATTATACATGCAAAAATTAGATTAATTATTTTGTGCATTATTCTTTAATTTACTAATTGTTTAATTTTGCACATTATATGGAAGATACTATTCACTATAAGAGGACCTATCGCCATAATTCATATATTTGATTTCTTGTTATATGTGGTGGTTTTGGGTTGAATGGACCAAGTGGGAGAATGTAAGGATTTCGGTCAAACCTTACCTACCTGTATATGGTCCCTTCTCCCTGTACATGGTCCCTTCCATCATGTCCCGTAACTCCCGCATGTGTTTTTGTCGCCCACTTCCTCAACCTTCAGCTATTGTGATGGAGAGTAGGGTATGAAGGATTGGTTTAAAAACAAAACGTTAGTTTTGGTTTTGGGTCCTATCTTCACCGAGCATCAAGAGTACACCATCGAGCTTGCTCTGAAAGAGGATAAAAACTCAGACCTTCAACAAAACTTTCAGATCTACGGTGGAGGCAATGGCTGGAGGTATATGGTTCTTAGTTTAAGCTTCCGCTACTGTTTTTACATATATATTACGATTATATATATGATGCTTAATGTTAATGCATGTGTTTTATACTTTCATGTTCTGTATGAAATGCATGCCTTTGCTTGGTTCATTTTACATTAACGGTGTACCGACTCCGAAGTCAACAAAATAATAAACATTGACTACAATAGTTTAATTAACATTTTCCAACTGTTGCGTGTAAAGAAAACTCTGAAACTTCTAGTTGTTACCGACAGTTCTGCCTTAGATTGACTAGAAAACCGAAGCCACTTTCATCCTCCATGTATACGGTCACAGTTCAGAGACAACAGTACGAATTTAGCAGAAACCGACAACCAAAGCATCGAAAAGTATCATGGTTGATGATCATATGAAACATTAAGCAACAGAAAAGATGTAAGCTACCTTTTTCCTATAGAAGGCAACACCATGAATGTTGAACGGTATTTTCCTGTCACGAAATGCCAATTGGAACACTTTCCCTGATACCTATAGAAAAAGAAGTCAAAGAGTCATCACCAGTCAGCACTAGATGTATTTTCTGTAAGGGCTTTCGTGGTGGAGAATAATCCTTACCTGCCGCCTGTAAAGAATGGCTATTTCACTATAGGAGGGTTTAGGAATTGAACCATCGGATGTAATTTCTAAGATCTTGTCAACGACAAACGCACATTGTGCTTGCTCAGTTTGACATTCTCTGATAATTATCTGTATATTCAACGCATATCAAGCAGAAAAGATGTTATCAAAAGGAATTTGAGGATGGAAAATTTTCGAAATATGGTAAAATACACACATATGCTCATGATACCTTAGATCCAGAAGAATTGTCGGTGCAAACATCCTTAAGTTGGCATCGTCTCAAATTGTTTCGAATAAGAGAAGCTGCAGCCTCAACAATATAGCGTGTGGACCTATAGTTCTTATTTAGTCTAATCTGAATCACAAAGGAGCAAAGATTTAAAATCTAAACAAAAGAAAACAGTATGTTTAATCACTTCTTAGATAATCAAAGAAAAACAACCAAAGCACGAGGCAGACCTCTTTATAGTTCGGAAAATCTTGACGAAATGAGTCAAACCCGGATATGTCAGCTCCATTGAAGCTAAATATGGACTGGAATTCTCATTTTAAAAGTAATGATAAGAAATTTACAAACTGAATCTGGCAGTAGAAAACATAATAACAGGGAAGAACTAAGTTATTCTAGTGTTGAACGAAAACTGCACCTGATCATCGTCCCCAACGATTGTTATGCGGTAATGAGATGCAAGAAGTCGCAGAAGAGTATATTGCATGGCACTGGTGTCCTGGAACTCATCTATCACGATTGCCTTCCATGATTCCTGACACTCCTTAAACACTAAATAAATGCAAATGTATTATTGTTTAACATTTCATAAGGGAGGTTGCATTGATGGATTAAGAACAACTAGATCATTTCGACCTTCAGGAAAATCTTTGAGCAGCCTCACAGAGCAGCTGATTAGATCATGGTAATCCAGGGCGTTACAAGATTGTAAGATATTGTTGTAGTTCCCAAGTACTGTTGCCTGAGTTATAGTCAGAACTCAGGATCACATTTGTGAAAACATAATACCAGACATTTTTAAACAGATAATGCTCACTTTGATCTCATCACCCATTTTCTGGTAGTCAGTAGGAGTCCTTCCTGAAGCTTTAGCCTGTAATATAGCACGTCAATCGTAAGATAAAGATAAAAGACTTGGAAATTGTCCCAGAGCCAAAAATTCAACTGCTAACCTGAGTCACAAACTTTTGCCATTTTTTTGACTTGTCCTTAAAGTATTCTGGAGGCATTGAACCGTTAGGTAATTCTGATAATTTGGAGGCATCACAATTTTGTACACCACATTTTTCCTTGTCCACCAAGCGCACAGCCTCAATGACTGCTCTTCTTTGATGGCCGTGCCCAAATATTAAGAACTCCGACGTCCGCTCCAACCTAGAACATGGGCCTCAGATAAGGCGTATAATAAATGGAGGTAGCTAAGTCTAGGAATGTATCTAAGCATGTCAACAAGAAGCCATGATGGAGAAGTACTAACTGGTAATCAAATAACTTTTATGGGATGGAAAAAAAAGGCAAACATGTATATATCACAATCGAAGACTTCGTATTACTTCTCAGCGTGTGAACGACAAAGTTGCAAAGAAAACGAATGGAATGTGCTAATTGTAAGTTCTTTAGCTGTTGCCTTCCCTGCAACACCACCAATTCGATCTCTCATCTCGGAAGCTGCAGCTGTGGTGAAAGTCATTGCCAGAATGTTTGATGGACTGATACCCTGTTCATAGGCAAGCAAAAGCAACAATCAAGCTGAAGAAAAGAACTCAACATCTTTAATGTTACAAGCATATCTATAGAAACATATATAGGGCATA
The DNA here is from genome assembly GCA_025531925.1 of Erythroxylum plowmanianum. Taxonomy (NCBI): domain Eukaryota; kingdom Viridiplantae; phylum Streptophyta; class Magnoliopsida; order Malpighiales; family Erythroxylaceae; genus Erythroxylum; species Erythroxylum plowmanianum. Next base: position 38,980,299 of record JANVCQ010000006.1, on the reverse strand, counting down.
ATGCTTGCTCATAGGCCACTTCTCAGATCAAACAGCCTGCAAAGTGTTCCGAAAACTTGGCTAAGACTTTAAATTACCTCGCTAAGCAGCACCAGAACGCGCCCAACCATCGTGGAAGTCTAGCATTGAAACAAAAAAACTCAGCTTTGACCAAGTTAAGCAAAAACCTAGAAGATAGATCCACTTGTTCCTAGACTAGGACATGTTTGTGTGCAGTGAACATGCTTACAAGTAGATAGCTATGTGAGTTAGACGAATAGAGCGAATAGAGACCTTTCCGCTTCCCGGACCAGCAATAATCATCAAAGGTATTGAAATGTCACTGCGAGCAGCTTCACGTTGCCTTTCATTCAGAGATTGCAAGTACTTCATGTACTCTTCGGGCATGTTCCCAAATTCTAATGTCTGAGAAGTACTTTCATTCCGTGCCTCGGTTACTAACTTATCCCAGGATTCCAGAGCACCTGAACTTGTCCTACTCTCTGATAACTCAATTGACCCCAAACTTCTTAGACTTTGCATTTCTTCTTTATCTGAAGATTTCTGCTCACATATAGCGTCAATCTCTGTCAAAGCAGATTCATCAAAATCATCATCTAAAAGGTTTCGAGTCGAAAATCCATCTTTTGAACCAGATGTTTCTGGTTTTCTCAACGGAGTTACGCAAGAATCTGATAAAAAATCGCTCTCTGGAGGAATTGTAATAGCCCTATTCTCAGAATCTTCGCTAATAGATCCACTCCTAAAAGTAGATATTTCTCCATAGCATGTAATGCTGCTAATTTCACCGTTTCTGGATAATTGTGGTGGTGTGTTTAATTGTATCTCGGCGAGAGGAGCTCTTTTGACGCCACTAATCTGAGCACTGAAATTAACAGACAAAGAAGCTTAACAACGTATTTTTTTCTTTCTCTTGACCTAGTAACCGGCTATTAAGTAACAATATTCCATGGAAATATCATAGAGACAGTAATAAACCAAGGAAAATGAGCTTCGAACATCAAATTTCTTGGGATGCAAAGAGATCAAAATCATTTCGTTACAAACATAATCAAAAGGCGCGGGCAGAGAAACGTTAACCTGATAGGACACTGATTGGTGTCGAGTCGCGGCCGTTTGCGAGCAAGAAGTGCCTTAGCGGCTCTATAGTTTTGTGAGATTCTTTCTCTTTGCTCCGGCGTAATGACCTTGATTGGCTCCTGAAGCGTCGAGTAATCGTTTTCCCTCCACATTCTCACTTATAGTTTGGACTGCGTGGAGATTAGGCCGCGATTGGCAACGACAAACGGTGACGATCTCAGAACTGAAACCACGATATCGTGAATTGGAGAGGTGACCTTGAAATTTGCTTCTGTTTCCCTCCAGAAAATGCCTATTTGAATTTTCTTGATGTTGTTTTCCGAGCCTTTTATAGGTCCTAAGCAAAATATGTTTTTGTGTAAAGGAAAACCAATTAATGAATTTTCTAAATCCTGTTATATACAAAAACATTTAAATGTATGTAGAAATTAAATTGTATTCATGTCAAATTTACACCTTAAACTAATGTTACGAATATTGTACCGGACTTAATACTAGATTGAGTTTTAGTATAATACTGTGCTAGTACTGGTTAATATCAGATACCGTTTTAGATAATTTTTTAAATTTATAAAATAACTCTTAAATTTTTTTTAAAATTACAAAATAGTTCATTGTCATATTATACAGTTATAATTTTTTTTGTTTATATCTTATTTATTTTAGTTTATATATATTTTTATTATATTCTAACTATTTCTATATATAATAATTATCTATATATAATATTATATCTACATATAAGAATAGAGTTTGTACAATATATAAGAAAGAAAGAACAACAATAATACCAAGATACAAAGTCCATAAATTAAAAAATATGTAACTTTATTTTTAATGAATAGAAATTTTGTTTTCTTTTAAAAATAATTAAAAATGATCAGAGAAAATAATAGATAAATATATAAACAAAAAATTACATAAATAAAAATTTTAATATAAAATTTAAATTTGTATGAATTTTTTGAAATTTGGTAGACTATTTATAAGATTATTTTAATATAAATATTTCCATTATTTTCAATATTTCCTTTTTTTAATTATATGTTACGAAATTATAAAATTTGAGTAAAGATAGCAATAGGACAAACCGAACTCTTAAAAAAAATTTCAAAATGATATCATTTTTGGAAAAGGACTTTCTTTTGTCTATGCTCGTCGAGCCTTAGGTCTGGCTGAATATGGGCAACATAGAGTTGAACAATCCAAACTTGACCTGTGACTTTACACCAAGCTTAGTTAGGGACTCAAGCTTAATTGTCAAGCCCAAGTTCGAGTAATTTTTTTTCTTAATTTTAAGGTGTAATTGAAGTAATGATATAAATTTAGAAAATGTAATTATTAGGTTCGACAACGGAGTTCATTACATTTTCTAATTTTAAAGATTATAAAATTTTTAAATTAGTTTAAGTGTTTAACAACAAAACCATGAAACATCCTTTCTATTTTACTTGAATTCTAGAGTTAAGGCCGACCTGGCCTAAATTTTAACCTCAAATTCGATCCTCGGGTCCGCCCAGATCCGGACTATTGCCAAGCTTATGTGATTCGGAGCCAAGTAGACCAGGCCGAGAGAGAATGGAAGCTCTGATAGCCTCCTACGCAGACGATTCCTCGGATTCGGACTCCGACACGTCACAACCGCCACCACTTCCGCCCGTCGAAACTAAAGCCCTCGCTTTACCACCTCCGCCTATCTCCCTTCTGACGCCTCCCAATTCCATGGGTACCCACTTTATCGATTCATTCCTTCCTGACCTCATTTTGATCTTATTCGCTCACTAGCTTTTCACGATTTAAGGTTTCGTTGATCGCTTGGAAACTGGTCAGCCCGGTAGAGTTAGGAGCTTTCCACACGTCCAAGGCAACTACGCTTTGCACGTTTACATCCCAGGTGATTCCACTTTCGTTATCCATTTCACCATTTCTTTTTTTCACAACCTCTATAGTTTACTCCCAGATTGAGCTTTGTAGAACCAAGAACGAGGTTTCCTTAGATGTGCTTTTTCATGCTTTTGCTTTTATAGTTTATATACCACCTCAGGCGAAGAAGGAAGTGGCAATCTTGTTGAAAAAGGTGTCATCTTTAGTGACTGATCTTCATGTTGTGGATGCTGACATTCCCCTGAACGATTTGTGCCGAGATGATAAAAAACTCGAACAAGTTGTGTTAGGTAAAGAGTTCCATATTAGTTTGGGAAGAACTGTTCCTATCCGAGTTCACCAGATTGATTCAGTGGTCACTATGCTTCGGCAGAAGCTTCACTCTCAGAAACGGTGAGCTTGTATACTTATAGACCATTTTTATCGGAATTGTTTCAATTTAACGTAGCACTTGATCACGAGCAGGTACTGGATTGATTTCAGTAAGTGGGAGGTTTTTGTTAATGATGATCAAACAGGCTCCTTTCTTTCGATAGAAGTTGTTAATGGAGGATTAGATGAGGTAAAACTTATTTGTATTTAGTTTCTTCAAGCTTGTTTTCCGTTCAACTGGTATCCTATTTCGGTTTTCAAGTTCTTATGCTTAATTACATAGTAATTATTGGCATGTTTTGCTTTATTGGTACAGATTGTTAAGCAGATTCGGTATGTTAATGACGTGTACAGGCTTCACAATCTTCCTGAATTTTATAAGGTGAGCACATAGGTGTCATGATCTTCTTCCAAGTCATTGTTGCTTTCAGTTGCTCATGCAGATTGCTAATGATGTGCTGCTAGGATCCACGGCCTCACATATCCTTGGCTTGGGCGCCGGGGGACATTGGTGATTCATTAAAGAGAGTCGTTGAAGAAGAATTGCAGAAGTCAACCAAAGGGGCTTCAGTGCAAAAACGTGTATTTGCTTGTAAATTCAGTGGCATTGAGTGTAAGATTGGCCAAAAACTGCACAAGATATGTAAAATTATTGATGAATGATAAAGAACATCTGAAAGCATAAAAACGTTCATATTTGTGTTTTGTTCATTGAAGTTAGGCTTCGATGATATATCCTGTCAAATTGTTTAGATTTGACAACCCAAGAAACTGTCTTGTTTATGGAAAATATCTTGAGGACACAGACACCATAGCTACGAGTTAAAAGAGTTTGAGTGTGGATGACTTAAAGATACCTTCTTATAGTTGGGACCTTCTTAGAATACCTCGTGAGCAATAAAAAAAAAAAAAAGAATTCTGATTTCATTTTCTACTTCGTCCATACTGACAAGGCCCTTCATTTGTGCCATTTTCTTTTAAAGTGTAGGAGGTGATGGATTTTTTCAATTCCTGTATAATCACAAACATATATATGATCCTACTTGGTGAATTTTGCAAGAAGCTTTATTTACTACATTTTATAGGTCTTGGGCAAAGTAAAAAAAAAATCTATTTTGTTGCTTTTTATGTGAGTAAAAAATGTGCTTTTGATTTTCATAAAGAACAAAATGATTCAAACTTGGAACTCTTTTTATTGCCTATTTTATTACTCACGAGGGTGAACCTTTGGCTAAGCCTAGTAACTCCGGTATGTCATAAGAGTAACATATGATCTTTCTAGGTTACATATTTCAACATATTGCTTTGTTCGGGATATTTTTCTGCATATTTTTAAATACAAGTATTAAGTATATGATTCACATATACATATATATACCCATGTCAAAAGAAAATTTCTTATCCGAAAGACTATAGATGTAGCACCAACCTCAACATGATGCAATAACAAACTAGCTTGTCTCCTGGTTTTGCACTTAATCTTCCTACCATATGGATGTTGAAGTGACTCTACGAACCATGGCCTTGATCCACTTTGAATTCAGTCGTGCCCAGCTGACTGTGATTGGTATAAGTAAAGTGATTATTGATGTGGTTAATGTAGCATAGAGCTTTGTGTTATCTCCTGCAATATTGGTTAAAGCTGTGTTGTACGTAGCAAACATTGTGACCATGCATATTTGCAGCTCTACTTGCAAGGGAAATCTACTTGTCAGGATGTTGATCATTATAAGAGACACCGATAGTCCTACTGAATTGAAAAAAACAATGAGGGCATATGCAACTTCATTTGATGTGGCCAAAATGGACTCCCCTGCTTTATGTGGTTTCATGCTGTTGTTTCCAGTGCCATGGATCTGATTTGATGTTAGGGTATCCTTCCAAAAACCTCCTGGAGGGTTCACTCCAATGTGGAATGTCGCAGTTGCCACCAGAACTGCAATAACTAGTAATGCACTTCGAGCTTGACTAGGAGAGTCTCTACCCTTCTTAAACTTAAAGTACTCTACTAAATTTTGCGCCTGTTCTACCGACCTCATCTCAGGCGTGGTAGGGATGCTAACTGACTGAAATTCAGATTCAGGAGAGAGCTGACTGGCTTTTAAGGCTCCAGCAGAACAAAGGATGTCAGTGATTTCTCTATCTCCTGCCTCACTTGGGAAGATCAGTAGCACATCAAGGGCGGTAAGGCCGCTATTGTTTGTGGCATTCACTTCCAATGAGCTTGGGTTCATAGTTGTTCTAAATTCAAGTAACAATTCAATTACCTGCAGGATTTTTTTCAGTCAGATTTTTACTTGCATCAATTCCGAAAATTTACAGGCATGGTTCAATGGTTTACTGGAAACTCTTTACTTCAGTCAGATGTAATCTTGGTTGCAATGATTCTTAAAGAAAAAAAAACCTTGTTAGTTTTCTTTGGTCTAAATGCATATAAAATTTAGTTTGGTTGGCTTTAACTAAAGTTGATAATGTGAATGAGTAGGGAGAGGGACTCTTCAGGATTGGTATCTTTGACTTAAACATATTCAACTCTTCTATTATTTCATTGTTTTAATGAACTTGTTTGTAAGCAATGACATCATGTAAGCGAACTTAAACGCAAAGAAAAACATATCACTTAAGTTTAAAAGATTTTCGTTTTCCAGACTGCCACTTGAGATAAGGGGAAGTAACGTCATGGGTTACAAGTTTCTCTCTTTGTGGCTGTCGAGTTGATGAGAGGAAATGATCAGACGCTGAGACATGGTAGAAACAGTCTGCACATAGTAAAAACACTAACTAATAAAAATTTAAACGATTGACATATTCTACTACTAACCTGACGTTGTTTTTTCCAAGCTGCAAAATGCAGTACTGTGTTGCCTAATTCATCCTTAATGTTCAGGACATCTTCCCTCTTGATTTCTCTAATCCAGTCCAACAAAACCTCCACTGCTTGAAACTGGTTGTTCTTAACACCAAGGTGCAAGGCAGTTTCTCTTTGGACATTCACATCTTCGATATTTTGAGGACAAGCCAATAGCAGAACACTTATTATGTCGACCCTTCCTTTGATTGCTGCGAGATGCAGAGGAGTGTTCATGTCTTTACCCTTTAAACGGCAAAGCTCGCAGTCAACACTTGCTAGTTCCCCGACAACGTCTACATATCCGTTGACTGCTGCTATGTGCATAGGCGTCAACCCATCATGGTTCAGTTCCTTGGCAAACTCTGGTTTTAGCCTCAGGATCTCTTTAACAAAGTCAAGGTGTCCCGTTATGGAAGCCATGTGCAGAGGATTTTCTGCAGATAACAGGCAAATATTGTTGAGGATAATTGGGTTTTCTCTGACCAACTGGTGCAAGTGATCTACATATCCTGATAAAGATACATCAAGCAACTTCATGTCCATTTTGATGTGATGAGTTCGTCTCTTCTCTCAACGTTTTTGGCAGACAGGAGTTTTGTCAAGGACGGTACGAGCAGGCTTTGGGTAAAAGAGAGGTGAAATCTTAAACCTTATATTCCATAACCATCAACGAACAGCGAACCTTTATATGCTATTTTTTATTCGATATTCAACACCAAGAAATGGACACGTAATGTAACGAAGACTGTTATTGTCAACGGCTGGCTTCCCCAATCTACTGTTGCTTGTAATCTTTTGTCACCAATCTTGCTTTGTATTTCTCAATTTTGCCTTAAAGATTCATTTTCTTCTTGTACACCCATTTGACACCTATCACCGTGTGATCTTTTGGAAGATAAGTTAGCTCCCATGTATTATTTTTCTCGATTACTCGCATTTCATCATCCATTGCGGCTCGCTACTTGTCATCTCCAATCGCCTCTTCAAAAGAAATATTTTCACCTTGTGCCAAAAGGCACACTAAGTGTAACTTGCTTGTCGCCTCATACAAATCACGTATACTCCTTGTTTTTGGTGCTCTTTGCTCGTTATTCGATGAAGTTACTTCGTGTGTTGTGATTATTGGTACCTCTTCATTGTCGTTGGATGTCGTCTTTGGCATGTTCATCGGTATGTACATCGCATCTCTTGCCTTTTCATGAAAAGTTTCCACCATTGCATTCCAATCTCACATGGCTTCTTCATTTACCTGCACATCACAGCTAATATGCATCTTTTTGTTAGTAGGATTAAAAAGCTTATATGCTTTAGACCTCTCACCATATCCAATAAAGATCAATTTCAAACTTTTATCATTCAACTTCACATGCCTTTGATCCCGTATATGTGCATATGCTATATTGCCAAATACTTTTAGATGCGACACTATTAGTTTTATGCCACTCCAAGTCTCTTAGAGTGTTATGCCCTCCAAACTCGATGTCTTGCATCGATTTAGCAAATAAATTGCACAATCCACCGCTTCTGCCTAAAATTCTTTTGGCATATTCTTGTTGTTGAGCATACTCCGGACCATGTTGAGAATTGTTCGATTTTTGCCCTCTGCCACTCCATTTTGTTGAGGTGAGTATGGCGATGTCAAATGACGACGAATATCATGTTCTTCACAAAATGAATTAAAAACGGACGAAGTAAATTTACCGTCTCGATCCGATCTCAAAACCTTGATATAAAGATCACTTTGTTTCTCGACAAAAATTTTAAACTTCTTAAAAACTCCAAAAGCTTCTGATTTTTCTTTCCAGAAATAAATCCAAGTTTTTCGAGAAAAATCATCAATAAAAGTTAAGAAATACCGGTTTTTACTAATTGAGCTTGGCTTGATTGGTCCACAAATGTCGATATGCACCAATTCGAGAGGCTTCTTTGCTCGATATTCCGCCACTTTCGGAAAACTACTCCTTAGATGTTTGCCAATCACACACCCTTCACAAAACTTGTCGAGAGAATCAACTGATGGCAAACTATGCACCATCTTCTTG
>JANVCQ010000006.1:38944821-38956561 GCA_025531925.1 Erythroxylum plowmanianum | reverse complement strand
AAGAAGCCCGGTGGTAAGATGTGCCCGTTATTGGTTTCCTGAAAAACAACATCAATTCATCAGCTAATCCAGCCCACGTGTCATCTTGCAATATGCTAGCTGTTAGACTATATATTACAAAGAAATCCTGATTATACTTGAGTCTCTTACTGCCTTACGTCTATCCATAAACTAGTGGAACTAGCTAGTAAATGCTAAAACAACTTTAATTCAATCTGTAAAGAAAGCATGCAAGGATAGAGTAGAGCTACTTTTTATATACCAATGAGGAAAGATTGATAAAGACGGCTGTGATCAAATCAAACTAAATCTCCTAAGAGATCCATGTTATGAGTGCTTCTCTCGCACAAACTTTGACACTTGTTAGGTAATTATAGCGGAATTCAAGATCCTTAATTCCTTATACAAAGATCAGATGTTAGCAAATAAATATCTTCATCAAGTAATTAACCTGACTGTGACTCGCTAATAAAAGAAAAAAAGAACAAGATTTTGACAATTTCTTCATATCTTTAACATGAAAGCCATTTAATATGTACAAGGCGTTGATCAAACATAGCTGCTTAGCTCTTCATGTCAGATATCCAAACCCAACCCAGGACCATGAACACTGATCCCTATATAGCTTGCATTTCATCGAACACTTCAAAGGCAGAAACATGTGCCAGATTTATCCCAATTCACCTAAGGCAGAAACAGTGTTTTTGCTCTCTCTCTATCCTCTCTGTCTCTACCCAGTGTCCTAGCCCAGCCCCAACATTATCTCTAGTTTGACAGAATGCCAAAGAGAGAAAAAAAAACAGAAACCTTTCACGAATTCAATGAGTTAAAGGTTGGTTCAGGGAAGATAGAACCAACCCAGATGAGGAAATTGTGAGACAAAAAATAAAACCCAACTGATCAGGAGATTCCACAGTTCAATGAGGGATAAAAACAACCACCCTTCAATTATAGTACAGGTAAGAGAAGCAAACAATGCAGAAGAAGAACAAATGAAAAACATGGGCAATGCAGAAGAAGAAGAACAAATGAAAAACATGGACAAATGAACAACTGACCCAATTTGGTTGCCAATCTGTGAGCGGCAACCGGTACTTGTCAAAACCACAAATGGAGATGTGGGGAAGAATGACTTACCTCCACCAAAAGACACTCCGACTGGAGAAGACCGGCCACGCAAATGTCAGCAACGAGAAGACAAAATAAAGGTAGAAAGTGGCTCGAGAGAGAGGGAAAAGGCGACGTCGGGTTGGGGGTAGTCGGACGTTTTAACAAAAGCAAGGGGGGAAGGTGGCTCGAGGAAGAGGGCAGGTGACACGACGGAGAGCTAAACGTGGGACAGAGATGAAGCTAGCTTTTTTTTCATTTATCAGAAGTTACACGACGTCGTCTCATCGGCTTGGAGGGTGGGAGTTGAACGATTTTTAGCTAGCCTTTCCCGACGTCTAACTCTCCCCAACATCGGCCTAAGTTTTTTACGATGTCTAACTAACCAAACGACGCTAAACACTTAGTTTTTCCACGACGTCTGCATACAACGTCGTTGAATATTGGCTCCTTTCGCGACGTCTGGGAACACGTCACGAAATCCTCCTACATTTCGCGACGTCTACTGGGAAGACGACGCGAAATGCATATTTTTGTTGTAGTGTCATAGGCGACTCAGGTAATTTCTTTTTTTCCCAATAATCAGGTATTAATTTGAAGCACAAGTATGTTTATTTTTTACACAATTTGTGATCTAAGTAAAATTTTAAATGGAAATTAAAAATTATTTCAAATGAATACACAAATTTTAATTTTTTATAAATATAATCTAACGTTAAACTAATCGTTAATATTGCAAAATTTTCAAGTGTAATAAAAATAATAAAATTAAAATAGTTTAAATTAAAGCCATCAAGTGTTAATTTTGTCATGCCTTTTCTTTACCGCAGGGTCATCCTCTTCATCACTAATGTATTTATTTCTTTCTCATTTTAAGTTTTTTAATTTGAGTTTCGAATGTCTTTCTAATTTAAGGCGAATTTTTGCGTTTTTCATTTCTGTTCTGATCTGTAGCTTTGAAGAATCCACAAAAGCAACATTGATAAACTTTTGTTGGAGGAAATTTATGTCAGATTTTTTTTATCATGTATGTCAGCTTTTTTTTTAATCTATGCCAATAGATTTTTGTTGGAGGAAATTTGGCTCTGAAATAGACTCCTTGTACTATTCTAAAGATTAAGCTCTGGTCCTAATTAATTCAAGATTTGTGTTGAATTCAAAACTTACCACTTTCTTTCTTTAATATGCTTGAAAGAGTAGCGTTAAACACGTTCACAAACTATAAATATGAACGAAAATAGATTAATAAATATGATATAATTGTACTTTCATTCACTAAAAACTGTTAGCCATGCAAATTGAGAGAAAGCGTAATCACTATTTCAGTAATTTGATTAATGCTTTTTTGTGTCATTGCCTTTGAGCGTCTTGGTGACAGGTAATGTTGTACAGACTTCTTGAGGCTTCCATGGATTCAAAACAGAAATGCCAAATTCTTCGACAAGAACTCTTTTTAGTCTATTGGTCCTCTACCTTTTGAATCACATCCGTTGCAACATTTTGCTTCTGGTGCTCGTACTTTTGGATACCTAGCAACATAAATCTTGATTTATTTCCATATGCAATTGAAGAATCTCCATTGCTTGTGCATTTGGAACTGCTGCTACAAAAGAAAAAAGATTGTAATATACATGTAAAACCACTTCTGAGATGGCTTTCCACTTCGAATGCTTCGTCCGTCTTCTCTACAGTATTCATCAGCAAACTCTCGACTTCACTACCATTTGGTGACTCATACTTCACTGCCATGAAAACAGAAGATATAAGAGCTATTTCAGAAGCAAGTTCTGCTTTCAGTTTTGCGTTCTCAACCTCCAACCTTCTAATTTCTTTTCTTTAATGGACTTAAAATGGAGATTCAATTGCTTTATACCTGTTCGGCTTGTACATTAACTAATCTCACAGGCCCAAATAGTAGCTCATTTGTTTGCTAAAGGCAACTGATAAAGAAGAACATAAATATCGTTGTATCGCTTCAAGCTATAAGATTTTGTTCGTGACGAGGATCTCAGATAAAAAAAAGAAACATATAGTAACTCTTGCCCCAGAGAGCGATTATTCAATCGCAATATCGAAAATAAGATATAAATTTAGAGAATTAAACATTAATAGCACCTCACAAATTAATTGAAAATTGTGACATGAAAATTATATAGTTCAATTATCTTTGTTAAATAATTAGCTTTAACACGTGTATTAATTAATGTTTTAATTCTCTTATGACATTGGTCGGGCCGACCATACTGGGTACGGATCCAGTCAAGACGACCCATGGGCCGATCGGTCCACTCTCCAAAGATCAGTCCCACATCCGATAATCAAGTTAGGTCCAAGCCCATTCCACGCTCCCTTCAGGGCATTCTCCAGAGAGACTCCCATGCAAACACAAGGACCTAAACCTAACGTCCATCCCATATATAAGGTATTATTCTACCTTGATTGAGGTATGCAATCGTAAACCTAGCTTTCTCTACATTCATCGATCCCACCTTCACCAAAAAACTCACTTGAGCGTCGGAGGGGCTAATCGGGACGTCTCTCCCGGCGAGCCTTCTTTGTTTTGCAGGTATATTCACATCGAAGAACAACGTAGAAGATTGCCAACTCATGGATCCCAGCAGCAACGCACCGTTCAGCTTGAATCCGGCAGAACCAAATAGTATATCTATTAACTTCTATAATCTCATTCATATTGCTTGCATACCAAACACGTATATTCAGTAATTTTATTCTCACTTTTTATTCTTATTTTCATTTTTTAATTTTGATTCTTTCATTATTGGACCTAAGTGGTTTCTCTAATAGCAGAAGGTGAAGTTGTGTCGTGTTTAGGGAATTTACAGACCATTTCACTAATGACAATAAGTGATGGTAATCGGCAATGATTAAAAAGTTTAATCGGGTAAATTTTTTTTTGAATTGAATGACTTCTTATTTCAATTTTTAATGTTTCAGTTTGATTTACTTTAATAATTTTTATTTTTAAAAATTAAATAATTATTAATGTTTTATAAATTAATCAATTTTTATAAATCAATTAATTTTTATTTAATAATCTTTTTAATTAAACTTCATAATCATCAATAGATAATAATAATTCTTTTATTCATAGTTTAAAATTTTTAATTTTATTCAATCTTTCATATTGAACCAATTTTAAGACATTATAATACTAGTTAAACCTTTAAAACATTCAATCTCTTATTTTACCGGTTTAACTTTCAGTCCGATTTGTAAAATATTAGTAACTGGGCACTGAAATTTTGTCCTTATTTAAATATATGATTTAATTTTGTTTTTGTTCACTTTAGCTCTATTATATTTTTAATTTAATAACAAACAAGTTTAATATAATTTATGGAGTTTATAATTGGGATCCATTTGTTGCATAATTATAATCCAATTTTCAGTTAGATAGAGTGATTAAAAAACAAATTATAATATATTCGATTTGGTTGTGTTTTTTATTATTATGATTAATATAAACTTAATTATATTTGTATATTAATAAATAATTTAAATAATATTAAACATAAAGAAAAGTTTGTGACCATAATTATACGATTCAGGTTCTCATCAGCTACTAAAAGCTGTGGAATCACACGAAGCTGCTAATTGCTGATAGAACATAAGGAACAAGTTTGTTACAACAAGCAACTCCTAATACTTCCACATATTCTTTACTAGTTTTCTAATGCACGTCCAAGTTCCTTGATTCATGGTCCTTGCTTCTTGATGTGGGAACAATGCCACTACACTTCATTTCCTGTTTTCTCTGAAGCAACAGGGCTTTTTGTATCTTGATTTTGCCATGAAGCCTGCCATTGCTTGCCATAGAATGTTGCTTCCTCTGCCAACTTTTTCAGGTTTTCGATATCTCCTGCTTTCCGAACCAGCAGTATGGCGATAACTGTGAAGAAGAGTCCTGCTTTGCACAGGAGATTTCCAGTTTGGCCTACCATGTCAAGACCTGTTAATCCATCCACTATATATGCCATGAAGAATCCGATCATTGCAGCTCTACCTACAGAAGCATTCAATTGTTTTTAGAGCTTTGCTTAGCTTCTTAAAGCATGTTATGTTTAGGCTTTCAAGTTCAAACCATTAAGCATTTCCGCCTCTGGGAGATATGACCTCTTAAGCCATGCCCACCAAGGTATGATTGAGCTCTTAAAGAGCACTTGTTCTTGGTTTGATGATGCTTGAGGATATAGTTCAAGAAATTTTCTTCTCTTCGCTTCTGTAGTAGCAACAGATACTATGACATGTAAGTGTATTGTGATTAGATTAGAACTTACCAATGAAGACAGCACTCACCTGCTACAATCAGACTATCCCAATCCATTTTGCCTTCTTTAACAAACTTGTTGAGATCCCAGTTCCCATCTTCCAACCCTCATCCATAAGCCTTGGAAGACTAGACTCCATTCCCGACCCATGCTCTGAACTATCTTCAGCACTCTTTGATCCTTCATCCTCGAATGTGGATTTCTCTTGCTGTTCAGCCTGACTAAACCCCTTTTCTCTTTCAACATTTATAGTAACCACACGAGTCACCTGCTTCGACCCCAATGAACGTGCTGGTCTAGTTTGAGGCCGATGTTTCTTGGCGATACTGATATGTTGTGCGCAACAAGCCCTGTGTAATGAGGCAGAAACAGCAACTGAAGCCATGTTTGTTGTTCTTCAGATCTTTACTGCTTGGAGTTTTGGCTAATGCGAGGATAACGGGAATACAGGAAAAAGGTGATGAACCCATGCTTCGTAATAAAATAGGGTTATCTTTGCCTCATCCGCTTCTGTCAGTAAAATTATGGGCAACTGCTCTTATCTGAATCAGGTTCTTGACGCTTTCTGTGTTACAGGGAACCGGAAAACTTTATTTCGACAAGTCTTTGCTACCAGTTAAAGCAAATTTAAGTAGTTCTGGAAGCAAAAGTTCTCATTTTTACGGAGAATGGATCACCTCCGTTCACAGTTTCAAGCAAAAGTCATTAGACTAGACGTTAATAATTCCGGTTTCATTCTTTGTTCATGATCATTCTTTGTTGGCTTTTGACCATTCTCTTATTCAGTTCTACCAATTTGTCACATCTTCACATAGCTGACTCAGTTCCAAGAGAGAGTAATTTTGATTTTCTAAAAGCTAATGCTATGAAATTTATGTTTCAAAGACATCGAATACAGAGAAATTGGGCCTCCCATTGAATAGGAAGTCCTAATCTGAATTTCAGTAACTAGAAATGAGAACAAATTCAAACTTTGTGGGAGGTAAGAATGTTGTCTGAATTGACTACTTTTTAGAACAGGCAATAGGCGAGCTTGTGGACTAAATGGAAGCGAAGTTATGCTTCCCATCCCCTCAACAGAGTTGCCCGTGCGACTCGGCTGATTCCAAGTGTAAAGGCACCCATTCGAAGGTTGCAATCGTGAGTCTGACACATGCTCTTAATGTTGTGAAACCCTCGAGTCATGTACCTCTTCAGCTCCTTGTTCACTTGCTCTTCTTCCCACATAAAACCTTGAATGTTCTGCAAATATATATATACAGAGAGAGATCTTTAGATTTTCCCTAAGCAAATAAATCTCAGTAACAATCACCACCCATGTCAATCTCTACACCAGCTTAACACAGCAGAGAAGCTCTTAACAGACAGAACTCAGTAAAATAGGGGCACCCCTCTAGTCAATAAAGCAAAATCATTAGGGAATTGGATTGAAGGTCTTCAGGGTATTGCCGATCCGCCAGAGATGTATCAATGATGATGAATCCATTACAAGAACTAAAAAAACTACTATGAAGACAATACCAAAATGATAAAAAAAAATCGTAGTTATGCTGTTTACCTGAACCCACTCAAAATAGCTGACAGTCACACCTCCGGAGTTAGCATATATGTCAGGAAGTATAATGACACCTTTCTTTGACAAAATCTGCAGCATTAGTATCTCATGGATCAGTAACTAATGTATTCTATTATACTTTTCATTAAAAGAAATGAATAGAAAAGCAAAGTCACCTCATCTGCTTCTGGATCAGTAGGATGGTTTGCTGCCTCCACTATAAACTTCGCCTTCACTTCTCCAGCATTTTCCCTTTTTTTTCAAAAAAAAGGTCAATGATAAGTGACATGCCAACAGATCACAGACAGAACTATATCGAATGACTTGAAATTGTTTTAACAAGACAAAATATAAAGACCTAAAAGACAATATGTGATCATTTATCTGCAGACTTAATTTGTTTGGAAAAGAGCTAAACCTGTTCAGGACTCCACCTAAAGCGCACGGGATTAGGACGTCGCATTCATGTGCAAGCAGATCATGAGGATCCATGGCATCTCCTCCCTGGAAATTTTTCAAAACACCAGTGGCTTCCTTATGCTTAAGCAGTGCCGGTATGTCTATTCCATTGGGGTTCTTAAGTGCACCCGTGATGTCACTAACTGCTATTACCTTCCCACCAATCTCATGTATAAGCCTTGCTGCCCAAGACCCCACATTACCAAAACCCTACACATTCCATCAAGAAGATATAGTTTATTAAATCAGGGACAAGGAGCATCTCAGCCTAGAAAGGTACTCAGCTGATCATGAATGGAACTGTTCATTTAAGTTTTGTTTCTCACCTGTATTGCAAATGTTAAACCCTTAATGGACTTGCCATATTCAGCAAGTAGAGCTTCTGCTCCGTAAACAACACCACGCCCGGTAGCTGCTTCCCTACCCAAAGATCCACCAAGATCCTAGTATCCAAATAAGAGAAGGAGAAAAATGAGGAGACAAGTATTTACCAGACTTTGTTTTGGATGGATGCTGATTCAACTTAAAATAAGAGAGAGCCAATTCCAATTACTTACAATAGGTTTTCCTGTTACAACAGCTGGTGAGTGACCGTGAAATTTTGAATACTCGTCCAATATCCATGCCATAGTCTATTGTACAGTTTAGGCCAGTGTTATCAGTATAATCATAACACAATCTGTAAATGAGTTTGCTAAAATTTAATCAGCAGGCTATGAGATACCTGCGCATTAGTACCCATGTCAGGTGCAGGAACATCTGTATGAATGCCAATGAGATCGTGTATTTTCTGAGTGAAGACTCGAGTAAGACGTTCCAACTCACTTTTACTTAGATCCTTTGGATTGCATCCAATGCCTCCCTTGGCTCCACCATATGGTATATCTGCTACAGCAGTCTTCCATGTCATAAGTTGAGCCAGGGCATTAACTTCATTTGGATCAACCTTAAGACCAAATCAGAAAGCACTTCAATGTCAGCCCCATGTCAGAAATTTAGAGAAAGAGAGAGAATTTTTCATCCTCCTTTGCTTAGGACAATGAGAACAGAGATGATTCAAGTTAAGTTGGTAATTTATGGATGAAAAAGCGTAGAATTATATTATGTACAATGACAGGAAATTTGTCTCATCCAAAAGAAAAGACAAAACCAAACAAAACAAAATCATAACAACATCCAATCGAATGAATAAACAAATTACAATGAGACAACGGCAATGCCAAAAAACAAGTAATTCAAGAGGAAAAGAGCAGAGAATCACAGGAGCAATTCTTGTCATGTATAGAAATTGATACAATACCCCTGGGAAATTGGGTTTCCAAAGAAACCAAAGCTATAAAAAAGAGCTAAAAAACTTATCACTGGAGCAGATGTCTAGGGTTCCAACTTAATGGAATCAGATTCTGGGTTACATGTTACCATGAGCCAGACGAGCCATAACTGTGTATTAGCACTGTATGTCAACAAAAAACTTCAACGTCCAACATAATTGCTTTCCTTCCAATCTCTTCACCACTCACAACAGAATTGTGTTCCAACAAGAACAAAACCAGTAAATCACCAACAATGTCAATTTGATGATCTTCTATTTTCTTAGGATAAACTGCAAGACAACAACAAAAAGAAAGAAGAAAAAGAAAGTTCTATCGATACCTCAGGATGGTATCTGATTCCTCCTTTCATTGGCCCACGAGCATTATCATGTTGCACTCTGAATCCGATGTACGAAACGAGAGTTCCATCATCTTTGGGAATTGTGCACTCCACCTGATCAAAACCGAAAACAGGATCAAGACATTTCCTTTAGGAAAATCCTCAAAGAGATCAAGCTAGCAAGTTCCTCCATTACCTTGATCTCTCTAAAAGGGATCAAGAGACTCTTCTCAACTTTCGAGTCCAAGCCAAGAATACGTGCCGCTTGGCGGAAATTGCGGTTAGTTGCCGCCAACGCGTTCATGGCTTACAATAAGACCAAGAAACAAAGAATACCCAGAAACAGAAACAGAAAGCAGATTAAAGATTAAAGATTAAAGATCCAAAAGTCTGCGAATCAAGAGAAGACCAGCAATGAACCAACTTGGAAGAGTCTTTGACGTTTGAACAACAAAGAACGAGAGAAGGCTCTATATATAGGAAATCGTAAGGACTAAACAGGAATATATTGAGTCGTCATTTCCCAACCGTTGGTCATATGGTTGAGAGGGAGTGTGTATGATGTGAACGGAGCTATAAACGGTATGTAAACTCGGTTGGTAAGCCTTTAAAAGCCTACTAAATTGGAAAGCTTAGTTATAATTTGGTACTCTCTCAATACTAAAGTTGACTATAATTTTAACCAAATGGGTTGGTGTGAGTGATTCAACACTCTCATCCCTTAATCATAGGTCTCGAGTTCGAATCTTGGGAATGTATAAATCTATTTGGCCAGCACCCCTTACGGGCTGACTCAGTACGAGCGGGGATTAATCTGAGAATGGGTGGCTTAAAGGCATCTTCTCATAGTTGGGACCCTCCTAGGACACCTCGTAGGCTAACAAAAAAAAAAAAGTTGACTATAATTTTGCATTGTGCCTCTTGTTTTCCTCTGTTTCGGTTTAGGTCAAAGTCATTGAAACCCATGTAGTAGAATTAAACACACCATTGACATTTCAATGTCAAGTAAATCAAATTTGTTATTTAATTTAAATTTATTTTTTTGTTAAATTGTTTATTTAGAATACATAATTATAAATTATTATACAATTTATTTAGAGATACCGGATTTATTTGTAATCAGCATTTTTCTTTAATTTAGTACAAAAAAAAGTGAAAATGTGGTCTTTCAAAATCATGGATTACACTAATTATATTTAAAATAGTCATAGAAACAACATTTTTATAAAAAGCAAACAGAAGATTGTTTATAACCGATGACCTTTCTCCAATTCTCACAAAACGGAAAATTCGAGATTTACCTTTTATATTTATAACCGATGACCCTTCTCTAATTCTCACAAAACGGGAAATTCAAATTTTACCCTTTACACTATTTTAAAGTATATTTAATTTTATCTTGATATTTTTTAACAAAAATTTTAACATTATAATATTTTTCTTTTGGATAGAATTGAAACTTTACATAGTGAACGAGCTTCAAGCCACAAAAATTATGCTATTCGATTGAAGGAATCGGTGGATGAACGGTGGCTGCCTACTCCTTAGAGAATAGTTCTAAAAGAATATGGTAATCTTACAAGCCATTGGTCGATTATTCTAATGTGTTCTATATATTATTTTGGCCATCTCTTAAGTATTATTCTAATGTGTTCTATATATTATTTTGGCCATCTCTCAAGTATTAATTGTCTTTGACCAAATTAAAATATTAAAGAACTAAAAGAGCATCTTCCATCTCATGTGCATGAAATCAGCTAATATTGATCACGTCCACCAAATCCTTACAAGCAAAGCTCAAGACTTCACGCAACGTGCGTATAATTTGAAGGCTTCCTTAATCCTCAATTGGTCATCTACGCACGATGCTACTTCCGCCAACTGAATAATAATCATTTAAGCCATCTTATCGTAACCCATGCATCTTAACATTCAACTAGTAAATTCTCTTCACGTTTTCGTTTTCTTTCTTATCTTTTCATTTTTCATACATATATATCTATATATACATATATATATTACTAGGGAAAGATCATCTCAATACTTTAACACCTACACTGGATATGGATCAAATTGTCTCACTCTCACAACGTTCTGAACCCAACTCACATACCACTTTAATGGGCGAGCAACCCAACCGTTTGATCATATTACAACCTCAAGTGGCGAAAAGAGTCATTCAGTCTGAATACTACATGAAGAACATAAACCAGATGAAGAAACGGAAAGACCTTGTGATGACGTTTTACATTCATGATGGGTTAAATGGTCATCATGCATGAATAACTACTAACGGTAGTTATTCACAAATGAAATATATATAGACAAAGGCAACGATTTGCAAATGGACTCTGTGTAAATTTTGGTCTGTTCGACGCTGGTGCTTTAAACCTTCTGGAAAGGAGATCTTTGCATTTTTTAACCGGTGGATTATATCAGGAATCCAAGTATGTGATTTCTGTTGTTTTCTACGCATATATTATCGATCCTGGATGTATAATCTTTGTGGTTATTTTTGTGTTCTGTTTATATCAATATTTTAAAAACCGGACCGGATATTAAACCGGTCGAAGGAAAGGTTTAAGGTTTAGAGGTTCAATCGGTAGTGAACCGCTATAAAACCGGTATATAATAAATAAGAAGTAAAACTTATAAGAATAAGTAAAAATAAAATATA
>JANVCQ010000006.1:38911020-38923667 GCA_025531925.1 Erythroxylum plowmanianum | reverse complement strand
GAAATGTTTGTTATTTGAAAAAATGATTTCAGTTCTTTATTTTCAGTTCTATTTTAGTATGAATTTTAATATTTTAATTCTTACTTGAAATAATGAAGTTTTCTCCATGGTGACTTCCAGATAAACTAAACACTTTGCAGCTAAATTTTAAAAAATAGTTTTCAACAAATTTATCGACGAAAAAAAATTCCGTTGGTAAATATATTGGATTTTACCAATGAAAAAAAATTCGTCGCTAATTACCGACGGATTACAAAATCCGTTGGTAATTTTCTGACAGAAGAATTTACCGACTGAACAAAATAATCGTCGGTAATTTTACCGACAGAAATTTTTACCGTCGGTAAATTTACCAACAGAAAATTTCCGTAGTTAAATTTAGTGACGGTCATATCTCCGACGCCTTTTTCCGTAAATAAATTCCGTAAATAAATTCCGTCGGTAAATTTCGTCGCTAAATTATATTTTTCTTGTAGTATTGATTATCATAATGAAAGGAAAAAAGCCAAATAGGAACCTTTTTTATTTGTCCAGAGTCTATAAAATGTTAGGACCAACCCTATTTTATATGAATAATTATTGTGATAGTTAAAAGCTTTTTCTTATTAATTTCAATTTTTTTTTGTAAAATTTGGCCTAAAATAATAGCAAATAACTCATTGTAAAATTATCTTTCTCATCTTTTAACTGTAACCGTAAAATAAAGTTTATACAATGAAGAACTATTTTTCAAATTGTTCTTAATTGCTTCTTTTGCCTGTTCCATGAATCATATTAAAACATATAATTTTCTTCTCATCATTATCAATTAGACTCGCATTCTAAGATAAAAAGTAACATTGAGAGCAAAATTGGCATATAATGCAATGCTTGGTTAACATTCTGCCTTTAATTAAATATAGAACTTGCAATTTGATACCTCAGCCAATGGGGATGAATATAGTCACTCTGATTGGATTTCCAGGTACAAATTTGATTCTACTCAGAAATTAACTCGGCATAAGGCTCGGCCTTCTTGTTAATGATTCTTACAAAATGGGCTTAGACATCGTCTGGTGTAGGATTGCTTTTTGGCGAGATATGATCCTTTGTCTAATTTTATAATGTTTTATTCTATCTTATAAATTTTAGCTATTTATTTATACTAATTTCACGTTTATTTATACAAGATTTATGTAAGATAAATATAAATAAATAACTAAAATTTATAGGACAAAATAAGATATCATAAAATTGGATAGAGAATGCTCTTAACCCCTTCTTTAACCCATACATCAGTGGACGAGCAAAATTTGTTGTGTCTGACTTGGGGTGGGGTCATTGAAATCAACCCCACTAATAACTGACGGTCCACAAACCGGTCTGTATCTGCGTTTTCCAGGCCAAACCGGTTCGAGTCGAAAAATCTTAAAATCCGCCACTCCCCAGATAAGACACGCTAAGACCAAAACTACAATCGTTGGAGTCTCTTTGTCGTCAGTTCTCTTCGTCAATGGCCACCGCTCAGCTTTCCGTCACCGTCCCTCTACCCAAGTTCTGTCCTCCTCAGCGATATTTCAGGACGTACAAGTTTTCCGTTTCGAATCCTACCAGAATTTCGCGCTTGAAAACTACTCGAGCTATGGGCGGTGACCTGTTGGGTGATTTTGGGGCTAGAGACCCTTTTCCTGCCGAGATAGAGAGTAACTTTGCAGAGAAGGTGATAGGGAATGTTGATACTGAGCATAGGATTCTTATCCCAACTGTCTCTGCTCTCTCACTTGCCCAACAACAGTGTTCTCCTGTCTCGCCTCTTGAGCCTCCTATGTCTAAGGAAGATGCTCAAAGCTTGTTAAAGAAGGTGAATTAAAGATGCCTATTTGCATTTTCTTACCAATTTTTTCATTTTATGTTTGATATTTTGCAGACTAAGGTACATAATTTTCTCCGACTAGAATCTCATCGACTTATAGATATTCTGAATTTGTTGAGGATTGGGGAATTATGCTGCTCTAGATTAGCTGTTTTGTCTATGTATTCTGCTATAGGAAGGTTTCGTAGTGATGGTCAGTTGTTAGAAATTGTAATATTGATGAGCAGTTTCACCATAAATTGGAAATCTGGAGATGGCAAATGCAAGTGTTGTTTCTTGCTCTTTACAAGTAATGTTGTTTCAGAAGCTTTGACTTTGTAAAGAAGGCAAATTTCTTTTCATAATATGCTAAATTTGCAGACTTTTTTATTCTCTTCTTGGTTATATCCCTGTTACTGAGATGAAGTGTATAATTGTTCACAATGTTATGGTACGGAATGAATGATTTCTATCCAGCTTTGACACAAACTTTTGTTCTTCAATCTTTCATACGAAACATTTCATCAATCGATTAGGTTATTGGGTGGAGACTCCTGGAAGAAGATGGTGGACTCAAGCTGCAATGCTTATGGAAGTTGAGAGACTTCAAATGTGGGGTTGAACTTGTAAATAGGATTCATAAGGTTGTTGAACCATGTGGACACTTCCCAAATCTCCATCTAGAACAGCCTAATCAAGCTAGAGCTGAACTTTGGACTGCACCCATTGGTAAGCTTTTTGTTCCACAGATATTGCACCTGGAATACCTTGTTTCTGACTCTGTTTTGACCTCCCTTGAAGTCTGAATTCCATCGTTGTTTGATTTTGCAGGAGGTTTGAGCATGAATGATTTCATTGTAGCTGCCAAAATAGACGAGATTCAGACATCAGATCTGGCCCCCAGAAAAAGAATATGGGCATAGCTGGCAATACTTGTATTGTATCATTTCTCGGAGGAACTCCAATGGCCCGATTGCTTGTAAACTGATGATTCGGAATAAAAATTGAGTACAGAAACTATGACCTGCCACCCTTTCTTCAAAAGTCCTTCTTCTTCCCTGCTTGATTGCAAATTCATCATTCGTAAGAGCATTATCAAGTTTCATAGAGAGATCGAGACTATAATTCAGTAAGATTGTATGACAGTTAAATTTCAATCTAATTAGTTCCAAATACA
This sequence comes from Erythroxylum plowmanianum, assembly GCA_025531925.1. Classification (NCBI taxonomy): domain Eukaryota; kingdom Viridiplantae; phylum Streptophyta; class Magnoliopsida; order Malpighiales; family Erythroxylaceae; genus Erythroxylum; species Erythroxylum plowmanianum. Next base: position 38,920,659 of record JANVCQ010000006.1, on the reverse strand, counting down.
TAATTTATAATCTTTTAATAATATAATTTACACATTATATTATAAATTATATAACATATATTTTAAATAATTGGAAACAATATTTTTACTAGTTAAGAATAACGTTACGTTATGTGTTACTGAACCTCTTCAGATTTCGCATATTACCGAAATTTCTACATAGTGAAGGATAATCTCTTTCCCTGATTGGATTCTAAGATGATTTTCTGATTAGATTTTACGAGTGAGTTAATCACCAAATGAGCATTAACTCGTGCTACAGTCCCTTTAGTCGACCATATAAGAAAACAATCCCTTGGCCCTTATGTCTTAACACGAGATTAGAATTATAGCTCTTCCATAATGATATCTCCCTCATGTCTTGTGCCTTCTTCGCCTTCCACCTAAATCGCACAGGAAAAGCTCAAAATCAATTCCTGAAAGAATGAAATTTCATAGGATCTTTTTGTCTATTTATAAATAATCCGCATCTTCACAGATATGTTTATTTTTCCGAGCTTAGAGACAATGTTTAGGTAGTTAGTAGTGTTGTTGTATTATATTTTAAATAAAATAATTAAGTAATTAATTAATTTTTTAAATTTATGTGTCTTTATAGAATAATTATTTTTTCAAATTTTTAAAGTTATAACACTTAACAAATATATTCCATCAGAAAATCAAAAGGAGCATACTTTTCAGTATATAAATATTTAAAAAATCAATGGCTTTCTAAAAATAAAAATAAACTCTAAATGTACTACTAATGGTCGTACATGTACCACATTAACTAGTGCTGCCTTCAGTACAAACTATACCTATTCTAAATGAAGGGTTCAGATCTATTACAACGTCACGTTGCAAGATCCAGGTTGTAAAGAACTCTTCACCATCTGATTATGCAATTATCTCATTCTCAACCCTCTCCCCTAAATTTCCAAAAACATTTTCTGAGGCAGAAAAGAGAAGCAAAGAGTGTGTACTACTCACGAAATGGTACTAACGACCACGCTTATCCCAGGCCAAGGTTGTGTCCTCCACGCGCAACGATTTAGCTTTAACAGTCCTCTCCCCATGTCGCTGATCTTTTTGCTTGTATGACAGGGCTTGTCGGACCCAGTAAGGTGTTTCAACGGGCAACTCAGGTTTGTTATGTTCTGGTGATGTTTGACGAAAGGCTTGTGTGCAGTGTGAGATTGCTCATTAATGGAGAGTATCGGTGTCTTTGTTTTGACCATCCATTGCTGTTATCTCGTAGAATCTAAGCAGAAAAATGGCTGGTGCTGTCAGAGTGTCGGCGAAGTTGGAGCTCAAGCCTCCTCCATATCCTCTGGTAAAGAAATGTTTTGTGGTCTAGTCAAAGTTTTATGTCACAAAGGTTTGATTTTTAGTGTTCTTCTTTTCCTTCCCCTCTAATATGTGCTTTGTACGTTTATTGATTGATCTTGTGGGGTAGAATGCTTTAGAGCCACATATGAGCAAAGACACCATGGAGTATCACTGGGGTAAGCATCACAGAGCTTATGTAGACAACTTGAACAAGCAAATTGTGGGGACGGAGCTTGATGGTGTGCCTTTAGAAGATATCATAATTACTACTTACAACAAAGGCGACATGCTTCCAGCTTTCAACAACGCTGCACAGGTATGGCTTTGCTTCCAAGTTTGTTAGACTTCTTTAATCTTACAGCTTAGTTTTGTTCATTGGCTGACTAGAATGAATGTGGTATTATCCGTTGTGCATTGCCCGTTTTAGGCATGGAACCACGAGTTTTTCTGGGAATCCATGAAACCAGGTGGTGGTGGAAAGCCAACAGGAGAGCTTCTGCAGTTGATTGAAAGGGATTTTGGGTCTTTTGATAAATTCGTGCAGGAGTTTAAGGCAGCAGCAGCTACGCAGTTTGGTTCTGGGTGGGCTTGGCTCGTGTGTAAGTGATGTTTTGCTTCCCCTGACGAGATAGTTCACTTATTTTCGTTACCTAAACGAATCAATCTCAATGGAAGTGACGTGTCTTTGTTATTTTGTTTTATGCAGACAAGGCAAATAGACTTGATGTTGCAAATGCTGTAAATCCTCGCCCATCAGAAGAGGACAAGAAGCTTGTAATAGTGAAGAGCCCCAATGCTGTCAATCCCCTTGTCTGGGATTATTCCGTTAGTTTTCTGACCATAGAACTTATGTTTTGTTAATGACATGTGCTATTACTGAAGTGATAGTGGAAAATCTGGGCAAATGTTTATGCATGTCTAATATTGTCGTTCATTTCTTGCAGCCAATCCTCACAATTGATGTTTGGGAGGTACTTAACAAACTCTCCTTTTCACATTTTAATGAACTTTGCTCATTCGATAGGAAAATCTTAAGTGACTAACTATGTATTCTTGCTTGTTTGGCTTTGTCTCTACAGCATGCTTACTACCTTGACTTTCAGGTGAGATTCAGTTGGTAAAAAATTATTCCAAGTAACATTTTACCAACCATCTGATGACACAATTTCCCAGTTTGATTGTTAGATTTTGTAGTTGACAGTCTATGAATTGTCATGTTGGTTTTCTCATGCAGAATCGAAGGCCAGATTACATATCTACCTTTATGGAGAAGCTTGTGTCATGGGATGCAGTCAGTGCTAGACTTGAAATTGCAAAGGCTAAAGCAGTTGAGAGGGAGGTAAAAGTGGCCGAACAGTAATGCTGCAGGAATTTTGGTGGGTGATGAGGGGAGATTTTGTATCGGTCTCTAGATTATTAAGTAAGATTAGGCTAAATATGAAGGAAAGTTAGTGTTTTTTCTTTGGAGATATTATGGGGTCATTCGCGGGACGCAGAAGAGGAATGTTGTACCCATAACAAGGTGCTAAATCACTGTCTGTACTCATCTGTAAACTTAGGCAAGGGACATATAAATCAATTAATCAAATTAATGATATAAACACCCGAGCGGGCTGGCCGGTTTGATCGGATTAAACACGAGATAGACTAATTTTTTATGTTTAACTATTGAGAGTGAAAATCAGCGATTAAATAATATACTGACGGGTTAAATATCCTCTTAATTGTGAATCGGATCAGTTTTTTGCCTTTCGTTCGCTCCAAGCTCTATTTGGAGAGATACCTTGTAATCCTATCTAATCTTGTCCAATGTCAATAACCCTGATTAACGGGCACAAGATGACTGTTTTTGTTTTCGTATGTCATCCTATGCTTGAAACCATTCATCCATTTATTAAATGACCATTAATGGATGGATGGATGGTCTTAGGCACAGGGTGGCATACAAAAATAAAAACAACTTTCAGACATAGGGTGACACACAAAAACGACAATAAAGAAATTGATCCCCTATTTAACGTTGTAACCCTATCTAATTTTGTCCGATCTTTTCGATGGATTTGGTGGGAAAGCTTTATCTGGCCTTTGAATTGGCTAAGCTCCGACAGACATTTCAAGCTCTACAAGTCACGTGCACAATTTTATCACCACTTCGTTTCATGTTTGAGTATTAATAAAAAGAAAAAAGAAAAAGAAACAACCTTTTATATTTTCACAAAGGGAAACCAGCTCTATTTAAATAAGAAACAGACAATATGGTCTTTGTTAAAACAGGTATAAAATAACAATAATCCAGTTTAATTACAAGCCCACTAAAGAGTGACAAAAAAAAGTGCCTACGGCTAATGCAGCAACTCTTGCTCCATTGCCCACGTGCAGGTCCACTTCTCCCTTCATGAGCTGTCTACTGTCCCTAAGGCTCTGCATATCATTACATATGTGTGAGCCACAACCAGTACCTAATATCCCATATGTTATGATCAGAAATAGTATTAACCTTAATGACAAACATACCTGAAGAAGCCGTGGCATCTGATGCCTGCTTCTTTTTCAAGGACTCCAGATAAACTTTACAGTTTTGCTTCCAGTGGCCAATCTTGTCACAATGGAAGTAAATTCCTTTTAGCGTAGTTTTTTTTAATTTCTTTTCGGCTGCACTTTCTTTTGGTTTCTTAGACTTTTTCTTCTTTAGGTTCCTTTTTTCTTGAACCAGAAGAAGAAGAGTCCACCACTGGTGTTGGCTTGCTATCCTTCTTGATACCTTGCTTTGCTGTCTTGAACAGATTGATCAACTCAGGGCCTGTCGTGGATATTTGGTTCATCCGATAGTTCAACACAAACTGTGAATAACTATCAGACAATCCAACCAGAGTTAAGTCAATACTTAATTCATAGTCCATAACAAAACCCAAGATGGCCAATCTCTCAATATAACCATTCATCTTCAGTGCATACTACATTGCAGATGTTCCCAAAGTCATCTTAGTCGTGAAGAGTAGCCTCGAGGTCTCGAATCTTTCAAACCAAGCTTGCTCATCAAAAAGCTCTCTAAGATGAAACATTATGGTATTAGCATCCATAAATTCATGTTGCTTCTACAATTATGGTGACGTAGAGGTTAGCATAATATAGGTAACCAAGTCACTATCTTTGAGATGCTTACAATATGCTTTCTAATCCTCATCAGAAGCATCAACAGTAGGTGGATCAAGAAGTGGAACATCTAGGACATAGCCTAGCTCCTCATATCTGAGAATAATTCTCAAATTTCTCAACCAGTCAAGAAAATTAGGTCCAATTAATTTATTAGAATCCATAAGTAAGGACAAATTCACACTGGAAGACATCTTCAATCAACCTAAATGTAAAGAGAGAAAGAATGTTAGAATATAAATACATAAGAATGTTACAATATAAATACATGCATGATCATAAGGACTTGCATGACATGCATATAGCTCCCAATAGTTTCAAAGAATCCATAGCCCTCACTACGAATCCAAGAAAAATTATGACAAAGTGTCCTAGTGGGTCAATATCCGACGTTACTAAGAATAACCTTGAGTTTACCCAACAAGTCACCTTAAGTCAATCGATAGGTATCGATCATATCAATTGCATCATAGATGCAACTATCGTCTAGTGCTATCAACTTGAGATGTATGCACATACATTGAGTTATCAAATCTTGATGCACGTACATCTAATGTACGCTACCTAATTTCACCTCTGTCTACGTTAACCTTGAGTTTACTCAACAAATCAATGCTTCTAGTAAAAATTGACCCATTAATTTGAAAAACTTATTTCCATGGTTTGAACATATCCGTATAGAGCAGGCTTGAGTTTACCCAACAACCCTAACTCTAAAAGAATTATGGTTCTCCCCATATTAACAAAAGGCATTAGTTCTCACATTATGTGTGAGGGATTTCATACTCTGGTCTCATCTAAGTCGTAGGATTATAGTCACAATGACTATATGGAATGATTTAGGATATTTCATCAATCACATTGAATTTATATCCATAATCATCCATCATCCTACCTAACCAACCCTAGTATGAATTCTTTAAGGCAATCATCTGACAAGGTTTTCCTATATAGATTGTGACGTGTTATGCATCTAAAGATTTGACATTTGATTCAACTCTTGAACCAAATTGCTTTCTAATGTTGGCATCGGCTAATTTCTTAATCCGTATGTTTCCAATTCGAATTCAAAATACCAATATATCAAGTGTAATACGCTCTACTTTGATGTATCAATTAAACACTTTAATTGTATTTACGAGACAATTTCTAAACGGAACAATTTCTAAACGGATACTCATGGGGGGGATCACAAGGGGAGAAATTACAGCGATTTTGAGAGGGATGGGGAGCAGACAAGCTGTAGGGTCAGATGAGATCCTTATAGAGGTATGGAAGCGACTAAGAGCTTTAGGTATTTAATGGTTAGTTCAGTTCTTTAATGTAATCCTCGAGTCAGCCAAGATGCCGGATGAATGGAGATTGAATAGGTTAATCCCCTTATACAAGGCCAAATGAGACATCCAACAATGTCACAATTATCGAGGCATCAAATTATTAAGTCATATCATGAAGTTGTGGGAGAATATAATTGAAAAGAGAATCTAGAGACCTGTTTCAATATCGGACAACCAATTCAGATTTATGCCTGATAGGTCCACGACAAAAGTAATACATCTATTTTGGAGACTGATGGAATGCTATAGGGAACAAAAACGAGATTTGATATAATTTTTGTAGATTTGGAGAAGGCGTATGACAGGGTTCCTAGAGAACTCATACGGAGGTGTTTGGAGGCAAAGGGCATTCCTAGGACTTATATCAGAGTGATTAGAGATATAAATGAAGGAGCATTGACTAGCGTAAGGACGATAGGAGGTGACACAAAAGCGTTCTCTATTGGTGTTGGACTACACTAAGGCTCAGCTTTAAGTCCTTTTTTGTTCACTTTAGTGTTAGATGAACTTACTAAACATATTCAAGGAGAGGTACCTTGGTGTATGTTATTTGCAGATGATATTGTCCTGGTTGATGAGACCAATGAGGGGGTCAACACTAAGTTAGAACGTTGGAGAGAAGCATTAGAATCAAAAGGTTTTAGAATAAGCAGGTCCAAGATGGAGTATTTAAAATGCAACTTTTCGGGTAGCCAGGTGATACAAGAGGCGGTGGTAGCAATTGATACTGATATCATACCACAGAAATCAAATTTTAAATACCTCAGATCCATCATTCAGAAAGATAATAGTATTGATAACGATATAGTACATTGTATTAGATCTGGGTGGGTCAAATGGCAGAGTGCATCATGTGTTTTATGTGATAAAAAGGTCCCTTTAAAACTCAAAGGGAAGTTCTATACAATCGTGATTTGGCCAACCATGTTATGTGGTGCAAAGTGCTGACCTACTAAATGTAGACATACGCGACAGTTGTTGATAGTATAAATGTGTATGCTTAGATGGATGTGTGACATTATTAAAAGACACAGGGTACGAAATAAAAAATAGGCTACAGGTGGCTAGTATTGCTAACAAGTTGAGAGAGAAAAGGCTTAGGTGATTTGGGCATGTGAGCAGGATGCTCTTTGATGCTTTGATACGATGTTGTGAGAAAATAAACCTTAGTGACTATAAGAGGAGAAAAGGGAGGCCTTACAAGAACTGGAGGGAGGTGATCAAGAAAGATATGTCAGAGTTGACCCTCACTGAGACAGTGGTTAGAATTAGAAAAGTCTGACGTGATAGGATAAGGGTAAACGATATAACTTAGAGCCCTCGCGCCTCATCCTTACCACATAAGAAGTCCAACCCAATTCCCTTTATGCATTTGCGGGGTCCTTTTTTTCATGTGTAGGGGAAAAGATTCTCGTAATGGACGTATAAAACTGTAGGATTGTTGTATTCTCATGGCCACTCAGTGAAGACTCATAGCGTAACTAGCAACGAGAAAAGTCGGTCTTTGCAGGGGTGTGAGGTAATAACAGATTATGGTCACCATCAGGTATATATATATATGTATATATATATTGCCAGTTTTTTTTACGTATTTATTCTTTTAACCTGCATCACTGTTATTCTGTCACATCTGTATATGGGTCTACCGGAAATAGCCTCTCTACTATGTAGGGGTAAAGCTGCGTACTATTAAAATAGGACCAAGATAAGACCGCTGGTTTTGGCTCAATTGGCGATTAGTTTAAGTGTTGGTCGGAGCAGTCTTGGTCGCGGCTAATGGTTTAGAGTTCCAATGAAAGGCTCTCGAACAAATTAGCTCCTATGAATTGAAGAAGTTGTATAGGGGAGTGAGAAAAAACAATGGGCAAATGGGCTTGTTTTCTTAGAACATCTTGTTGTTGGATACCAATCATGATCGAATTACGGGCGTAACAAAAACAATATTTTATAAATTTTAATCATATCTCGATAATTATAAAACTTGAATAAAAACATTAATTGTAAAGTATGAATCATACCTGATTCACATTTTCGGTTGAAATCTTTGAACAAATTTTTCACTTTGTCGATCACAAGTTATTCAATCGTCCAGCTTTTAACGATATCCACCAAAACAATTTCTCAACTTTTGAGAAAAAAAACAAGAAGTGCTAATTTCTTTGTCTGTCTTCCTACTAAAATTAAATTCTTTAATTATAATTAAAATCAAATTATAATTTTTATTAATTTAAATTTAATAAAATAAAATATCTCATATTTGATTTTTAAAGTTTCTCAAACTTTATAATTAAGTTCAACTTAATTAAATTGATTTTTCTTTCACAAATTGCTCTTTGATGTGTAACTCATTAGATTCCTAATATTTTGACAATGATTATAAATTCTAATTCTAATGCATAATTAGAATAAGATAAATTAAAACTTCTTTTAATTTATCTTTAATTATCTAATTAAACAATTTATCATCATAGATCAAGTTTGAAATCTAGAGACATGTAATGACGACTCAAATATCAGGAATATCAAAGTAGTTTGACTTAATATGTCCATGCATGTTTATGATATATATTCCTTTCGTCATCTAATATTCCAATTAGACAGAACATGAATGTCGTGTCTACTCTTTTGGTTTAATCATATTCGTTCCTGCTAATTAGTTATTGATTTATATTTAAAATTTTGAAAAATGTTTTTTTCAAATGTCAATTTACTTTGGTCAGAAAATTTTATAAATCACTACTAATCCATAACAGTAGAATATTCTTTCTAATTACTTTAAAATGATGATTCCTTTATTGACTTACTCATTTATCTCTATATAGTTCATATTACATCCAAGTACTACCAACTGAATTATTCTAGCACAATTCATAAGTAGCATTAAAATATAATAATTCTCACACGAAATACCTTAGTAATCTTAAATCTAAGATCCAATTATATAATCATCAATATAGGAAAATCTACAAACACATAAGTAATATTTTATTTGAGATTCTTATAGTCAGGTCAGTTCAATGACTTATTCTCTAATAATTACTCACACATTAGTTTAAGTATATTCATGTTTTATTTTATGATATTAATTACTTTATTCATAAAAAAGAAATATAATGTATACTAATTTTATCATTTTAACAAAATCTTGTTTTTGATGAAATTATACTTAGGAGCATTTAGGAATAATATGAAAATTGAATATCAAAATTAGGATATCATCGTAATTTCAATTACATATAGTAATTATTTCAGATATTTTATTTTGGAGTATTAAAAAATATCAAATTTAATTAACTTAATGTAAAAGATAAAAAATATGTTTTCGTTAATAAACAATAGTATCATGTATCCAAATGATTGACCGGAATTGTTTTTTATAAAAATGGCCTTGTTTTTTATAAACTGAGAGCAGAACCAAATTGTCAGCAACTCCGTCGTAGGGGACCCCAAAAAAAAAAGAAAGGATAGAGATGAGCAACGGATGGGCCGATCTTCCCAAGGAACTGTTGTCCATCATTGGTCAACGACTCGACTCTCGCATAGACGTGTGTCGTTTTCGTGCCGTGTGCAGTTCATTTAGGTCCACCGTTCCTCCTTCCCACCGGCCGTTTCCACGCGTCGTCTTTCAACTTCCACCGCCGGTCTTCTCGAATTCGTTGTTATCCCAGATCATCATATGTCGTGTCCAACCCGCTCACGAGACACCAAGCGATTCGAATGCTAACAGGAGCTGGTTGACTAAGGTTGAGGAGTCAACTCATGGTGAACTTCAGCTCTTAGCTCCATTCAGAAACCATCAACTCAAGAACTCTCCTGGTAAGCTTCCTAAGACGTTAAACCT
>JANVCQ010000006.1:38890146-38901859 GCA_025531925.1 Erythroxylum plowmanianum | reverse complement strand
AGGAGGTTGGTTAAGATCCATAATCTCTAGTTTTTAGGGATAGAATAGCTCTTAGATGATCATACCTGAGAAGTATTGAGGACCCTCGATCTATGACCACATAATTGTCCCAGTTTTGTCATGGAAGGATACTTCCACAAGCACAGATGATTTTGAAGCTCACTCATACCATAGCCATGGCCACTCAGTAACTCTTCGTGATGTGTATTCCACTCGAGTCCACAGATCTGCACAAAGGTATGATAACATTAGCATTCCAGAACCAAATTTTAAGTATTAAATTAGTTAGAAAGACCAGTTACACTCTGGACCACAAACTGGTGACTGCCTGATTTTTCTCAAGTTCCTTAAAATGGGTTCTTAAATAGATTTACTTATTCAACTTGCCTGAGCACCAGTATCTACTCCACCAATGCATGTCCCTTTCCTTGTATTCCATATCTTAATACACCCATCGCTGGTGCCACCACCTGAGGCTAGTACATTAAATTGATAAGGGCACCAGGCAAGGGCTTTGACTGCTGCAGAATGTCCGTTCAATTTATGCAGGAATTTGGATGAACTCATTTTAGATGCTTCCCATATGTAGATAACGTTGTCATTTCCTCCACTTGCCAATACACTGCCTCCGCTTGACCATTTCAACCCACACACTTCTTCGTTGTGTGCTTTAATGCGTACAGTCGCAGTTTCATTCTGTCTAACTGTCAGTGAGGGTAAAGAAATTAAGGAAAGGTAAAAGCAACAACATGAAGAGTAAATAGCAGTTTGTGACTGTAGGTGCCAACCATCATGATGGATCAAGAATTTGTCTTTGCTTCCTGAAGTTAGAGTCTGACCATTCCAGGAAATTGCTCCTACCCTTGTTTTATGACCTTTCAGGTCTCGAACCTGTGAGAAATGACAAGCTTGTTTTTACTTGTTCACCATATAAAATTCAAGAGAAACTCTTTTAACTCACACAGAAAAAACAGAGCCCTTACACAAACATAAGTCTTAGCATCCCAAACCTGAAGTTTGGAATGCATGAAACCAACAGCTAGACTTGTACAATCTTCAGACCAGCATAAACTTGTTGGACGGTCAGTGTCATGCAGCAACTTCTGCACTGTACAGGATTCTGCGTTCCACAGGTACACTGCTGAGTTCAAGGCAACAGCAACGACGTTGTTTTTGCCCCAGTCCATGACTTTAGTGTAGAAATCATTACTAATGGCAGGCGCATCCAGAATCCTAGTTTCCTTCTGCAAGAGCCCTCGAAAATGTGCAAGAAAAATTAGAACAATTGGGGTAAGGGATAAGCAAGAATGGGGGAACTATGTTCTTCTCATTAATACAATATCATACGGAGTCGTACCATGGGCAACCGACGAGGATGATGTGGCTTGACCACATTACTCAATGCTTCTGAATCATCCTTTCGCATCTCATCGATATGGCGGATTGATTTTCTACTCGACTTTGGGCTACCTCTGAAAACTAACATCCTGAACGGTCTCCCTTCTGAGTCCATAGTCAAACAATCCATCAATCTTTGTCTGTATGATTCCTGCACCGCAAAAATATACGAAACAAGAAACAAGAATCCCTAAGAAAGTTAATTCCTGAACCCCAAAGCCCCATCTTCAAAAAAGCCATAAACAACAGATGAAAACCGGAGCAAACGTACACCGAAGTTGGGATTCTGTGCTGCATTAATCCTGTTAGTCAACAGAGTGTGGGCTTGATCAAGATTCATCAAACTCCTATTGGGTATAAACCGATCCCCCTAAACAAAGCGAAAAGCCAAGACACGTTCAGAAACAATAAAAACCTGACAAAAACTTGGATAAGAAGCAAGAAACTTTCAGGAAAAAGAAAAACAGAGTTTCTTTACAGGAAAGTCATATTGGGTTGGAGAGTCGTGAAGTCGCCTTGGAGAGTACCAATTTGAATCTACCAACAGTTCTCTCTTGCTTTGATCCATTCTGGGAATGAATCAAAGGACAAAACTCCCCAGAAAGAATCTTGTCTTCCCTTAAAGTTGTTTTATGATGAACCCAGAAAAGTGCCGTTAGAACTGGAGAAGTTACAGTTCTCGTCTCTTTTGTTCGTTGTTCTCGTTGGTTTGAAGGCGCCAACTTAAATAGTCGGGTTTTGGACAAGGGTCGGATCACCTTACTCTTTTCGGGTCACGGAATTCGATTTCTTTTGAGTAAATTACCCTTCTGGACTTGGGATTTCTAGCTTCACAAGTTTTTCAAAGTTTAACAGGGAAAACAACTTTGAAAATAGGATTTACTTGGGTTATATTATCAATATATATAATTAAATATAAATCTAAAATACAATAATTAAAAAACTCAACCGATTCGGCTAATTCAATTGGAAAAATCTTGAATTGTCCAATTTTTCTGTTCGATTTAGTTTAATAACTTTTGTTGTTAAAACCTGATCAATTTATTAATTACTCAATCAATTTTTTTAAATTAATAAGTTTTTATAAACTATAATTAATTAATTAATTTTTGTTTAACAATTTTTTCAATTAAACTTCAAATTCTTCGATAAATAATAACAATCTCTTTCAATTATTTTTCAAAATTTTTAATTTTATATAATTTTAAACCTATTTTATATCGGTCTAATATTCGTTGAACTGTTTAAACCTTAAATTTTTTGTCTTACCAGATTAATTTTTGATTTGATTTTTAAAACATTGCTAAAATATAAATAAAAAATGAAAGAGCCTTAAAATTAAAATTGATGAATTGAACACATTTCTTAGACTCAAAATTTTAATAGTGAAGAAAATAATAAAATAAAAATATATTTATATTAATTCACAATCATTGAATAGAAGTTTACAAATCAATCAATTATAAGTTGTGATATGGAAGATTACAATGCAAAGAAGTTAATCTTCTTACATAATATAACTGGTGACAAGTCTAAATTTAAGTTATTACAAAAGACCTATAAGCATAAAAATTGATGATTGAGGACTATATAATGTAAATGAAAACAAAAGTTAATAAAATGCTTGACTTTTTCCCTAATTTTTTATAAGCATTCAAGTTAATTAAATTAACCCTATATCAAAAAATATTGATTTCTATGCTTTATTTTGCTTATATGATTAAACTTGTGACATCAATTTCACATACTGGTGTAAGATTCTCTATATGACAAATTGGGTGATGTAACAACTTTGCAAGTCAACAATAATAATATTCAGTAAAAATTTCGCTGATACGCAAGATCCAGAAAGATCCAGTAGTATGCAACCTTACTCTTAATTAATAAAGAAGTTGTTTTCAAATGACAAATTCAGTAATATGAGGGTGATGACTAAATAAGGAAGTTGTGTAAAATAATGACAACGATCTCAGTAAAAGTTTCACTAATATACCGGATTGGAAAAATTCAGTAATAAGCAATATTACCCCTAATTGGTAAAAAATTGTTTTTGAAATTATGTAAAATAGACCATCCAAATAATCTGTAAGGATACATAATGTTGTAAGATACACAGATTGAACATTTTGATGGGAAGACATCACTTAAGTTGCTTGGTAATATTAACTGTTCAACAGGACCTAATCACATGTTTCTATTATTCTGTTCTATAAAAATCTATCCGTTCAATAAATGAAGCTCACAAAATTTAGACGGCTGGATTGCACCGGAACAAATGACAAGCCAAAATTAGGAACAGAAGATCTAATGTCCTATCTAATACACCTTTTGAGTAATATAAAATTATCCATCTAACAGTCATCTTACTTGTAAAGACAAACAATTATATAACATGTATTTGCAGTTTGGTTATAACTATTGTAACCTCTTGTAATTTATGTCTCTTTCATAGATATGTGTGTGAAGTGTGCAGGCCAAAAATTAAGCTTATTATAAGTAATCACACAAGATTGTATGCTTTCCTATGCATGAATGAAAGTTCTATTTCTATTATTTATGGAGTTTCTTTGCATATGTTTTAAAGAAAATCTTGCGGGAACACACACAAAGTGTTACAAACATTTCGGTAAAAACTTACTGTTATAAAAACCGAACTGAAAGTTAAACCGGTAAAATAAGAAATTTAAGATTTAAAAGATTAGCTCTATTAAAACAATTTCGTAAACCAATTTTAGAACATAAAAGTTTTTTTTGATGATTATTCAATTAGAAGGGAATCAGTAAGACATTGGAAGATGTCCTGAAAAGGGTTGGATAATCATGTTGGTAAAGTCACTAGGCATGTAAGAATGACGGAGGATGCCTTGCAATTCCTTCAAATTCATGTTGTCCAGGAAAATGATGCAAACTGGTCAAGATTAGAAGCCTTCGAACTAATGCATTTTGGTGGTTTTTGTGAGTCTAATAAGCTGATTAACTTACTGAGATGCTTTTCCACTACACAATTAATTCAGTTTATCATGTAAATTCTCTTGAAACTAAGCATTATGATCATACTGATTGCTTTTTTGACATTGAAAGCAATTATGAAGATTTAATCACACAGTAAATACTGAAGAACAGGACAGTCAATAGGTTGAGTAATGCCAAGCACCAAATCAAGCAAATGGGGGCAGATTACTGGCCCTACATGATCTTCTAATCTCTCCTTGTGTGCCAGTGAGAACTCCTATAGTTCCCAATCTGACCATAGCGGCACCAAACCTGATGGGAAAATCCAATGCAGTTGCCAGCTCCGCAACTATAGGCCTTGTAACAGGATCAGTTCCAAGCTCTTGGTCAATTTGGAGAATGCCCCTGTGTAGCATTACATTCTGATAGTACGAGATGTCCACCACAAATGGACTAAATGGGTTCTGGTCTAGATTGACTGTGCTGTCTGATGGTACATCTTTTGGACACCTTAGTCTCAGTATATTTGCTAGCACGGGTTCCATTGCAGGGTCTGGTCTGCCAGTGCCTTGAAAGTTGTAGAGGCGGTTCTTGATGAACGAACAGTGTGTGACTCCAACAGAGTGAGCACCTACGTAGCAAATTGTATGAGAAAATGGTCAGTTTCGTTCCAGGTTATGTTACATTCTAACCAAAGCTGACACTGCTAAAAGTTTCAAGTACCCATAAGAAGCACCATGTCTGTAACGCTGAGATTTTTATCAGCAAATGCAGCAATTGCTTGAGACACTGAAATTGAAGGGCCTAAGAGACTTATATTCTGAGCCTGAGAGACCAAACCATCTCTTCTTCCTGTTGGAACATTGTATCTTCCTCCACCACTCTGCAAGTAAGTGCATATCATTACCGGAACTTATCTCGGATGTCGACACACTGATGCTTAAGTTAGTGACGAGTATCTGGAACAACTCATAAGTACGAGTTTTTGACTTAAAAGAGAGAGACATACCAAGAACACAGCATCTCTAGTAGCAAGTGCAATGAGATCAGCACAAGAGACCACACCAGGGCATGCTTCTTCAACTGCAGCCTTTACTATGTCTATAAGGTCATAACCTCGAACGCTTGCATTTGGTAATGCTGTTTTCTCACTGTTGATCCCATCTATAAGTATTGATGCATCACACCCCTTTCTCATCATTATTTACACAAAGAAATCGTTAGTTAACCAGCAACTTCATATAACAGTAAGCTCTTATGGTTAATTCATCAACTTAAAGTTCTGCAATAATGATGGAGAACATGTTTTACTGAAGAGATCATATTTTTAGTGTTTGTTATTGCTAATACACCAGAATATTAGCTCATGCATCTTAACAACTACCACCTACCATTTTAATGGTTAAAAATAACAAAAGGGTACATGCTTGAACCTTGAGATAAGTTCATGCAAAGCTTGCTTACCAACCAAATCATCATCCATGCTTCTTGTTGCTGCATGGATATGTTTAATGATTCTAAGTGAACTTAAAAGGGATTATCATGTTAAAAACCGATGATTAATTGGTCTGAGATGATTAATAATAAGCAGAGATATGTAAGCATACATTGACGAAGCAATCATGGAACTGCAAGCGTAAAAGAGCTGCCACAATTGAACGATCCCTGAAGAAACGTGCACTGACAATACCAGCAACTATGGCTTCAACATCAACGAACCCACATTTGCCTCTGTAAAACCCGACCTGAAGCTCTCCTGACAAAGTCCCTGCCAGGTTTCCAACAACTACACCAAGAACTAACATAATCGGAATCTTTGCCTCGACCATCATTTTGCTTTGTCATCTATTTATGACTCTAAAAACATTGATTGAAACAAAGAAAATGGAAAGAGGAAAGGACGAGAAAAGCTTGTTCTTTGGGGCTGTACAAGAGGCAGCTACAACATTCTTTACAAAAATGACGAGGATGAGTAGGAACCAGAAAATGTTAAATGAAACTGTGTTTTACTATGGCCTTTCTTAAATATAGGCTGACGAGTCTTGAACATGCATCAAGTATTTCCTAGTATTCTTCGGTGCTCTTGTTGCTGCTCTTGGAAACATTTAACGTTTGTTAATCCGTATTTCGGTGCTAATCACAGGAACAGACGATAAGAGTTAATTAAAAGCCGTTTAGTTCTTTTTTTGTTTCTTATTTTTTCACTAAATTTAAACACAAGAACTGAAAACTCAGAAGGACCTAGGCTATTAGTGTCACTATTCTTGGTATATCCATGCATTGCATGACACTGACAAAGTGCTGAGTCAATCACTTTCAGAGGATGCTCAAAGTTTTCATGATTAGCTAACTTCCTCCTTAAACTAAAATTTCGAGCATCATCTAATTCAACTGCTGAAATAGAACAGGGCAATTCTGTAACAGTTATACAAGATTGAGACACACCATTGGATTTGCAGCCTATAGACCTCTGGATTGAACTTGCCATACAGGTATAAGACAGAAAATATAGGTTCTTTGGCGGAAGTCTTACACCCAATGCAAATCCTTGGCCAAAAATTATCCTATAATTCTACCAACTTCTGTCTCAGGAGTTCACTGTACAAAATTCATAAATTAAAAGGTTGAGAAAAGGAAACTGAAGTTAAAATATTACGACCAACAGTGGACTCTGGTATTTGGGTTGCTAAAGATACTACGGTTGAACTCAAATGACATTACTGTTTGTGGCCTTGGCATAACGATACAGATCATAAGCTGAGCTCCGATTAGAAGCAGCAGTGATTGCGGAATTCGGTGGAACCAAAAAACCATCTACTGATGGTGATGCTTCATGCAAGCCAGACACAGGTTGCCTGATGAAGCCCTGCCTGATCGATCTTTCATTGAAGGGAGTGCTTTCGATCTCGGTCCATCCATATGACTGAGCATGGTTTACAACCCTTTGACCATCCCTATCAATCAATGTCTCCCTGTGAACACCAGGAATTGAACCTGCAGATGAAACATCATAAACACCTTGTAGCCCAACTCCATTGGCATACACGGGGCCTCCTGTCATCGTTCCAAGAACATTTTCAGGCAAATAGCCCGTGTCAGACGCATTTGGTACAGTTGTGGCATAAGAATAACTGTTGACATGACCCGAGAATCCAACATCCAGTAAGTTAGTTCGCAGTGAACCATTATACAAGTCCTCCACATGAACAGCAGCCCTTTGCTCGTGCAGCCCAACAACTGGAGCAGAGATCATGGTCGACCGTTTTTCTGAAAACCGTGGACGCTTTGTTTCTTGATTCATCAAATTCCTTGACAACTCACTCTCCTCTGCTTTTCTTTTCTGCATTTTCCAATCATCTATTTGTTTAGCGAGGTCACTAATATCTTTCTCCAATTTCATTGCCTTTAACTCTACTTCTGGGAGAACCTCTGCAACATCCATCTTGCGATCTTTGAGGAACTTTATTACGGATTTAAGAGCAGACAAATGCTTTTCATTTACTTCTTTCTGTGAAAGGCCATCATGAGACTGCATCATTAGCATAACTAGTAGTCATAAGTTGCAGAAAAAGTATAGACAAATTAATCCATACCAGCAAGAACAGTGAATGATTAACTTCTTTTCTTTTTCTCTTCAACCATTCCTCCTTATCCCGTAAGAATGACGTCAAAAGTTTCCTAGGTGGAAACTTGTCATCAATTCCCAAAATACTAGCTATATCAACAGCTTCAATTTTCATTCCACTCTTCATCCTTCCCTCTATGATGTCTGTAAAATCAGAAGCTCATTGAATAAGGTAATCGAAGACTCTGCCCAATGTCGCACATTTTCATTTCACAACGCCAATCAATTTCAAGAAAAAAATATAAAATGCTCGGAGCTTCTTGTACAGAGGTTATGTAGATGGGCTTTGAGGTTTTTCAAGCCTTTTGGTAGCCCCTAATTTCAGAAAGGCAACATTTGTAGAAATTTGATATAGTGGCAAAAAGAAAAGGGGACTAAAAGAGAAGCTTAGCAATGTTGTGTATGCAGACTGTTGACTCACAAAATTCTTTTAACATAGGCAGATCTGTGCTCTATACAGAGATTGTACAGCAGTAACAATTAATCATGCATAGCCTCTGTTTAGAGACTGATTTTCTGGTAAATTTGAAACCATTAAAGAAACCACATTTAATGATGTTTGACCGGTCCACACATGAGATATCGAACTCTGTGGTCATCAAAAGCCAAATTTATCACTTTAGGAGTAAACTTCATGGATCGGTATATATCGACACAAACAAAACTCAGACATGTGCAATCAGACAATAGTCTCCATAACAAACTCAGTGCTGAGCAGACACGTGCAAACTAATAGACATATATAAACAAAAATTACAAACTTAATGGCCAACAGGCACGTGCAAAATGATATCGACACATATAAACAAAAATCCTCATTAAACATGTTAAAAAAGGAAAAAGTAGTCTTGAAATTGAAACAAAATTTCAAATGACGAGTGATTGAATAACTTATCGCAGTAACTAATTACTTTTCCCGGCGTTAACCCAATGATTGAGCTGTTGAGAATGAATATGGCATGAAGAATGATCATCATAAATAGCTCCAAGCTGTGGGAGAAACTCACAATCATTGTTTATCATAATTAATGGGATAGAATAATATGTCTCCATCAATATTTGATGGACGAGGAGAATGCTACTGTTTCCTATGCTCTTGCCTATAAAACGGTTCATGGAATTTTTATCTATTTTTTAATAGATTATGTACAATAATATAATACGCATGAAAAATGTCAAAAGCCTCTGAACCATATGCAAAAACGAATATAATGCAAATATAACTATAGCAGTGTATACATAGTCTAGCCATTGAAGTTTCAAGTTGCTGATACTCAACAACATTGATAAGCTCAAACTCCTCCCAAGATGGCACATTAATGACTAAGATTTCTAGACATCCAGAAGAAAAACAATTGTGAGCAAGAAGAACAAAGAGTAGCCTAGGGACTCCACTCCATGATGCACGAAGAATTGATGCACAAGACAAGAACCAAATACCATGAGAAGGCTAACAACTAGATAGCTAAAGTTAACATACAAAACTCTCTCCAGGAACTTTCTAGCCTCCTGATCCAGAGCCATATTTTAATTTCCTGCAAGATGTTATTTTTTTATTCTCCATATTCTCACACAACTGGAGATGCCTGAATTCCGATTCACTTCAGCATAAAAGTGGCCAAAAAAATCAATCAAGACTACAGAAGCTATATATAATAGGAGAATTTCACCAAATTAGGATTATATAACAGAATTAAGGATGTTAAACTGAACAATGAACCCAAAAAATGATAATGAAACAACTATAAACATTAAAAAAGAACACCTAGATGTAAAGACAATAACTTCAAACTCAGAACTGTGTGCAAGACGGCAAATTTATCAGCATTAGCAAAAAATCACCTGAAATCCTCGAAACAAGAGCCCGAGACCTGCGAAGAGCCGGTGCAATCTCCCTTGAATTACAAGACACAACCAAATCCCAAACATCATCATTCTTAAAACCATTCGGAATCCCATATCCACTAACAAGAAGAAGCAAACCTCTGGCGTCAATTTCGGTCGCTCTACTCAAACCACCCTCAGCAACAAGCCTCTTTTTCCAACCAATCGCAGCCTGCTCAGCCTCATGGCTCACAGCACCCTCCACTTTAACTTCACCGTCAATCAAAAGCAAAAATTCCAACACCAAAACACAAGCTTCTCTTCCCGTAACCATAGGAGAGTCTTTATTGGTATAGGCTTTACTTCCTTGCAAGAAGAACCTACCAATACAGTCCAACACTAGTTTCGCCGGATTCGGCGAGCGTTTAAGTGCCAAAGGGACTTCTTCACGAAGTTTAGGAACATTAGATAAATGGGCAGTGATGTATCTCCGAAGCCCTCTTCCCACCATGGTCTCGCAGAGAACCAAAAGCTCCGATTTTTCCGGATTACTCGTCGCTGCGATGTCTGTTTCGGTCGGATTTTCCCTCTCCAACAATGCCTCAGTTTGAGGTTGTTCTTTTCTCTGTTCTTCGTCATTACTGGGCCGGAAAGCCAGGTTTTTGGAACGAGCTTCGATAGCAGTCGCAATGAAATCGAGGTGCTTCTGTAATTCATCGAATTTGCTTCTGAACGCGTTAATAGCAGCGGAGAGATTGGCCAGTCCATCAATTGATTCCAAAAGCTTACTGGGGTCGTTCCCATAATGTTGAGGCTGAGACTGAACGATAATTGGGAGGTCGTGTGGTTCGGTTTTGACGACTGGTTGTGGACCCGAATGCTGGGTCGGTGAGAGAGGTTCGGGTCTAAAGGAGGAAAAGGGGATGTGGTTGTTGTTGGGCATACGAGCGTTGTCCATGGCGGCGACTGGCGGAGTCTACGGCAGTGTTTCACCGTAGAGAAGCCCTAATTTGAACGAGATTTTAGCCGGACGACAGGTGTTTGTGAAGTACGACGTGTATGCGGCTTGGCTCGCGTGAAGTACGAGATTTGATGGAAAGTGCCAAGAGACGGATTTTGAGAATTAAATAGAGAATTTTAAGATTTATTAGGATATATGTTATATTTTGACCTGTTTTTAATAAATATTCAACATTATTGGATAATTTTAAAATAATGACAATGCAAATAGAAATAATGTTTAAATTCATAATAGGATATGATAGGGGTGATAATTGGTCCATACTAAGGTGTTTTCAATTGGGCCTAGGTTGGGCTGCTTAGGCTCATATCAATTCGAGAACCAAATCTTCTAATCAAAACGATATATACTTTTAATTTTTAAAAAAATTATGGACTCCGCCATTGTCATCCTTGGGTATATCACTTTAAAATACAATATCAAAAATATATTTGCCCTTATAAATTATATAATAAAACTCTTATAAGGTTATAAATTATAAGGTTATAAAATTTAAACAACTTAGGGGTTGTTTGTTTCTGTTTTTTTCTCCGTTTTTTGTTGTCATTTTTGTAAAAAGAAAAACAGGTAAGTAAAACGTGTTTGATTTACTCTATTGCGATTTTTTGTTTCTGAAAATAAAAAAACCACGACAGTTTTACAGAAATAAAAAAACATCGTTTCTCTAAATTTTGACAACATGTTTTATTCGACAGAAAATCAACATATCTCTGCTTCCTATCTCAATAATAATAATAATAATAATAATAATAAAAAGTAAAAATTTATAATAATTAATAATTAATAATTACTACTAATAATAATAAGATAATTAATTTGGTATAATAAAGTTAATAATAAAATAATAATATTAATAGTATTAAAAATAGTAAGTAGAAAATTAATAACAATAA
>JANVCQ010000006.1:38854769-38872151 GCA_025531925.1 Erythroxylum plowmanianum | reverse complement strand
AAACTCATTTGTTCTTGATGACTCAAATCTGGGGTACAATCAAGAATAATAGAAAAGTATTTCGCCTCTTTAATGATCCTTATGATAGAACTTCTAACGTTATGAGCCAATAGAGAAATCATCTCATTTTAAATTTTGTGACCAAGATAATGATGATGAATTTCATGATTTTGAATACGTTCAACATGATCTTGCATTATCACATCAAATCCAACAATTATCTCAATCAATCCTAAAAAACTACCATTATCATCTTGGTAAACTTTTTCATTGGATCCTTGAAAAGCTAAATTATATTTAGCAAGATATCTCATAACAGAAACTATTCTTATCAAAACTTGTCTTCAACATTCTTTCTCCTTTGCAATTTCTTGTTGCAAATCTTTATCAACTGTTTGATTTTTACTCAATCTTACTCTTAATTCATTCCAGGTTCTCATATTAGTTATATGTTCAATGCAATTCTCATGTTCTTTAAGTCTCTCACTAAAATGCTTCCAATCTCTAAATCCATCATTTGTTAATCCACTTTGTTTGTTAGTAGATTTGAACAACTTACAACAAAAACAATATATTTTATCTACATGTTTAGAATAAACCAACCATTTTCTATTGCTAATCTCTCCATTACTCAAATTCCTATAATAATAAGAATATGAAAAATGACGAGAGGTTTTGTCTAAAGGAAACATAAGATTTAGTTCTCTTACAGGTCCTTTTTCAACTAAAATATCACTTGCTTTATTATCAAGATTATCCCAATTTTTAGGATTATAGATGTCCAATATAGGACTTACTTGCTTATCTGCTTTTAAATTTTCTAAAGTGGATGCATTTGGTATATGATCATGCTCACTCAGATTTCTAATATCCTCATGAATATGAATCTCATCACTTAAGTTTTCTTTATGTGGTTCAAAACTATCTTTACCTAATTCCTCGAAGTTCTCACTAGAGGAGCCTACTCTTTTAATAAATTTATTAATTGCTCCTTTTTTCGATTGTATCAACTGTGCTACTTGTTTTCTTTTTTTCCTTTTTTCACTTTCAGAAAAATGCTTTTTAGGCAACATAATATAAACTAATTATAACACAATTGGATTAGAAAAAGAACAAAAGCATCTGTATGGAACTGGAAGAAGTATGCTGGTACAACCAAACTCCAATAGCTTCACAATATATCACAAAGATATATAAATGGTATTATATATGTGATAGAGGAAAAAAATAAATAGCAAAATTTAATATCTAATATTAAAAAATAAAGAGCAAATTTTAATGATAGAGACACACTAATTTCTAAAAATACAAGAAATTAACATACTTAGGAAAAATATAGTAAATAATATTCTAAGTTATTAAATATTCTAAGTTACCCAAGTCAAATATTATCCTATTTTATAAGCCGTGGAAATGATTGAATATTATTATTATTGTTATTATTTTATTATTACTACATGTTTAATATGATCATATGTATTTTTATAATAAAGAAAAACCATTTATGTAGTCTTTGAATTGAGTAAGTTAAATTATTTGATTTAGTCATATTATCACTAAATTTAAGTGAACTCTACAATATCACAATTATTATATTATTTGTGGCAAAGTATAATGAAAATTAAATTATAAAAATTAAATTATTTATTTATATTAAATTATTATAAATAATAAATAGTCTAAAAATAAAAAGAAGATACAAAAATAAATACAATATCATTTAATATAAATGTTATGATTTTATGATTTAGGCTAATATAATGTCTATATTAATGACAAATTATAAATTAATTATAACATATTTAAATATCTAATAAGCTAAAACTACATTTAAAAATTAGAAACTTTATCTTTAAATTATATTCAGAACTTAGAAGATAGAGTCGTGAAATTTTTTATCACTAATTTTTTAGTTAAAATATCTTAAATATATATTTTGATAAAAATAAAAAAATGAGAAGCTAAGAATATAACCTAAATGATTCAAAACTATTTATAACGTTATTACTTTCACAGCTTAAGACTCAGATGAAAAGAGTGTTCTGCAACTATTAAATGCTAATAACATTGTAAGCAGCGTTTTCTCCCTTAAGCAACGTTTTCTCCACGAGTCAACACCAACGTTCCTCCATTAAATGCCCATTAAATGCTTAAGAGGGCCACTTTATATGGTGAGCAACGTTTTTTCCACAGTCCAATGTTCCTCCATTAAATACCCATTAAATACTTAAGAGGGTCCCTTGATATGGTGGGCACTCAGGAGTAGGTGAGTGAGATCTTAGAAGTGCGCGACTTGATGGTTACTTTTTGGATTGGTTACTTCATACACTTCCATTACTCTTCTGTCTGGCTTGCCTTCATAAAGAACAATTCTCATTATGTTCCTTAAAAACCTTGAAAGGCTGCAACCTTTTCAATACTTGCATTTAGATGAAGGAGCACTGGACTTGCCAATCTTTCGTCCCTTTTTCTTACGAAGGTTATGCCCTCTTTTTTGCCGCAGTATGTAAATAGATAGTTCTTTTTTTTAAGATTAAGTAAGAGGTATGTAAATATTGTTTTCCATCTTTCTTGATGCTCTTATTCTCTCTTCCTTCTCTGCAATCTCCTCTTTTTGAGTATGGTTCTTAAGTAATCAGTCTCTTTTACTTTGGTGTTTTTTGAGTTTTGTTGAGCTTTCTAAAATTTTTGTTCTTTATAATTTTTTATTTTTGATATTAGCTTCTTTGTTTGATTTAGTATGTAATGCTTTTTGAGTTTGAATATGTTTATCTTTTTGTATTTGATATTGTTGGGTTTATGTCAAGATTGAATATTTATGCTTAATGATCTTATAGTGCCAGATGTTTTGTGTTTCTACATTTTTTTAAACCGAAGTCGAGTTCTTTGATACTTTATCGCCCTCTTATCATCTAAGTATTGATGCTTTTTTACAAATAAAGAGGTGGTATATTTCGTTATATTTTAGTTTTAAATATATTTTATTTTTAAAAGTCGAGTTATATTTTATATTTTATTTATTTATGTATTTATTGCAATTTTATTAATATAATTATTTAGCTGGCCAGTTTTACTTATTTACTCTTTAACCTGCATCATTCTTTTATTGTTACATCTGCATGTAGATCTACCGGAAACAGCCTCTTTACTATATAGGGGTAAGACTGCGTACTATCAGACCTTCCTAGATCCTACTTTATTGCGAAATTTCGGACTTGGTGTGATGACAATAATCTTAGTATTTTTTAATAATTTCGTAAAAAATAGATTTTATATATTTAATTTCATAAAAATTAAGTTTATAACTTTAATAAAAAATACAACATATAATAATAATGATGATGATGATAAATATATTATTATTATTATTATTATTATTATTATTATTATTATTATTATTATTATTACTACTACTACTACTACTACTACTATTACTACTACTACTACTACTATTATTACTATTACTACTACTACTGCTACTACTTTCTTTCTCCACATTAATCAAATTGAAGTTCAATTTTTTAGTATATTATAAAATATGATAGCTTGAATAATTTGTAATAACATTTTAGTACAATAGTCTTTTTGTCTTTTAATTTCTAAGCCTTTGGAGCAAAACACTCCTCATATAAATATTTTCAAAAACAACTGATTGAGTTCAATCCGTCAACTCAATAAGCTGATTATAAAACATAATTATCACTGATTTGAAATGATCAAATAATCAAATACTTCTCAATCCCCCCGAAAAATAATTGATAAGTTATTTACTAAACAAGGTCACACCAATTAAAAAAATACAAACTTAATTCATTTATTTAACCTTAAATCATATTTATTTTTGCTTTATTCGTTATTTAATTTGCTACCAATATAATAATGGATGTATTTTTTTATGATCAATACTTGGGTGACATAAGTAGCAGAAAATGTGAAACTACTCTTATTATTATTTAGGTGACCTTATGGTAATCTATTAGAGAATTATGTGACAATTTAAATTGCAATTTAGTACATACCAGAGATAGCTATTGGGCCATACTCTAAGTCAACGGGCCAAGCTAGGTTGACTCTGCCTCGAGTTGGGCTTGGACATCTTAATATTGGACATAATGCCTTCAGTGGAAAAACAACACAAAACTCGTTTCGTAACTAATACTTTTGTCCTTTTGAAGGACAACAATTGCCTCCATTGTCATGTTCTTAACTAATACAGAGATTGATGGTAATAATTTTTTGTTGGTAAGTACTCGTGGATTACTCCAACACAATTGGGAAGTGCAGATTCAATACGTGCATTGGGAAGGGAACCAGTACGCGGATCATCTGACAACTCTAGCAGCTTTGACCAACCCAGGTATACATGTTTTTCAGGAGCCTCCTATGGCAATAGTGGAGATCATTCACCGAGACTCGCAAGGAGCAATGTACCGTAGAGCACTGCATGAGGTAGGCTTTTCTTTGGGTTTTGAGTTTTCCTTTGTAACAAAAAAAAAATTGAGGACACCTCCAAGAAGTTTGGAGTCAAAACGTGATCCATGAAGAGTGCCAAGGTTTTGGATTGTAGTTTTACCAATAATCCTTGCAAGAGCAAATACCACCCTCAAAGTGATGAAATCGATTTGTATCTCTCACAATAATCTTCCTACCACAAATGCTTGAAATAAACTTCAAAGCCGAGTGACAGTCATAGCAAACACGAAGGTTCTTCGTCACTCGGATGGTCATTCCTGGATCGATCATCATAATCCCAAAAGCCACGGCCAGCTTCTCACTATGATACTTTAAGATGTGCTCTTTGTCTTCTTCTTCCACATCATGAAGAGCACATGACAAGTTTGGTACATGCCCAGCCATCCTCAGCTCCACTGCCAAGCTCTCTGACTTTCTGTACACCTCTTGCCAGTATGGATTTTCTCGATCCCCTGTATGGAATCTGTAAAATTCTTTGCCATAATTAATAACACTAAAAGCAGCAGGTTTCTTCAATCCCTTATTCTTCAAGACTTGTCTCAGCATCCCAACTTCTTGCCATTTGTTAGATGCTGCATATATATTTGACATCAGAATATAGTATCCGGTAACGTCTGGCTGAAGGTGGAACAGATTGCTCGCGGCGATTTCCCCTAATTCTGTGTTACCATGGATTTTGCAAGCTAAAAGCAATGCACCCCACACTGCATCGCTTGGAGGTGATGGCATTTCTTTGATAATATCAAACGTTTCTTCCAGAAACCCAGCTCGACCAAGCATATCCACCATGCAGGCGTAATGTTTATCCTCTAGTGTAACAGACCATTTTTTCATGCTTGCAAAACACTTCTTACCTTCATCAATAAGGCCAGCATGGCTACAAGCAGATAGAATAGATGTGAAGGTAATGTGGTTTGGTTCAACTCCTTCCTCTTGCATTCTTGAGAACAGCTCCAGCGCCTGTCTTCCATGTCCGTGCATGCCATAGCCTGAAATGAGTACATTCCAAGAACTAACATCCCTTTCACTCTGTTTACTGTTGAACATATCAACAGCAGTTTCCAAGTCTCCACACTTCGCGTACATGTCCATTAATGCATTCCAAAGATTCATGTCTATCTCCATTTTGCTACGAGTTACAAAGTCATGGAATTTCTTACCGAGACAATGGGAACCCAAATAAGCACAAACTCCAACCATGATCAACGCCGTAACTTCATTAAATTCTACCTCAAAATCATGCATACTATCAAAAAGCATGAGAGCTTCACTTGCTTGCCCATTCTGAGCATAGCCACAAAGCATAGTATTCAATGAGATAACGTTTCTCTCATCCATCCTATCAAAAACCAAACAAGCTTTATCCATATTCCCACATTTGGCATGCATGGCAATAATAGAGTTGCCAACACAAATATTCTCAATTAGCGAGTGGCGGATGGAATAAGCATGAACAGCTCCAGCTTTCTTGGCATCTCCTAACTGACTAATAGCAGAGGCAACACTCACTACAGTAACTAAATCCGCCAAAAGGCCATCTTTTTGCATCTTTTGGAACAAGATAAGGGCCTCCTCGGGCTTCTCAGCCTGTTCATAGGCAGTTATCATTGCTGTCCAGCAAACCAAATCTTTCATCGCCATTTGATCGAATATCTTGCGGGCATCACCAAATTGGCCACATTTCGCATACATATCCACCAAGGCGGCTTCAACGTATAAATCCAAATCAAACCCACATTTGAAAGCATCTCCGTGAGCCGCCTTCCCCTGAAGAATCAGCAATTTTGAAGCGCAGGCTTTAAGTACAAAAGGGTAAGTGTAGTTGTTGGGTGAAATGCCAGTTCTTCGCATACGAGAGTACAAACCCAACGTTTCCATACAATGGCCGCCATTAGCATAAGCCCGAATCATCGTGTTCCAAATAAAAGAACTGGGTTTATAACAATTTTCATTAATACCATCAAACAAACATCTGGCACTGCAAGGATCTCCGACTTCAGCATATTTGATGATAATTCGAGCACCCAAGTGAAGGCTTTTAAGGAGGAGATTGGTCGTAGTGAGAGGTGAATGTATCTGTTTGAGAGAAGCCAATCCATTGCAGGACTTTAAAAGATGATCGTAAAAGCTCTCCGTTGAATCAGGAATGTAGCTGAAGGTTGAACAGGCCCTCAATGAGTATGAAGTTACAGGGTTTAAGAAGGGTTTATGATAGATAGATAAAGAGATGTTATAATAATACGAATAGAAGCGGAGCATTCCAGTCTTAGCCAACCCAATATCTGAAACAGTACTTATCATGTAAAATCCGCCTCAAGAAACTGTTCATTGAGAGTCTAGATCAGAGTACGCGAAGGAAACAAGGTAAATACAAATTAAAAGCACATTGAAACTGATCTTCAATAATGAATTTACTACACAATTGGTAAGAAGCACAAATCACCGGCAAAGTAAGCCAGATAAATACAATGAAATGGTAAAATTCTAATGGCAATGGAATGACCATCTACAGTCCTTTCTGTTTTGTGGAAATCACCTGCAAACTTCTACATCCTAATGTGTGATCTAAATAAGCCAAGAATGCTACTGTATTTCTACAATGGATAAAGAATATTAGATTTACAGTATTTCTCCAACAGTTTGTTGGAAGTGACTGAATTTTATTAAGTTCTGTCATGTATCAACTGCTCTGAGATGAATCAACTTGGATCCATAATTCCTCAGCATAGGCTTTCTCCTCTTCCTTTTCTAGCATGAAATGATTAGTTGTATCGCCAATTTCCTCATCTTCCTCGGGCACTTCGTCCATTGTTTCTTCTACAGAAGCTAGTTCTGCAAGTTTCTCTTGGTCTTGCTCCTTAAGTTCAGCTAACGCCTCTCTCATAGCCTGAGCAGTTGCTGGCCTATCGATTGGTCCATACTTAGGAGCTGGCACAACAAATGGTAAGACAATATCATCCAGGCTGGAATTATATTTACGGGCACAGTCCGTTGTCTCTGTCGGAGGGAAAACAAAAACAATCCCGATTTCATAGTTACATATGTGGAGCCTGGAACCCAAAGAAAAGCTGGTCTTTTCATGCAGATTTGATTTTAGATCAGTTGGACAGCAGATTGGTCGTCCCCATGCAGCGGTACTAAAGTTATGTGACCCACAATAAAGCCAACCGGAAGAAG
This sequence comes from Erythroxylum plowmanianum, assembly GCA_025531925.1. Lineage (NCBI taxonomy): Eukaryota > Viridiplantae > Streptophyta > Magnoliopsida > Malpighiales > Erythroxylaceae > Erythroxylum > Erythroxylum plowmanianum. Next base: position 38,864,501 of record JANVCQ010000006.1, on the reverse strand, counting down.
ATGCATCTTTCTTAGACTGGAAACGTCTCCGTGCTACCTGCTTACACTTTTTTCCTCAGTTCATTGGTGTGCTTGATAAGAAAGCAAAAATAGTGTTTGCTCAGGGTTTTTAAGACAAACAAGATACCATAGTCATAATTAGGATGAGAAATAGTGTAGGGCAATTCCAATATTATTGCAGAAATTAAGTTCTCTACCTTTGTGTGCATTGGCTGCCCTACTCTATCACAGGGATGAGGGATTGCATCGTGAAGTATGTCCATAGTTCTCAACCTTTGCCATGTTTTCTGTATTGCAGAAGAAATAAAAAAAATCAACAGATAGATAAGTACTTGTGAAATGAAACAAAAAATGTTGAAGAAAAAGATGGAATGTTAGAGATAAAACTTAAGAACTTCACTATATAAAAGTGAAATTAATAGACGGGTAAAGATCTCTCTCCAAGCCACATGCTCCATCAAACTTCTTGACTTCTAGGAAAATTTTGAAGTGAAATAAAAAGGTGGAACTGCCTTTCTTTTCTTTATTAAGCCAGGACCTAAGCAAAAACAGTCATCAATGCATTTTTCTTGTTTAAAACTGGCATTGATATTGATTCTATGCATGTCATTAGCATTTTCCAGCATATTCGAGATTGCAATTCATGCATGGCTAATTTAGTTATGACACACAATTGGGAATTTGGGTCTGCTTTCCATGTTGACTATCTGCCTATATCTCTTATTTGACTGTTTTCTCGTTTAGTAGAGTTCTAGATGGCTGAGGTGGCAAGGTTGTTAGGATGTCAGAGGAATATTTGGTGGGCAGACAGTAGGAAGGGAATATAGAGAATGTATTAAGAAAAAGAGTGAATGAAGGAGAGTGACACCTCCTCAAATGCTGCCTCTGGCTGTTTTTTCTTCTTTTATTTACAATTCAATGAAAGACCTGCAATTCTAACAGCTATTTTTCTCTACTCTCCTATATCGCTTCTCTGTTTCTTTCTTAAATCTTATCTTTTGTTTTCTAACTTCAATCTTCTGTTTCCTGGGCGAGCATACCAGTTATAATATTGGCCTTAAACCCATTTAATAATACTAACTGCTAATGGAAGAAATAGCACATACAAAATAAAAAGACCTGCTGTGTGGTAAGTTTAGCTGTTGATTAAAGTTGCGTATTACCTCTGAGAAGTAAAGGATGCGCCTTGAGGGCAAGACACCATTGTACGCATTCTTCACTCTCTCAATTGTAGGAAAAAGGACTTGAATGGATGGATTTTTCAATTCCTCAGTAGCATTCCAACAGCCCCACTGTCAAGAACAGTAACGAGTCCATAAATCCACTACAAAACACAGTCTCAACATGTAATCAGTGTTTACAGCAAAACCACTATGTCTACCTCTGGATCAGATTCTTCAGAGTCAAGGAAATGCATAGATCTCTTCCCCGTTGCTGCTGCAAATGCAGCCAGGAATTGAGCATTGATGGAACCAATTGAGGATGAGCCTTCAGCAGAAAATAAAAAAACAATGAAACATAAAAGAATCTGATTCTTCAAATTTCATGAGCCAAACAAACTTTCTGTTCAAGGCACTAACCATAAATAAAATCTGATTGTTCTACTTCAGGCCATTTATACTGCCATAGCACCTAGCATCAACAGAAAACATTGTGTAAGACCGAAGAGCTCCAGGAATATACATTATAAAAAGCCTCTAATTAGCTATTCAGACTAACTGTCAGAATATTTTACCTATGCTCATCAGATCAAAGCAATTAACATTATCTCAAAATCAAAAGAAATCAAGGTGAGAGATTTAATAAGTTTGAGTCTCTTCACCTAAACCTCATGAGAAGGTGCTTTACAAGAAAAGATAATCAAGATAACAATAAAATATGGAACCAAGACATTATTGCAGCTAGCGCTACCATATGAAACACCGGATGGCCAGAAAGAGAATAACTTTCCCTGTAATTAAGCATGGGAATAGTCATTTCAACAAAGCATGGGAATAGTCATTTCAACAATAAGTGTTGGAAACCTCTCCAAGGAGCAATTCCTTGGACAACAGTTAAAATTGTCTGCTCTGAATGAAACATTTGAATTGATGGGGCCTTCACATTGTGTTTCAGGTAGACAGAAGTTCTCAGTATAATAAGGATCAGGATCGTGGAAAAGGAGCAACTACATCATTGGCACACAGTGAACAATAAATTTCAGAGGTGAGACTTAAAAGAGCAGGCAGCCAATCTAGAAGCATTTACCTCTTGCAGTCGCCAAAGGCCCACACATCGCTTAATTGAAGCAACGAGGGAGCAAAATGCAATGGCATGCTCAGGTAACATCGTCCTCGTCATACCAGAAAAGTAGGGTCCCTGTATTACATCAAGTTGTTCACAATGACATCAAACCGAAAACATGAAATATTGATTTAGGACAATTCAGATAAAAGTCAAAGAAAACATGCCTGTGATACATGTAATATCAATTGCACTCTCAGGTTGCTTCCTCCCAAAGCAGCTGCAAGGGCTTCTTTAGGATATATATAGCCTGAGAATTTGAAGAACCCACTGTCCCACAATGGAGAGACCCACTTTGCTATATCTCTGGGCATAAAACCAAGCTGAATACTGTCTATTCCCCAAATGGATAACATCAATCAGTCTCAAACCCTAGCACAAAGTCCAAACAAAAACTTGTACCACACAACTCAATAACTATTTGGAATGTAACAAATACATCAAAAAACTAAACATGCACATATACAGACAGAACCAACAATTAGCTAAATCACAAAAAGGCTCCAGGCAGAAAGAAGCTTTTGAAGACAACATGATCAACCTAGATGGTTGCATAAGCATGATATTGCATTTTGCTATTATAAAGAATCCAAGCACATAACAGAAAAGTTATCTCTGCAGGCTTTATATAAGACTGAAAGAAAACCTCAATGGGTACGAATTATCATTGTATAGCATTCTTTATATAAGACTGAAAGAAAACCTCAATGGGTACGAATTATCATTGTATAGCATTCTTATGACTAATGTCAATCCTTTATTTGACAAATATGCAAAAGCTGATGACAGCAGCCATGTAAGAAAATATCCAGAAAAACATGAGGATGAAGGCTAGGAACAAAGTGCATGTTGATTGTGAAGGTACAGAATCAAGCAACTTCACCTCCTTCATATGCTTGATCTGGATCAGGAACAAGAACGCTCACAGCATTCACATCAGCAGCCACATTGGAGTTTCTTCTTAAAAGAACCTCCAACATCCCATTTGCATTTTCACCAGACTTCCCAATGAAAGCAGCCAGTCTTTTCAGGTGCGCACCATTCGTGTCAGCAGCAGAATGAAATAGGTAACTTAAACCTACAACAGATGCCTCAACCAAACCCAACAACTTCACACCACATGTCCGTAAAGCACACTCATAAGCCTGTAATTGAATGATTCAACGCATAAGATTACCATATCAAGCACCATTTCAAAGTGTGACACAAAAAACAAGCCATGATTTATTAGTTCAAAGCTATGTTCCAGTTTTCAGATCCCAAGGACAGAAATGTAAATTATAAATATGCATTCTACTTGAGCAATAATAAGAAGATTGTATAATTACATGAGAATAGACACTCACATTGAGACTCCTGAAAGAATAAACTCCTGGCACTGAAGCAACTAGATAACCCGTTGCCTCTTCAAAGTTGTACTTTGCCAACTTCATTATCCAATAAGCCTGACTAGGTACATCAATCAAAAGAGATGCTACGAATCCAGCCAGCTGAGCAGAAAAATCAGAAGCCAAATGTTGATCTGTTTCTCCATCAGAAACTCGAACAAAAAGTGATGAAAGATCAGGAGCACTTCTGGAAGGGAAATCTTGCCACCAAACAGTGTTTGTTACGTTATTCCACTGTAAAATCATAAAGGTGGAATGTAAAATTCAAGGAAACATCAACAAAAGTTAACAACATTAATCAAATACAAGATTTCATATAGAGAGCTAAAAGGATATCCCCACCCAAAAGTATCCATAGCTTCAGCAAAAGTTTGATTCACATAAGGAAAAAATAGACTAGATACACAGGAATCCAGGCAAATGGGCACACAATTACATGAGTAATAGTTGTGCTTTAGATATGAAATTTCTCCAACAAAACCATTACCTAAGTTACTACACCAAAACAAGACACCATTACCACCCATGTCCAAGTTTCGGGATAAAGTAGCATCCATAGATGAGAAGGGTTAAAAATGTATGGGGCGAGCTAATTAACAGAAAAGGTTTCCAATTGCTTTCCGCAAAAGCCTATTGGAATTTCACCACCAGATCCCAAAGTACATAAAGCATAACTATTTTTTATATAGTTATTAAAGGATTCATATCCACTATAACAGACTAAGAAACTACATTCTTTCTAGATAACTTGAAAAGTACAAATACATATGTATGATTCATAAAATCTGGAAAAGTGATAATCACCTGATTTGCAACTAGATTTGCGGAAGTAATGATAACCCGGATGTTATTTTCTCTTTCCAGGATGAACAACTTTGGATGGTGGCAAGCAACACCTTGTCTCTTGCGTTCTTTACTAAATGCTATCTCTTCGGGGAATTGGGGAAACCTATTAAAAGCAAATTTAAATGCTGTGTTCCAAAAATAAGTCAAGTGAAACAGTTCTTAACAAAGATGAATTGCCCGCTTACACTAAAACCAAGTTTGGGAAATCCAAACGAGGTGAAGAGGTTCGTTTATCAAGGCGGGAACTCCAACAACGCTCTGCATTATGGCACGCAATTGTTACTGGTAAATGATGTGGAATCTTGCAATATGACAGAAACCTAAACAAAGATGTCCTTTAGACTTGGAAATATAACATATGGCAAGTTATGATCACCGCCCCAAACAAAATTTCAAGGGGCAATATATAATGACACCTAGTAACAATAATGAAGCATTAAAAAAGTGCTTTTACTTGTTTGCTAAATATGAAATCGCAAAAGACTACACAGATAAGATCAGAATAAACTATGAAGTGAAGAAACTGACAAATAAAAGCACAAGATAGGTAACGTACCATGAAACATCACATGTAAAAGTCGCAATAAACATGCTTAGAATGCTTTCCAGTGGATAAAGAAGCTCTGGCAAAGAGATGGTACTATGAAAACTGAACGGACCAGTAACATGGTCCATATTTTGAAGACGATTTAGGTAAAACTTCTTTCCAGGTGGTGGCACTGAATTCTCTGTGGTTGTCATTCGTAAAACACCATCGAAACAAGGAGCATTCTCCTTCTCACTCAGAGTATTCAACACCAATGCCTTACTTTTAGTGCAATTATCATCTTCTGTGCAATATCTAAGATCTTTTCCGAGCAAATTATCACCATCAACAAGAACACATCTTTTGTCACCGCATAACTTCTTATTTACAATACCCTGGTCATTGTGTAAGTTCTCACACCTCAGTGTTTGCCACCTAAAATCCACCATATCATTATCCACCTCCTTTCGACGTTCTGCTGAAAAATCAGGAGGGTCAGCTCGGTTAACACCCTGAATTTGAACTAATTTGTTATTACAACCCTGTATAGCTTCCAATCTGAGACTCGATGAATTGAATCCCCGGATACAAGAAATGGGATCATCGCTATTTAATATTTGCCTACAAAGACTCAAAAGAGGATTGGCTCTTCCAACAGCATCTCTGCGTTTATTTTTTTGAGAATCATAACTTGGACAAACGACATCACTTGCTCGGACAGCAAAAACCCTTTTGCTTCTCTTCCCACCAGACACCGAACCTTGTGAATGTCCCACTAAAGTAGACTCCTCAACCAACCAAGGTCTCTCAAAATGAATCTCATTAGACCCGACAGCAACCTCCTCCTTAATAACAAGCCCCTGAATCACAAACCCAATTCGAATTAACAAACTACACATACCCTTATTGCCACAAACAAGCATAACCTCATCTCCTGCATGCAACTCCTTAGCCAATCCTCTCTTAACTCTAACCCCATTAACAAACAACCCATTCAACGAAGGCTTCACGCTATCCAATTCATCACAACTAACCAATCTCTTCTTAAACTCACTAACAACATCATCACCACCAAGCAACGACATCGTTCCATCCACAAGATAAACCCTACGGTCTACACTGTCGAACAGAACTTGGCAATGTGTTCTACTCACCCGGCGATCATTGAACCGGAAATCGCAGCCGCGGGCGGCTAGGCCGAGGGTGTAGGGCCGATCCGGTTCGAGGTGGATGGAGTCGAGAGGCGAACCGGTGGTGGGCGAGACCAGAGGGACATCAAAGTTGTGGATGTGGACGATGGCAGAGTGGGAAATAATGCGGTTTTGGGGTCGTTTTCTGAGAGGCGAAGCAGAGTAAAGTAAAGAAGAATCACCATTGACTCTTGTTCTCTTCTTGTTGTGGGTGTGAGAAGAAGAAGGAGAAGTTGAATCCTTCATGTGAAAGAATCAAAAATGAATTCCAAAAATGGTGGAGAGAAGATGGCTATGCCTCCTCAGTCCTCTCACTCTTTCTCGTTCAAATGGTCAATTGGCTCTGATTTCTTTTCCCTCCCAAGTTAAAATTGTTAGTCTTTGGGCCTGATTTTCGGACATCATTGGCCCAACTTCACACGACCTGGGTTCATCTTGATGGACCAGAACTAATATTTTTAAGTAAGCATTGTTTTTAAGCAAATACCAAAGATTATTAAGCATAAATAAACACTTTTTAATGATATATTATTATATTTGATCATGAATTAATTATTTATTTATTATATTTTCCTGTTGAAAATAAAAAAGGGATGTAAAAAATTTAAAGAATAGTTTATATTTAAATATAAATGTTTGTTTAATTTTATAATATTATTTAAAAATATTTTAATGATTATATCATTATGTTTTTATTATTAATTAATTAATTAAGCACTCATTATTTTTAACAATAATTTTAATTTTAATTATTAAATGTTTTATTAAAATTTCCTGTTTGTTTAATGTAAATGAGCCTAATTTATCCACGCCAACAAGATTAATAATAAGAACTGACTTAAATTAAATATCAAATATTTAATTGATATCTTTTATGCATTTATTATTTTAATATTAATAAATTTAAAATATAATTTATCTATCTAAAATTATTTATATGCTCCGTCCCTTAAAGTCCCACCAGTATTCTATTTAAAAATTTGATGGCAGAAAATTAATTCACGTCTAGATTAATTTACTCTGTCCTTACGTAAATTTAGTTAAGCTAATCATTAGACCTAGAATTTGAAAATTAATCTCATGATTAAAATTATTATTGTTACTATTATTTTGTTTTGGTAGGTGCATGAATGAGATTAAGATATTATAGAAACAAATCTTCCGTTCTGGCTAACTCATTCTTACAGTGTCTCATCTACTAATTTATCATCCTAAACATTCTTCAATTTTACTATTTTAGTATTATGCTCAAATTCAATGTCATTTGAGATTAATAGCAAAAGGGTTGGCTCTTTTTTTGCTTCCTCGAGGCAATGGGCGAGGTCGGGCTTGAGGTTGCCCAACCTCAGCCCGGACCAAATTGAGTTTGAGGAGGTTAGGCCTAGGCCAAATTTTTTTATTTTTTAAAAAGATAGAGCGATATCGTTTTGCAGATACAAGTCAGGTCTCAGGTTGGTTCATCAGACTTAGCAATTAGGTTTGGACTAAGCCTGAGTTGATCGAGCCTTATCATATTGGCCTCGAACTAGGACTATTTAGGCCCGACCAGGCTCGAGGCCCAACAGATATGGACAAAACAATGTTGTTTTGAAAATATTCTTTAAAAATAAAATGTCGGGCCAGACAGGCCTGATCCAAATCTAGTCTAGGCCCAGGTCCTAGATTACATTGACAGGCTCAAGGCCCAATCAAGTCAAGAATACCAGATTTGAACCCTGCCTAAGGCCTGGTCAACAGGCTTGCCCGTTGAGTCTGAATCAAGTCGAGCCATGGCAGGCATGGCCGGGCCAAGTGAAGGCTCTTTTGTCATCCCTAGCTTTAATATAATATTCTTATTAAAACAATAAAAGCATTTTTAAATATTTTTAGTATAATTCAAAAATAGGTTAAGTACAAAAAAGAACGAACTTTTGTTAATTTTTTAATTATAGCATAAAATTTAAAAAATAACAATAAAATATCTAAAATTTTAATTTTTTAAAATTCTAGCCAAATGTTAGTGTTCTCGCTATTTTTACTAACGTGGCAATGCCACGTATGCAAAGGCGTTAATTAATCAAACACGTTAGCAATGGATAAGATTCAAAACTCTGATTAATTAAACGACGTCATTTAGTGATTTTAGCAGACGACGTCATTTTTTTTAATGACCTAATCCACTTTCTTTTTCTCAACTCCCAACAAAGAAAAACTCATCTTTTTTGTTATTTTTGTTAAGAATTAATTCAAAATTTTATAGTTGTTAAATTTTCTTTAGAATTAGTCTTAGATTATCTTAGAATAAGTCTTAGACTATTTTTAATCTTATTTTATAAGCCAGATTTGTTGGCTAAAATATCTATTTTAGTAAGACAACCAAGTTTAATAATAAGCAAGTATGGGAGTGTTATGTATTCCTTAATCTTCATCATATTCATCTTCTATTTTTAAAAAAATTCCAACATGATGTCAGAGTTTTAAATCCTTAAGGGACTGTGAAATTGAGTGAGAAAATATAAAGATAGAGTTGCCATGGCTGCCAGCAATTCAACATTTATCTCACCTCCAAATTTCAATCGTGAAAATTATCTAATATAGATTGTTAAGATGAAAGCTAATTTAAAATGTCTTAACTTGTGGTAGTGAATAGAAAATGATAGGGAATTACCACCTTTGGAAACACTCAATCACATAAGGGCTTACAAAGTGGCTAAAGAAGAAACTTTTTTTTTTGAATTAGTTGAGAGAAGTGCTCAACAATGGAAAGTTTGTGAGAAGTGCAACAAGATATGTTTGGAGAGATGTGCTCCAATAATTACAGGTTGATGAGAAGGGCATCAACAAGAATTGGTGAAGAGAAGTGCTTCACATAATATTATGAAGATTACGAGAGAAGTGCTCTATCCTTGAAATTTTGAATTAAGAGGGAATGTTAATAATTAATTCAAAATTTTATAGTTGTTAAAATTTCTTTAAAATAAATCTTAGATTATTTTAGAATAAGTCTTAGATTATCTTTATTATTATCTTATAAGCCAGATTTGTTAGCTAAAATAGCTATTTTAGTTTTTTGTATTTCGTCTATATAAAGTAACAAAGTTTAATAATAAGCAAGTATATGAATGTTATGTATTCCTTAATCTTCATCTTATTCATCTTTTATTTTTTTTAAAAATTCCAACAATCTTCATTGTTGCTTTCTTTGTTCTGGTCATTTCCCTACAGCCAAAGGTTATTTAGTGCCTGTTTGGATCAGCTTTTGGAGGGTCCAAAAGCACTTTTATCTACAGCAAAAGCTATTTTAAAGAAAAAGTAAGTGTTTGGTGGAAAACTTCAAAAGTGTTTTTACAGTAGAAACAGCTTTTTTAAAAGCTAAAATACAGCTTTTTTAAAAGCCAAAATTTGGAGCTTTTTAGAAAAGCTCCAAATTTTGACTTTTTCGAGTAGACAATTTGCGTCATTTCCGTAAATAACATTTCTATTCACGACTCTTTGGTCTCTTGAACGTCTCTTTGGTTTC
>JANVCQ010000006.1:38844392-38854669 GCA_025531925.1 Erythroxylum plowmanianum | reverse complement strand
TTTAGCATACATTCTGCGTTAATGAACAATTTGTTAGTATATTTTAAATATTATTTAGCATAAATAATTTTATTATAAAATAAAATATAGTTAGAATTAATAAAAGTACTTTTTTTATTTTTATATTACCAAATAGTCTACTGTATAAAATTCTTTTAAAAAAGCTGTTTTTTTAATTGACAGTCAAACAGTCAACTGGCTTTTAAAAAAAGCTCTTCTCAAAAAAACTCTACTGATAAAATCTCAACTAAACAGACACTTAGTGACTTTAGTACAGAATGAGGTTTCGGGGGATAAGGTGGAGAGTAGGGTCATGGTGGAGTCTGGTGACACATCGACAAGTGGCCTAATGAACAAGATGATAGGTCACATTGGTGACTCGCCGTTGATCGATGCAGGGACATATGCTTGTAAATTGTGTAGAATTTCTTTCACAGGAGAGAGAGAGGCCATCATAAGAGGGACGTTGGCACGAGGCAATACAAGGGGTTGGGTTTACAGGAGGCAGTGGATACTATGTGATCAACGAAAGGCTTGATGAAGGGTAAGTTGAGTTGATTGCTGTGTCCGCGAAGGGGGAGGTAGCTTGTAGGTTTAACATTAATGGGATGTTCAGGGGTTGTGCTACTGAAGATGGGTTGATGGAAGTTGCTATTTGGGAGCTGTAGAAAGATCCAACCCTGTGCCTTTGCTCTTTGCTTTCATCTTTAGTACGGGCCCTTTGTTTTGAAAACCGGACCGGACCGGACGGTCCGACCGATAACCGGTCGACTATCTGGTCCGATTCACCCTTAAAAATTGATTCTTAATTGAACCAATGAGAACCGGTCAAAACCGATCAATTGACCGGTCGGATCGGTCCGGTTTGACCGGTCCGACCACTGGTTCAATAAAAAAAATTTGGTTATTTTTTGGTATTTTTTGTATTTCTTTTAATATTATTAATATTATATATAATTAAATATAATTATTGCATAATTATGACGTCACACCGGTTTAATCGATGGTTGAACCAGTCAAACCGGTAACCAATAAGACCTCCGATTTAATAACCGGTCCAAATTTCAAAACACTAGTACGGGGTGTTGTTACCGCCTCTATATTGTTCTGGTCATTTGTCGAAAGCAGCTTGTAATACAGTGAGGTATTAGTTACAGGCTTACAGCAGCAGCTGCACTAGCCAGTAGGCTGCCTCAACTTCCAGAATCACTCTTTTCGGGAGCACGATGAACAATTTCTCACCTTCTCTCTTGGGCTCTTTGTTAAGAGACCATTTCACCACAATAGCTTAAGCTGTTGTGTGAAGCTAACTCAATTGGTTTTATATATTCTCTAATACACCTCCTCAAGTGAAAGCCCTTTGGGCTTGAAATTTGCACAGACTTACTTTACCTTTTGTTTAATTTAATTAGAATAGGTGAGTGGTAGGATTCGAACTCATAACCGTTTGGTCATAGAGGCTTTGATATCATGTTAAGCGACTATTTCATCACAATAACTTAAGCTGTTGTGTGAGGTCAACTTAATTTATTTTATATATTCTCTAATACTCTCCCTCTTGTCCCACAAGTGACCAGTCATCTATCCACCTTTGTCTTTATCGATATTTGGCTATGAATAGTATGCTATGTACTCGTACCACATGTGCTGGCTGCTCTTGCCTGACTTATAGACGAGAATCTCAGGCGATGATCACGTTAATATAATTACGTTAGTTTTCTGCTATACATGAAACGTTAAAAAATGTCATCGATAGGATTTTCGGGTGAACCGTCCACAAGAATTTGCTCTTATGTTATTCCTAGTCCTCTCTGTTTTGCAGTGAAGTCGGCATTTACTAGGTCTACAAAAACACTGGAGATAGGCTTTTTTAATTATTAAATTAAATTTTATTTGAAATATATGTATTTTTAAAATATTTTTAAATTTAATTTTATTTATTAATAATCATTAAATTAATTTTATAAATTAAATTAAATTAAGATATTTATAATTTTAGTAATCATTCATTTTAAATTAATTAAATATATAATATATTTAATTGATAGTAAATTAAATAATATATGTTTTTGTTTCACGCTTCAATTCTACTTGATTCTTTTCTTATCATGAACTCTTGTTGTAAATTGTAATAATTTGAGAGTTAAAGATATTTATTATTTTTTTATTAGATGTTTTGATGTAATTATTATTTATTATATACTAAAATTTGAAATCGTAATATTTTAAATACTTTATATTATTTTTATTTTATATTTGTACGAGGATGATTGCCTTTTTTCATAAAATTTGTTGTTATTAATTATAGGTGAAATATTTGAAAATTATTGTTATTTCATATTAATTATGATTATTATTTATTATTATAATTTTTAGAGACGTGGTTAAGATATACAATATAACTATACAATATAACAATGAATTATTTTGCAATTTTTAAAACAATTCATAAAATATTTTATAAATTAAAAAAATTAACTGAAAAGGTTCCCGGTATCAGTATAGTATCGTACTAAAATTTAATTCGGTGCTAAATACAATGTAATTATTTTTCTCAATATTTTTTTACAAACTAACCATTATTAATGGTAATGAAAATCATTCATTCCTCTTAACCAACCATCATAATTATAATGATAATATCCATTCATATTCTTCACTATATTCATTCACATTCTTATTATCATTCTTTCGTGCGAACCAACGCCACCTAAAATTTGATATAGATCTCGCATAACACATAACTTCCTACGTATATCATAACAAAGTTATGTGTCAACGTCAACATTATTAAGGGAAAGACTAGGGTCAAATTATTTTTGTACTGGTTTGATTATTAGATTTTAATATTTTATGTTTCTATTGTTTCTTAATACTGATGTCTAAGAATAATTGCATAATTAGATCGTGTTAAGAAAAATACATATAGTATTGTAAGATTGAAGCATCCTATGATAGACGGCAACATTTTATAAAATTAACGTTAAGAATAAGGACAAGACACGATTAGCTCGTGATAAACCCCATATGACAGAAAACTAAAATTTAGAGACTCTAAACATAATATGGTCGTATACAAATTATTGGTCAGGACCAACGTCCAAATCTTGATTGGTAGGTAGTCCATTTCACATGCGAAGCCGCCTGCATGACAATTGGGTCATTGCTCGGCTTAAGCTTGATCAAAAATAACAAAACGACTTTGTTTTTGTTATTTTTTAATTTTTTAAAAATAATAAATTGGACAAATAAGATATAAACAAGAACTTATCTATTTTAAAAATAATTTAGGGTAATTATGTTAACTATGTTAAATAAATATTAGTTACAATTAAGCGGAGTAATTATATTAACTATGTTAAATAAATATTAGTTAAAATTAAACGGAGATAATATGATAAGATTGGATACCTGCATTACTAATTATTCAAATAAAAATCATTAAAAACTTTTATTTTAATTCACATGATAAAAATTTGCAATATTTAAAATATTTTAAATTCTACATAATTATTTTTTACTCATTTTTCCTTAATTTCAAATTCTATAATCTAATACTTATCTTTTTGGTAAATTATATATTATATATAATTTTTAACAGTTGTAAAGTTTAGAGCTAAGAAGTTTAGTAAAATAATATTAAATTTATTTTAAAATTTATTTTGAACATGAGGTGTCACAAATAATAAAAATTCATATTTTATAGATGTCAACTGGTTAGAAAACTTAATTGTATTGAATTGCTTTTGTAAAAAAATTAATATTCTATATTTAGATCTAGAAATTTGTATAAATATTAATAATAATATAATGTACTGTCCCTAAATATTTGATAATAAAGATAATGTTTATACTTTTATAAAATTTGATTTTTGGAAAATATAAAATAAAGTCAAATGTTATCAAATTTTATAAAAAGCCTTAAAAATATTTTGAATATGATTATAAAATTCTTTTGAATGCTATTAAGTTTATTATCATTGAACAATATATATATGTATATATATATATAACCATATTTTGTATAATCATGATAAATAACACTATATGTAGCCTTACTCATAACTGGTATAGAGATTTTTTTCTAATAGACTTGTTGGGAATAAAATTAAAAAAGTCAAAGAAAATAATAGCCAAATATATAAATAATTAACTGCATAAATAAAAATAAAAGTAAAAATCAAAATCAAAGTATGTAAAAATAAATAACAAACATACGCAATATTAAAATTAATAAATAAAATTTAAATTAACCAAAATTTAAATCAGATTTAAGTTTAAAATAATTTGAATAGACCTCGATTTAAACAAAATAATATTATTTTTATTATACTCACGAAAACAACATTTTCCAATTCATTGACTAAAATAACATTGTTTTTACGTTATCTGAAACTTTAAACCGCTCGGATGATCATCATCATTTGAAAGTGTTAAGATTGTCCAATACCCTTTTTATCAGAAACGCTTAAAAAACGAATGGAGAATTTTGTCAGAACTATTCCCATTTAATCCAATGTTATGATATGGTCTTCAAAGATTTACACATGTGGCAAAGCAGGGCATCGTCAAATTAGAATGCCAGCTCCAGCCTCCTGCCTGTCATTTCAGGATTCAACTCAAACTAACACAGGACATGCATTCGACATTGCCAACTACAAGTTTTAAGGCCAAGCTGCATTGAACTTGTCACGACCTCTCTACGGTTTACAAAAGTCGAGTTTGGTGATTATAAAGGTCAATGGTTCGAAAGATTCACACAAAATCTTGAATGGTGCTCCCCAAAGTCCGCCGAACTTTGGGAGATTTTTATTGAGCTCACAAATTCACAATTGCTTGAAATCTGGGCTACCATCGGATTGAGTTAGAAGTGAATTCTACAACGGCACTACAAGTTATTTCCTCTGCAGCTAACAGAGCCAAGGCCTTCAATCTTATCGTTCAAGGTATACATGAACTGCTCATTCGAAACTGGACTGTTGCACATTGACACATATATCGAGAAAACAACAGGTGTGTGGATTGACTCGCAAATCACGCCACCCATTTCGATACCAGGGTTACCTTTCTAAAAGCCCCACCATTTAGGTGTCAATTTCTTCTCATAGAGGATATTTCGAGGACCCCCTCCTAGACCCATGTTGTAATTAGTTTGCTTTCCTTTATATATGTATATATATAAAAAGTCGAGTTTGGTGAGTGTTTGCCAGTTCAAAGGGACCATTTCTAGGTACCATTTCTTCATCTATTCACTACATTGCGCGTCCTTATCCTGTCAACTTGCTTTGGTTTTAAAGTTCTCACTTCTTCAATTCGATGTCCAGGGCCAGCCTGTGTAAGTGTTCTTGTTTTAACATTGCCATTAATACGATGCTTGACGGATTCGTTCAATATCAATAGTTATATATTGATCGTACAACTCATTTTTGTAGTCTTCCAAAAATTTCGTTATTGACAGATTTAGGATCGTTCATAGTATTTTGTAGGACTTAGCTAAATTAAAAAAATGGGTTCTTATTTTTGCCTATTTTTAAACTCTTATAAAAAATGAAAAGAATTAATTCATTTTATTTTTTACAAAAATAAAAATAAACCATATTTTGCTGTTTACGACAATGGGCCTTTGGTGAGTGCCCAAACTGTCCTTACCTAGGGCCAGCTCGAATAGATTATACCTTAATCTGTTTTGACAATTCATCTTTTGAAGTACATAATATTTCTCATATTTATAAATATATTTTCAAATTTAAATATATATATAATTGTTCTAGATTCTTAATCACTGTATATTATATTTAACTTCTCGAATAATTTAAGAAATCTTATAAAAACTTCTTTTTGTTTAAAAATCTAAAAAAAATCTTTATAACTTTTAGTTTTTTAGAAAATTTTCTTTTCTTAAACTTCGGTTAAAAAATAATAATGAGATACGTACAATATGAATATCAGATATGAACTAATCAAATGTTACTAATATGACAATCAAACTCAATTCTTAATTAATTGGATTCAAACCAATTAAAATTTACTCAAATGAATAATTTATTTTCGAGTTTAAGAGTTGAATTGATTATAATAAATTATTAATTGAAGTAAGATTTAATTAGTTCAGTTTAAATTTAAGAGTTGAATTGAATCTTCATGTTCATATTATGCCATTATTTTTTAACTGAAATTTAAGAGATAAGATTTTTCTGAAAAATAAAAAAACTAATTTTTTAAATAGAATTTTAAAGGTGAGTTTTCTCTAAATTTTATTAAACTATAAGAAAATTTGTGTCTTTTACCTTGTATTTAAAATTTAGGATAAGTGAAAATTATAAATTTATTATCTTTTTTAAAGAATAAATTAAAACTACTTTTAAAATCATCATATTTATAACATAATTATGACACAATTTTGCAATAACACTCAATTATATGTTACATCTACATGGGTCTACCAGAAACATCCTTTCTATTATATAAGGCTAAGGCTGCGTATTATCGGATTTCTCCAGATTCTGTTTTATTGTAAGATTTCGGATTTGATGTGATGATGATAATGATGATGACTCAATTACATGCAATGCGTGTTAAGAGGTTTAGTTACGCATTTAGAATAAAACGTAAAAGTGAATAAATGAAAAAAACACGAAAAATACCCATTTTGTCTTTCATAACTTCAATGAATATTTTGATAGCGAAACCTTTGAACTTTCTCACGGACCTTTACAAAAGTTAATCAGTCGGAAGTTGTTAACGTCTATTTTAACGTGTGAATCTCTTAACAGGTCAGAGAATCTAAGCATTGAGAACTTATTTTACCGGATGGAGGAGACCTTAGCGTATATATATAATAACCACCACTCTGCTTATTACATGCTTAATACATGTCTGACCTACACTAATTAAGGTCAAACTTTTAGGCTATACTTTAGTTAATTAACTCAAATCATTTATTTGACTACTTTATTCGAAAAATCACTAACTTTACAAAGACAGTTAAATTTATGACGAAAAGCTGAAAGCCTATGTATACATCAAGCCGCTTGAAGGAAACAAAAGGCCATGTATTTATTGTGTTAGAAAGTCTAATAATTGACAAACTTTCAGTAGGACTTGGAAGGTATCAACTTTGACTACAAAGACACGTTCCAAAATTAAAAATCTCAACACGTCAGCAGCACGCATGCTTTGACTTCCGACAATAACAACAACACAGTTTAGGAAATAACAAGTCGCGGCTTCATCAAAGGCTATGTTTGATGTCAAGTCTGTTGCTTTCAGTGTTTATTAGCATCCACTTACGGATATTTTTAGCTAAAAGAAGAAAGAGTGGTCAATTTGGGAGCCTGGACCGGTCTAGAGGTGTCTCTAATAAATGATAATTAATAAGATTAATTACATCAAATCTCATTATAATTCAAAAGTTATTATTATTATTATATTTAATTATATATAATTCTTAACGATATAATAAAAATTTAGTATTAAATATTTTAAAATTTTAGTAATAAAAATTTAATATAATAAAAAATACTTTTAGTGAATTATTAAATATTTTAAAAATCAGACCGGAAAGTTAAATTGATAAGATAAGAGATTTAAGATTTAAAAAGTTCAACCAGTATTAGATCGTCATAAAGAAGACTAAAGATTTGATAAATTAAATAAAATTAAAGAATTTAAAAAACAATTGAAAGAAATTGTAAGAATCTAAAATTTAATTGAAAATAATAGATTATTAAATAAAAATTACTTAATTAATTTTGATTTATAAGAAATTATCAATTTATAAAAATTAACTGATTAATTAACTAAATGATTTATTTTTAAGAACAAGACTTATTATTTAAAAATCGAACAAAAAATTGAATGATTCATGACTTTTATAGTTAAATCGGTTGAATCTATTAAATTTTTTAACGGATAAAAAAATTAATATAAATATGTAAAATATTCTTCAGGTCAAAAAAAGGTCAAAAAAAAAAAAGAGGGACTTTATCTTATGAAAGTCAAAATAATATATATATACAATGTATCATTTTCTTACTTTTATGGTTCATTTCATGTCATCTTTAAACACGAGTAAATGTAAGACAACGTGTTTAACAACTATCCACAAATTATACTTTTGCTATGTTCAAAAAATTATTTTTAAAATTAATTAGTTCAAATTGTCTATTTGTAATATGATACGTGCTAATTTAACTAACTATTTACTAGCATATGATAAAAACTTAATTTCATTAAAGTGTAAGATTATTATTTAATATTTTAAAAATCAGATCGGAAGTTAAATCCATAAAACTAAAAGTTTAAGGTTTAAAATGTTCAACCATTATTAGATTGTCATATAATCTCATCATCATTACACCTAATCTGAAGTCCCGCAGTGAAGCGAGTCTGGAGAGGTCTGATAGTATGCAACCTTACTCCTATATAGTAGAGAGATTATTTCTTGTAGATCTACATATAGATGTGACAACAAAAATAGTGATGCAGGTTAAAAGAGCATATCCTATTAAAAATAAATAAAATTAAATCATTTAAAATATAATTAAAAGAAATTATTCTTATCAATCCAAAAGATTGAAGTTTGAATGAAAAAAGAAATCGTTAAATAAAAATTAATTAATTTATTTAATTTATAAGAGTTTATTAATTTATAAAATTAAATAATTAATAAATTGATCCGTTTTGAATAACAATAATTATTAAATTAAATTGAACTAGAAAGTTAAAAATTAAATTAAAAGATTAGACAGTTTAAAGTTTTGACAGTAGAATTGGTTAAATTTTTTAATAATAATTATTTTATTTGTACAATGTATGAGGACAATAAGTTAAAAACTTAGTTCTTTTAACAAACTTGATTTAAGCCTTCAATTAGTCGGTCATTATTGGAGCTTTTAGGCTTGTAGCAAATCATCACTTGTGATACTGATTTCCATTTAAAAAGAAAAAGCAGAGAAGTCAAGTTCAAGTAGAATGGTAGGAAATATAGATGAAACCCTGAAACAAGCACATGTGAGAAAGCAGGAAACTTCTTCTGAGCCTTCCTGTGAAAAATGGATGCAGTGCCAATACCTGGAAACTAATTAAAAAAACCACCTTTTTTGAACACCACTTACACTGGTAATTAATCAAATGTTCAGATTCATGTATAATATAGTTGGAATCCAACGATTAGTGCTGTCCTGCCAAACCTAAACGATTATGGAAAGGACAAATCAGTGCTTCTGCATCATCTACATCACTACGCGACAGCCTTTAAGATAATGTTGATGCTTCTTACTTTATTAAGTTTTGGCCACAGGCCCACAACTGCCAAACTTCAGCAAAAAATGGCAATTTTTATTACACGAACCTACACGCTTTGAAATGGTACAATCATTGCCTGTTCAGACCCAAGTATCTCCTTTATTCTGTTCCTTTTATGTATGTATATATATAGATATGTCTAGCTAACTAGAGCCAAGGATCAGGGAAATTCCATTCCTTTCTTTGTGAGATCTGATTCTTCGTAGTTTTCTGCTTTCCTTCCTCACAGATTTGTAAGGATTGAGTATTGGAATTTAGACAATTGGTTTCTGAACTTCTTGTTCCGTTAATTATATTAGAATCATACGCACTTTGGGTATAATCATTCCCTTTTTGTTTTCTAGTCTCTTAGTTGAGGTAAACTTTTTCAAGCTTTTGTCTTGCTATCAGTCTTAATAGTATATTCACACATAAAGCTTGGAGCTTTTAGCATTTGAGGAATTTCTGTGTCGACCCAGATGCAAGAAATGGGAAGAGAGGATCATCTTCTTCATCATCAGAACCAGCCTGAGACTGAGCTCGTTGGTAGCATTTCTTACAGTGGTCCACTAAGTGGACCTTTGAACAAGAGAACAGGAAGAAGAAGTGCAAGGTTCAGTGTCCCAGAGAGTACTAGCAAGGGTCATGAAGAACCATATGTGGAGATCACACTTGACGTGCGTGACGATTCTGTGGCAGTTCACAGTGTTAAAGCTGCAAACGGCGGCGAGGAAGATCCTGAGATGACACTATTAGCCAGAGGCCTGGAAAAAAGATCTGCTTCCAATATTGTGAGGAATGCTTCTGCTAGAATCAGACAAGTATCTCAAGATATCAAACGCCTTGCTTCTTTCTCCAAGAAACAACCGCCAAGCCGTCTGGACAGGAACAAAACTTCGGCGGCTCATGCCCTGAAGGGACTCAAGTTCATCAGCAAAACTGATGGAGGAGCAGGATGGCCTGCTGTGGAGAAGCGGTTTGATGAAATTACT
>JANVCQ010000006.1:38766885-38783900 GCA_025531925.1 Erythroxylum plowmanianum | reverse complement strand
AACATGATATCAAAAAATATCAAAACCATAGAAATTCCATTAACTATTTTTTCCTCTTAGTTCTGTCGCTGGCATTAGATGGGTGTTCGACAAAAGTCTGGGGACAGGGATAAAAGTTTTTGTCCTTCCTTTTTGAGAGGAACAAAAATTTTTGTCCGTCATCCAAGGATGGAGAACAAAAATTTGGAGACAGCAACCAGACATAAGGGAGGGATATGATTTTTTTGTTTTGTCTTCTGTCCCCACTAACAGGGACAACAACCAAACACTGCGGTAGTGTTAGAATTACTGTAAAATTGTATCCAAAATTTTAGTTTTAGACCCAACACCACGTTGGATAGTATAGAATTGAGTGGAATCGAAATTCTTTTACTCAGGCCCGGGTTGATCGCCCTCTCGGGCCGAGCTATGACTCAGCTTGACCAAATCCGAAGCCCAATAGATGATGCAAAAACAACTTAGTTTTGCTTTCTTTTTAACATAGGCCTGATTGAGTCCAGGCCAACCTACTATCATCCCTTATCTATTTTAAGTGATATGATTGATTACATCTATCAATTCAACCTAATTTAGAAAATAATTAGAGTATGCTATATGAATTTTATAAGAATAAGATTTTAAAATTTTAAAGAAAAATTTGAAGTAGTAAGAGTAGAAAGACCTCTAACCTATTACAAGGTGATCTGATTGTTAATAATAAAATTTAGTGTTAAATATTGGGATAATTCACAATTTTTAAGATTTTTCTTTAAACTTTAAAGTTATTAGTATAGAAAATTAAGATGTTTTAGTTTTATAATAATAATTAAATTGAATTTATTATTTAATATAATGAAATATAATATTATTTGATCATTTAAGATGAAGGTTTATAGGGAAATAGAATTGAATGAGATAGAAGATGGAGATTTTATATTACATCTCAGTTCTCAAAAACAAAAAAAGTGGAAATCTTTGATTTGGGAGATTTAGGATGAAATGTAAAAAAATAAATTTTCACTATATTATATTATAAATCTTTCTTCCAAATAATATTACATTACGAATCTTTTCTTCTTTTCTAAATAACATTTTTTAATATTATATTCATTTATATTTTATTCCATATAAATCATTCCGTTTCATTATTAGAAGACAAATTTTAATAAAAATTGGTTTAAGAACAACCAGCGCATCTAGTGTAGTGGTATCATAGTACCCTCCCACGGTACTGACCGGGGTTCGATTCCCCGGATGCGCATTTTCGGGTTATAATCTTTTTAACTCATTTACAATTACGAAAGAAACAGTACGCACTAGGCCAACAACTTAGAAAGCCTAACATTATTTTATATCTTGATCGGTTCTTCTCAAGAAGAGAAAGAATCTTCTTGTCAGATATCAGTTGCACATGTAACTAGCTGTAAAGAAAAAATGGGGAGTAAAGAAGCCATGAATATGTGTATAAGAACCCACTGTTGATCTAAAAGCCATTCTTTACGATGATTTCATTAAACTTAGCGTCTGGAATATACTTGTTGAGGTCAGCAACAGCATTCTTTTTATCGTAGTGATTTTACAACTTGGTTTGAGAGCAATCTAGCAAATGAATATGACATCCAGCGCGATAGCTCCTGGCCTTTAATCTTCGGAATTGTGCTATGAAAACTGTGGGAATGGTGAAATGAATGATGCTTCCATCCAGACTCCGCTATAATCCATCACATAAAAGAAATTTATTTCTACGTTCAGGAGGTGATTATGGCCCAAAATCTGCATTGTGTGTTCTCTCCTCACAATCTCCCTCAAGGGCCACGAGTAATAGATGTTAGTTGGCAGAAACCTCAAGAGGGATGGGTCAGTTTGAACACTGATGGATCTTTAAAGGTAACTCAGGCCCCGCTACAACTGAGGGACTGATCAGAGATGCTAGTGGTCGCTGGTTGGTGGGTTTTGGTGTCAATTTGAGATTCTGCACGTCATGGCAGGCGGAATTATGGGCAGTTTATCACGGCTTGCACCTCGCTTGGTTACATGGTTATTCCAGAGTGGATGTGTCTATAGATTCAACCTTAGTGGTTTCCTTCATTTCTAGTGAGCATCATCAGATGGCAAATCCTATGGTATCCGCCATCCGAGAACTCCTTTCTCGGAACTGAGAGGTGCGGGTGCACCATGTATATCGCGAAGGTAATCGTTATGCGGATTAGTTAGCTAATCACAACTACGACTTGCCACTAGGGGTACAATGGTTTCACGAGGTCGTGAGTGGCCTTTCGACTTTACTGTTAGCTGACTCAGTTGAAGTTGCTCTCCCCTGTGTAACACACATGTAATTTTCCTTTGGGCTTAGGCCCGTTACATTTATAAAAAAAAAAAAAGTTGTTTGGCACTTCCTATGGAGTCAACTCCATTCCTTAACAGATGATGATGTTTATCAAGCAGGATAAGAAAGTACAAGTTGGCCTAAAATCAACCGCTCAAGTTTGAATTTGACAATATCCAATCAACCAATTATGAAAAATCATGCCAAACTGAAGTAAAGTTAACAGGTCTAAATCGAACTCAAACTCAAACTCAAACTCGAGTTGCTTTCCATGTCTAATGTTAATATCTTATGAGCAGCAAGATTAGAGCCCTGCTCTCAACTAAGAATTCCAATCATGGTGAATAGCATATCCTTCTCTTATAAAAACTTTGAAGGTTTTGCAGATTTCAAGTTTTTTTTCGGGAATCAGAAGTATTGCTAGTGTAACTCAAACTGGTGTTCCTTTATACCATTCAAAACCAAATACATATCCTCAGCTCGAGGATGCAATCTATCCCCCGAAACAAACTCATGCATAACCCCATCCAACTGAATGGAGCTCCAAGCAGAGTTCTTTATTACCCCCTCATTCCCACTCATTGATTTCCTAACATTTACTACTTCTTCCCATCTTTCTGCATTAGCATAAATGTCAGCCATAATCGAATAAACTCCACCATCTTCAGGTTTTAACTCCATTACATGCTTTGCTGCCTTCTCTGCAACCTCAACATTCCTGTGTATCCTACATCCTCCGAGCAAACCGCTCCAGACGAAGATATCAGCGTTCATGGGCATCTTCTTTATCATCTCCATTGCTTCTTCAATTAACCCAGCCCTACTGAGCAAATCGGCCATACACCCGTAATGCTTGAGCTCTCTAGGGACTCCATAAACAGATTCCATCTCACCAAAAAGTTTCCTTGCCTCATTTACTAGACCCCCATGGCTACACCCCGCTAAAACTCCTAAAAAGCTAATGCCATCAGGTTTAATTCCAGAGACTACCATTCTGGAGAAGTAATGTAATAGTAACCGGCCATCTCCATGCATTGCAAGGCCAACAAGCATTGCATTCCATGTACACAAACTCTTATCATGACTAATCTCAAAGACCTTGATCGCTTTGTCAATGCACCCACACTTTGCATATAAATCAACCAACCCAGTTGACAGAAAAGAATCAACTTGAATTGCATTCTTTTGAATATAATCATGAATTCTCTTCCCATTCTCCAATTCCCCGAGTTGCGCACAAGCCGAAAGAGCAGAAACCAAAGCAACATTACAAGGCCTAATCTCCGAATCCATCATCACATTGAAGAGCTCAATGGCCTCTTTGCAATGGTTTCGCTGAGCATAACCAGCTATAAGAGTACCCCAAGACACAGCATCCCGAAAAGGCATCATATCAAATAGCTCCCGAGCTTTTACAACATCACCAGCCTTAACAAACCCATCAATCAATGAACAGTAAGAAACCACGTCTCTAACGGAACTTTCGTCAAACACCTGACACGCTTCCTTCAAACTATCACCCCTACAATACACATGAATAAGAGAGTTTACTACAAACAAATCCGACGAAAACCCAAATCTCAAAACTTGACAGTGAAGTGATTTAGCCAAGGAAAGCACGCGAACTTGCGCACAGGCCTTAAGGGCAAAAGGGAACGAGTGAGAGTCAAGCGGAACAGATAAGCGTCGCATTTGGGCAAAGAAACGGAGCGCAGCGAGAGGTGAGGACAAAAGTGTGTGGGCTCTAATTGAAACATTATAGCAAAAGGTTGACGGGTTTGTGATAGAATTGAATATGGAAACCACATAGCGAAGTAAAGAACTTGACGATTGGAAAGCTGTTTCTGTTGGTTTTGGGATGAGAGTAGTAACAGTATAGAGCAGTTTGGTTAAAAATTGAGAAGAAGAAGGAAGAGAGAGGAGGCCATTGGCGATGGCGTGAGCGTGGAGTTCGTAGAGTTGGTTGGTGGTCTTGCATTGTTGAATGAGATTGTTGGTGCTATACAAAAGGAATGAAGATGGCGAGCTGTTGGTGTTGATTAACATACAGTAATCTCCGTTGCGATGTGTGGGTATCGGTTAAGGTTGCAAGTGGGTGAAGGTTAAGATGGCTACTGGTGAGATCAAATTTTTTAAACAAAAAGCGTGAACGGCAGGATTCGAACCTGCGCGGGCAGAGCCCACATGATTTCTAGTCATGCCCGATAACCACTCCGGCACGTCCACGACAGTGGAAAGTCCAATCTCCACTGAAAACCAAATTGGTTCAATCAGCATCATTTCCTCCCACAAAGCTTTAAAATTTTTGCAAAATTAGTTCCATTTTAACCCATCAAACTTTCAATTTCAGTTACTCTGTTTAATTAAATTTTATCCATATATTTATATAAAGTCGATAAGATTTAATAAAACATAATAGGAATATCATAATCGAAACAACATATTTAATCCTCGATTTTAATATTTTCCTTATCAAAATTGATGTGACAAGTCACGCTAAACATATTTTTGACACGCAAAATGATAGGAGGAATGGGATATACATGTTATAATTTTGTTTAAATAATTAATTAACATTAAATAAAACAAAACATTTTGAAACAATAAACCTAATCCATTTGTTTTTTTTTTGTTCCTTTACACATAATCTATCTATTAAGGTTGAAACTTGATTAGCTATTTATATTCGACAAGCAGAAGTACCAGAAGAGGATGCCTTTGTTTGATAATTAACTGATTGTATTAGCGATTAGCTGATAGCTGATTATATTAGTTGATTTGATCAACGGATTGTATTAATTGTTTGTTAGAAATATTTGATAAAATTAATTGTTTAATATTAACTCTTTATGTATACAATGACTTATGAAGACGTGATTTTAAAAAAATTATAAGGATATAAATATTATATATTTTAGTATTTCGTTGAATATTCTTAATAAAAAATGAATTAATAAATTAGAGTTAAATAAAAATTTTAATCTAATCAAAATTTAATATTTTTTTGTTTACGATTTATAATTTTTGAATTATTAAAATAAATAACAAAAGTTAAAAAAATTTAAATTAATAAAAACATGAAAAATAAATTTTATTAATTAATAATTATTATTAATTGTTGGATGATGAATATGAGTGAGGTTGACTCTCACACAAAAGGAATAATATGTTTACGTAACTTTTGAAACAAATGGCTTCAATATTGTACAGAAAATAAGAATTAACTGAGGGCACAATCGTCAACCAAACAAATATTTAATAGTTGATAACACAAAACGTTCTTATTCTTCAGTTTTTTAAAAATCAGTTGATTGAGTTCAATCAGTTAACTTAATCAGCTGATTATCAAACATTAAAGACAGTTGATTCGGAAACAGTCTCTCTACTATGTAGAGGTAAAGTTGCTTACTATCATACTTCTTTAGACCTTATTTTATTGCAAAATTTCAGACTAAATATAATAATAATCTATAAAATCAATCAATTATTTTGTGACTGATTATGCAATAACCAAACGGGCCGAGGTATAGTCCACAAATAGCTCAACCCACACCGACAAGAGTATAAATTGCCCAAATTATTCGGAATCTAGGTTCACCCGTTGACCAATACGATAACGTGTCCCATCCTCAATTGCCGACAAGTGAAATCACCACCAAACTCTTGCAAAGATGATGATGACCCATTAGACCCAGAAGCTACAGAATCCTCGTCGCTAAACCGAGCACAGCCAATTTGAGCGTCCTGTGTTTTGAAAGCACTGGACAAATAAAAAAAAAGGAGTGGCAGACGGGAATTTGAGGAAGCCAAAGAAGGAGAGGATGAGAAATACAACGAAAAGTATGAAACTGACCGTGTGTTGGTGTTGAGAGAGCTCAAAAGCATGCTGAAAGGCTCTATTTCAAGAAAACAGTATCAGTTTTTTGTTATGGTTTTTTCTTTATTGGTTACAAATAATAAAAAGTTAAAATTATCTCATAAAAAATATCACAGGCATCAATCCATATAATTAAGAAGAGGTGACAAAGGCCCTTGGGGTTGGGGATCAACCTTTTTGGTACAAGAAGAGGTGACAAGTAGGAGTGACCTAAATGGTTTCAGCTCCTCACTTAAAATTTTCCCTTCCAAGAGGTTTTGAGTTCGAGTCACGCCAAAGGAGGAGAAATATGAACTATTCTTATTGATGATCCTCTAGTTCTCTGAGCAAAGCTCCTTGATCGGATCAATTACGGACGTCTCGCTTCCAGCGATAGTGTGGAAGTTGGAGCTACTAGAGAACTTGAGGGATGATGGAAACCTGATGCTGAGCAGGGGGAGGCCAGTGATCAATTATCAGCTGAACAATCAAGTATGTAAAGACTCCTTGTGCGCAAAAATATACAAGCTACATAGGAACCTGATGGATCTTGGGATTTCAGATTTACCTCCTCTAGGGCTCTTGGGGTGGGATTTTAGGGGTTTAGGATTAGTCCGGCTAAGCCGGGATACCTAATATAATCAAAAAAGAAGAAGAAGGTTTCAGGAATATCATCTCAAACTTGAAAAGTTAAAAAAATACTATTACTCGGTTTAACCAAACAATCTACTGCAAAATTATCTCCACGAAGCAAATACTTAATAGAATAAACCCAATTCGTAGTAAATAAAGCTTGAATTCTACCTATTATTTTACATGTCTAAAAATCATCTATTTCAGATGGTCTGTTCCCACTCTATTTTGTAGGATCNNNTATGAAACTGACCGTGTGTTGGTGTTGAGAGAGTTCAAAAGCATGCGGAAAGGCTCTATTTCAAGAAAACAGTAGCAGTTTTTTGTTATGGTTTTTTCTTTATTGGTTACAAATAAGAAAAAGTTAAATTTATCTTATAAAAAAAAATATCACAGACATCAATCCATATAATTAAGAAGAGGGTTTCAAGATGACAAGTAGGAGTGACCTAAATGGTTTCAGCTCCTTACTTAAGATTTTCCTTTCCAGGAGGTCTTGAGTTCAAGTCACGCCAAAGGAGGAGAAATAGGAACTATTCTTATTGATGATCCTCTAGCTCCCTGAGTAAAGCTCCTTGATTGGATCAATTACGGACGCCTCGCTTCCAGTGATAGTGTGGGAGTTGGAGCTACTAGAGAACCTGAGGGTTGATGGGAACCTGATGCTGAGCAGGGGGAGGCCAGTAATCAATCATCAGCTGAACAATCAAGTATGTAAAGACTCCTTGTGCGCAAAAATATACAAGCTACATAGGAACCTGATAGATTTTGAGATTTCAGATTTACCTCCTCTAGGGTTCTTGGGGTGGGGTCTTAGGAATTTAGGATTAGTCCGGCTAAGTTGGGATACCTAATATAATCAAAAAAGAAGAAGAGGGTTTCAGGAATATCATCTCAAACTTGAAAAGTTAAAAAAATACTATTACTCGGTATAACCAAACAATCTACTGCAAAATTATCTCCACGAAGCAAATACTTAATAGAATAAACCCAATTCGTAGTAAATAATGAATTCTACCTATTATTTTACATGTCTAAAAATCATCTATTTCAGATGGTCTGTTCCCACTCTATTTTGTAGGATCTCATTTACACATTTTTGTGGTCCCACATAAATGTATAGATGAGATTTAATAAAACATGATAAAAATTGGTTTTATTATAACGGGGGATTTGTTTCCCTAAAAAATGTTTGGCGTAGCTTACCACGTTAGCTCTATTAATGAAAATACTAATATCGAGTTAATTTAAAAATTTGGGTATTTAATTGTTACTTTTTAAAGTTTGGACTATAATTAAAAATTGAATAAAGTTTAAATTTTTTTTATAATTAACCCTTTAATTGAGTTTAGATTAGGTACAACTGTACTTAAAATCGAACCTTACAGCTAATGTTTTTCATATTTAACCTATTAACTTTAGATTAGAATATTTCTACTGTCCATAAATACCATCTTTAACAAGTGGTTTTATAGTTGACCTCACAAGAAAATGACAGCCTTTGTCCCCAATCAATGTAACTAGACACTAATTCAAAGACTACCATTGTTAACTACTACTACTAATACTTTATGTGGAGCTTCTTTCCACATTTAGCTTATAATCTCTCCCACTTTAGAATGGATTAGTGCCATTTGACACATAGATTCTGATCACAAGAGGAAATGGATACAACTCACAAGACTTGGACGGTGCAAAGCAATTGTACCCAATGACAAAAGGAAAAACAAAAAAAGCAAACACCATATCTGCTTCCATATTCCTCCTTTTGGACACTTTACCTCTTTAGTTGCTATAAACTAACTTTTAACTACCTTTCTGATTCTTTAGTGTTTTACACGGAAGAGGCTTACACCTGTCCTCTTTAACTTTCCAAAACACTCATTCCATTACCTAATTTGATTATGACTTTCATTGGCTGCCTTAATGACTTGACTAGGCTCTCTCAGTACAGCTTCCTTGATTTGGTGGAGGATAGTGCTTAGTTTATGTAAAAGTTGAAGCACATTAATATTCTTGGTGGGATAAGCATGCCACAATGAGAATAAGACCTTTTGGGACCATTATATTTGAAGTATGACTATACTGGGTGATGTGTCTTTCTCTGGCTTTGTATCAGTTAATCAACTTTTCATATAGGCAAGTTGCTTTGAGTGAAGTTTTGTTTTTTTGTCACTTTTATGAATTGCAATTATTTCAATATCAATCACCATTCAATAGTCAAAATTGGTAGATCAAATTGAGGAGGCACATTAAACCTACAAGTTGCGGCTCAGTTGGTTACGCAAGTTGGGCATGTGGGAAGAGCTTTCGGGTTCGATCCCCGTTAAACACACCTACAGGGAGAGGCGAAGAGCCTTAACTGTGACTAAGCCCCGACCTGGATTAGTCAGCCCAGTAGATTCGGATACTGATGATGTAAATCAAAAAAATAAAATTGAGGCACATTATAATTTAACTTGATTTTAAAAAATGACAAATTAAGAGTAAACACATATAACAATTTGGAAACACTACTTAAATTGAGTGTATCGCTTAAATTCAAAATATAGTATTTCTTTATTCCACCTATATAAATAAAAGTGATCAAATTTTATTTTAATATAATATTTATAAATATCCTAAGAATCTTTTTATTCATGAGATTGTATGTTTGATTTATAATAAAAACAATAATTAAAAAATCCAACCAGTTCAGTCCATTTTTCATTTTAAATTTCAACTTTTTAATTCGATTTATTTTAATAACTCTTGTTGTTCAAAACTGATCAGTTTATTAATTAATTGGTTGGTTTTCATAAATTAATACATTCTTATAAATTAGAATAAATCAATTAATTTTATTTAATTTTTTAACTAAATTTTAAATTTTTCAATGAGCAAAGACAACTTCTTTTAATCATATTTTAAATTATTTATTTTTATTTAATTTTTAGCTGATTTTACAAAAATTTACTACTGATTAACCTTTTAAATCTTAAACTTCTTGTGAGTTCAGATTTTAAAATATTAATAAAAAGAACTGAAATTAAACTAAAATTACACGTGTCACCGTACTTTTTTTATGAAGAATCTATATAAATACATACTGTTATTGCTCACTTTCTAGATCAGAGACACTCCTTATATAATCAAATCTCCTAGAAAGAAGCAGCATACTTGGTGTGGTCAGTTCTTACCATCCCTTTTCCAAGCTTTGTCTCACCAAAAAGATGGTCACAAAAAGGAAGAAGAAGAAGAAGAAGAAGATGGAGAGATTGGCTGAGAGAAGGTACTAAGCCTCTTCTTATTCCTCCAGAGAAGTGAAGTGGAGGTATATAGTAAGAGGATACAACTTGAAGGCAAGTCAAAATGGGCAAAGGGAAGGTCACGCCTTTCTTCCGGGTTGTTTTGTATCTTTCACTTTATTTATCATGTTAAGACATAACCAGATGGGGTTGTGCTGCTTTTCACTTCAGGATTTCTGTAATTCGATGGAGTGAAGCTATTTAAAGCAGCTTTTTTAGTGTTTCCTTTGAAATTGTTGCTTTTGAATGCTAAGCTTAACCCTTTTTTATGCAATGGAATGGAATCCTCTGTAGTTTCTTTGCACACCATTTTCATGCTCAGTTTCTATCTCATGTTTGCATTTTCATGCTCAGTTTCTATCTCATGTTTGCAGTGTCGTTATTAATATTTTATAGATCTTGGCAAAGTAAAAGAAGTTCCTAATTTTCGCTATTTTTGGATCGAGTAAAAATAAACAAAATATAGGTTCTTTTTGTTGTTCTTTATAAAGTCAAGAATAGACTATATTTTGTTTCATTTTATTTTTTATAAAGATAAAAATAAACTCTATTTTATCATTTATAAGGATGAATCCTGAGCAAGTGCTCACTCTGTCCTTACCCAAGGTCGGCCCTGCATGTTTGTGAAAGTGAAGAAGAAGGATCAAGCTTGAAGGAGACTTTAATTTAGTTTCTGATGACCAATTACTTTATAATTTGAATTTAAATTTTAAAAAAATTAGATTCTATTCCAATTAAACATACTTTAAAAATTAGATTCGATTCTAGTTAAACACATTTTGATCAATTAATTTCGAATCAGAACGCTTTTTTTATAATTAATCAAATCTAAATTCAAAGTCAAATGCAATCAAACATTATATCGAATCAGATCACATATTTTTAAAACTAATCGAATAAAAAAATATCAAATCTAAATCCAAAACCGAATGCAATCAAACACCATAATGTTATAATATGGAAAAGAGCTTTCATATGAGCATAGTACAGCAGTGGACACTAATTCTTATAAGAAGAAAACATTGTACGAGCAAGATCCAAACTAAGTCGTGCAATGGCATCAAGACAACTTGGTTACGTGAATGTGATGGGTTAAGTTTCATTTGCCAGAGACTGAACAAAGAGTCAACAACAGGCTCCAGAGAGTATTAACTTGGAAAGAGATGGAAAACCACTTTCAGTGATAATGAAATCACAAATGCTTAGTTTTCAGAGGTGTTAGTTGCAGTAGACAGCTGCACTAATCCCATAAATTCCAGGAATCTTTATGGCATCACATAGACAAGAAAATAAGCTATGACAGAACGTAGGATATATACTTTTAACATGCACCCATGTATTCAATTCAACTTCAGTTTTCAGCTGTCTGCACACATTTTTCCTTGTCCTTTCAGACATCTAAATGCATGTGTATCTCCTCCAACTTCAGAACCTGATTTAAATACATGATTTCCTGTCACCCGGTAAGAGATTCAGAGTGTGTTATGAGGTCTCAGACTCTGTCTCAGAGCTATTGTCGTGGATAATATAAGACTTACATTAAACACATCTATCATTACATTGCATTCTCAAATTGCAATTTCGTATTAAGCTAGTTACTCAGAACTAGATCGATAAGCCTCGGGAAAACTCTCGACTACCAAAACTATTTGCCCCCAAATCCTAAAGGGCCATTCTGTCTGTTGTGTAACTCAAATAATTGTATTCCCTACATTACTAGTAATTTAGTCCAATTTTTCATCATCAACAGCAACTATACGTGTCAGCTTCGATTCGATCGAGAAGTAGTGTGACTAAATACTCTCTAATCAAGTTCTAGACTCTTTTTCATAGCTTCGTAAACCATGTATGTTATACTTGCAGCTGGAACAACCTTGAGAAGATTCGGAAAGAGTCCTTTGTAGAAACCTCTACATCCTTCATTCTGAAGTGTTCTCCAAAAAACGTCAGACATTCCCTTGTAAGCCGTTGCAGAATTAGAACGTTGAGCTTGCAATCTGAAGCCAATGAATATAACTGACATCAAAGGAAAGCTCAACAAAGATGTATAAGAAAGAGTCTAACAACCAATAGTGAGACAAAATGGATAAGTTGAAGCACAAGAAAGGGGAGAAAAGAAAAACGATAAGAAATCCTTGATTGTTGAGACTACCTGGTTCTAATAACCTGTAAAGGGTAAACACAGGTTGCTCCCAGAGCTCCTGAGATAGTTCCACATCCCAATTGCACTAGAGGACCAGGATCTACAGAAAATTTAAGCTACTTAAGAAAAAAGCTTTCATGACATTCAGAAACTTTGGAACAAAAGAAACAAGAAGTGAAGAAACAGAATCATAATACCACTGACAACCAACAAGGAGACTCACCCGTGTCATGTAGAATATAAGTCCTTGACATATCTTTCAAGGTCTCGTAGGCAGCAAGATCAATGCCAGCATAAGGGATGATACCAAGAAGAGATGGAACAAGACCTTTGTAAAAGGCTCGAGGTCCCTCGTGAACCCATATATCCTTTGTTAGCACTCCCAAGTTTGGAGCCCTTCCACCTTCACAAGCAGAAGTCTGTAAACGTGTTTTCACAAGGTCTAACGGATAGATAGCAGTCTGTGCCACTGCTCCTGCCATACCACCAGCAAAAAGTCTCCCACCAGCACCAATATCAGACTTGTCTTCACCCTTCATATCACAAATCATGTTCTTTAACATTTCATAAGCATAAAACTTGATAGCACTTTCAGGAGCCACCTTCACAACATTTAAACCGTTGCCTCGAAAGAAACCCAACAGACCATCTTCCTTGCATATCTTCTTTATCGCAGGCACAAGACTAGCTCGCGTAGTCTGAACTTGCATAACTACCTTCAGGCGATCTAGAGGAGCAGTTGCAGTACGAGAAGCAGCTCCAGCTATCCCTCCCGCAATGAAGTATTTAACCCTATGAACACGTTTACTGATGCCTTCTGGTATAACAGCTTGTTCTCCAATATCAACAAGGCATACCCTTTCCCAATGATGGTATATGTTCTCAATAGTGGCTTCATGAGGATAAAGTAAAAGAAAATCTCTCCATTCTTCAAAAGTTATAATTCCATTATTATCCTTATCAACATGCTCCACAAATCGTGCAAGCTCCTCATCATCCATTTCAATCCCTATAAATAGAAACTGCCACAGCTTATAAGATGAAAACAACAGATAATTTTCAAGCATGGACAAATTGATGCTCACAATTAAAACATAATAGTGTATGACAATTATAACTGGCAGCAAATTTTCATTTTATTAGTATAGTAGATGCAAGGACAAAAGAACTTGGCACACTCCAAAGTGTACTAGTTTAATGCAGGATCAGTAAATAGTTCTCTGATGACCTTGCAAACCCAAGATTGTATTTCATTGTTGCTCAGGATAATTAGAACTATGACTAAAAAGACAGCAATTGGAACACAAGAATACTCAAGCATAGGGAAGCGCCTAATGAAATGCTTATTGGTTACAGGAGGTGCAACAAAACCTCAATGCTTCTAAGATGGTGAAAACGGGGACTGCTTTATGATGTCCATCATATTTGGTATTTAGAAGCTGCATAAGAAATCAGAAGGCATTACTAAGGCAGTTTTCTACACCTAGTATCAATAGCAGCTTGATTCAGTCTTTCAACAATTTGGAAGCTGATCCCAATAAGAAACAAACCATTTGAAAAAAGTAACTGGCTTCATCTAACCTCACTTGTAAAGTCAACTATAAGAAGTCTCATCCAAAAGAGTTTGGACAGGAAAGCCACATTACTACAGCAAACTTAAAGAGATCATTCTCAAGACTTAAATGGCTGGTTTAACCTCAGTGAACTGTTAACTGTACAATTTATTGATTAAGTCGTGTAGGACCCAGGACTAGGAACTGAGAAGTAAAATAGTAAAGAAAAATCAGCAGTATCAGCAATCAAACTTGAAAAAGAATATGTGATAGCGACTTGTAAGAATTTTCCTAAACGTTGAAAACAAAACAAGGCAACCAAGCACTTCCAATCCCCATGATTGAACTACTGAAGCAAGATCAGGCTAGATCATTCCATCAATAATCTCCAAAAGGAAATGTTTTCACCCATATCCCAGACCATAACTGTACCATGAAGTGAAATTCATAATAAAATCATCAAGCAGCATAACCGGGAAACCATTTAGAATCATAAACCATCATTACAGAAGCTAAAGTCTCGTAAGCATTTAACTTGTCCTTCAACCAAATATCCTACTTTAACATCAAATTTTCAACTTGATCAATGGAATTTTCAATCACAAGATCAACAGCTCAACAACAATCTAAAGCAAAACTTCATAAGTTATGCTATACCAGCCTTGACAAGCGCGTCCCAGAGCTCCTCCGGCAAGATGCACCCATTATGCTCTACATCAATCGCCTGAAATATCCGATACAATTCAAGCTCTTTATCGTCCATATACCTCCTAAACTCCTGGTAATCAACACGACCGTCCCTATTCGCATCACAGACCTTCAACAAATCTTTTGCGTACTTGTACTCCGCCGGAATCTGACGCGCCGATAATCCTGACTCGATCTGGGCATAATCCAAATACCCGATATTCGCAGCATCAAAGGAATTGAACAACCTCCTTATTCTTATTTCCCTCTCTTCCTTAGTCTCTCGCAATGCTAGCAGAACGTGATCCATTGACACAGGACCCGATTTCTTAACCGGGTTGCAGCAACCGGAGCGGTTCGGGTCAGTCTCCATCTTCGGCAAACCAACATGGTGCTCGACGGCGTGACCCGCCCCGGACATATTATAGTAAAACGAAGAAAACCCACAAAATTTTGCTTTCACAAAAAGCTAAACGTGGCTTTCTTCCAGGAGACCCATTAGTCTTCCTTTTTTTTCTCAACGGGTCAGATCTAAATACCCGGAAAGCCAAATTGAAGAAAGCGAAAGCCTTTAACTTTGACCTGATGCAAGCGACTTTCCAACTAAGGAAAGGCCATACAAGAGTAGACCCCAATTAATGACAGAACACGAAAATGAAGCTTGTGAAACTGTGGGTCAACAAAGAATACTGGGAAATGTAAAAGTAAGCATATTTATCATCTGGGGTTTGAATGTGATAAATGATAAAAGGAAGGCTGGTTTCAGACAACAAACCCGAAACAACGTTGTTCCATGAGGTCACTCAGGTTTCTGGAAAATGAAATTTGCACAGGAATTGATGTGCAAGCACTGGTTTTCTTTTTATGATCGAAAATTATAAGAATGAGACACAAATGATTTGTACCCACTTCACGGAATCTCCTCCATGATTAAGTCATGTTTGTGAAAGAGAGCTTGAGGGGGAAAGCACTGTGACGTTGGCTATGGCTTGTTCTGCAAATCTCAATGGTGTACCTGTCAATTCAAATTGATTCCTACAATTTAATGGGTCTGTTTCACATGGTATTATTAAAGCGAGAATGGAGAAGGAGCCTTGGATGGAGAGAGGGGATATTCTTACAGGTTCCTCTCTGTTTGTTCGTTTTATGGTCGGCTTACGTTCTATTATAGTTTGGGCCTGTTCGAGAATCAATGTTGTTTTGTCTGGATTGGGCCGGATCTACCTTTCCATAAAAATTTTAATAAAATTTAAAAATATATAATGTTACTTTTTCTTTTTAACGAAGTCGCTATTTTTTTAGATGCGCATTAAATAAATCTCTGAATTTATGTAATAATTTGCAAAATATGTCAATCAGGTACCCTGCACTAGGTAAGCCTTATATGACATGCTTAATCGAGAAAGCATAAGTAGAAGGAATTAGAACCTTTTGAACCTATGCTTATTCATTCCACCAATTCAACCACATTTTTTATTAATAAATTAGAATCTAAAATATAAAACAACTATATTACAACAATAACAGAAAAAACAATAATAAAGTAAAAATTCAGTTGAAAGACATAAACGTGTAATCTAGAGAGGTTTAATAACATTCAATTTTATCCTCAATTAGTAGATAGATTATTTTCAGATGATCTACAAGAAAGAAAAAAAAAAGAAAAAATCAATAAAAAAAGTAGTAGTAGTAATAATAATAAATAAATAAGAGAAATACTAAAAATAAACAAATAAATACATCAAAATTTATATTAATACAATATAATATCAGAATTAATAATGAATTTTAG
Source organism: Erythroxylum plowmanianum (assembly GCA_025531925.1). Taxonomy (NCBI): domain Eukaryota; kingdom Viridiplantae; phylum Streptophyta; class Magnoliopsida; order Malpighiales; family Erythroxylaceae; genus Erythroxylum; species Erythroxylum plowmanianum. The sequence goes on along the minus strand of JANVCQ010000006.1, from coordinate 38,767,644 downwards.
ATTTTTTAAATTAAAAACAACTATTTAATTTTTATATAATTAAAATTAATTTTTAATTTTAATTTAATAATTCAATTTATTAAAATTTATATTAAATATTTTATTCTATAAATAATATTTATTAATTAAAAAACAAAAATTAGGTATAACACAATTTATTTCAATATTGTTTTTCGTTTGGTAAAACTTTGTACTATACCATACGTATACTATCAGATGCATTCAAAACTTGCTCTGAAGTCAATATCGAACAAATGACAGACACGTGATGAATACAATTTGTTTGGAAGTTGAAGTAAGTGGCTTCGATTGTACTAGAATCAATCGAAGTAGCGCTCAAAGTCAACAACTATCCACACGAAAGGTAAAAGCGCTTATTAACTGTAAAGTTTTTCTTATTAAAATATTATTATAAAGTCACATGACCGTTTTTTTTAATTTTTTAATGATTATTTTATTTTGTCTTATTAGTACTTTTATTTTTATCATTAAAACTATTTAAAATTTAATAATTTTACAAATTATTGTGATTATGCCGGATTCTGGCGGAACTGATCGTTACCGTTTGAATCCATGGAATCAGTTGCTTGCCGTGGTAACTTTCGACGTGAATATTCCTGCAAAGCAAAAAAGGCTCACCGGGGGTTGTGTCCCGGTTAGCTCCTCCGACGTTCAAGTTAGTCTTTTCTTGTAAAGACGAGATCGCCGTATGCAGAGAAGAAGAGAATTGTGATTACGTACCTCTGTTATGGCAAAGTT
>JANVCQ010000006.1:38734325-38754506 GCA_025531925.1 Erythroxylum plowmanianum | reverse complement strand
CAAGAGGAAGGGCCAAATTGAATTTGGATTTTCAAGAGTTATAAGGTGGGTAATTTATTTATAGTTATTATGTAATGAGCAAAATGCCTTGTGTGTGTACGGTGTGTTAAAATGACTTTTTTGAAATGTTGTGATGTGAAATTATATTATGATGTATGACATTGTGATAAAACAAATGAATTGTGTGTATAATCATATTATGTCATTGCATTGAGTCATGGCATTTTGTATGAAGAAAAAGCATGAGAATATATGATTGTGAATGGTTGAATTAAGCATGGAATTTGAATGTGTTTGGGCGAGAGAGGAACCGTTTCGTAGTCATGTGCACGTTGACATAAAGCCTTCTCCCGGCTGTCCGCTTGTGGCTCACGAGATCCGAAAGTGGACTCGTTTTGTTTACGGAGTAAACCTTGGTTTCTCTGTTTTGTTCCACGGAACCTTCGAACCAATTATTTGTGCATTTGCATTTTGATATGTTAAGATATAATAAAATTTGTGTGTTATGCTTTGATTATGTATTGAGCTATGAGTTATGAATTGAAATTGTGAATGCCGAACTTGCTTTGCTAGATTAAGAAACGACATGGTTGCATATATGAATATTCACATATATGCTTGATTGCGAGGCTTGTTACCAATAGCTATAAATATCTTAACCACTGAGCTGTGTAGTTCAACCCAATATTTTTCCCACCTCTCAGGTGAAAATCGAGAAGATCATTGATCTTTGCAAGGCAATTGGACAAATTCCAAGATAGTTAGTTTTTGTGCTAAGTTAGTGGCTAGACTTTTGAATAGCTTTATAAGCATATTGAACATTGAGCATCCAATGTACTCTTGTAACTTGTGTTAAGATTTTGATGTAATGACAATATGTAATTAAAGTTATGTATGGAAATTTTGTATGAATTTCATTTTGATTTGGAAATAAATTGAGTATTGAAGAAGTTCTGTTGTGGATGTGCTTATTATCTTGTAGTGTGCATTTCATATTTCAAGTTTTCCATAGGGAAAAATTAGTGTACTGAATTCAAGGATATTTCTGGATTGATGTGAGCTGATTTAGGCAAAATTGTCTTCTTGGAAGTTATAGATTATCTTTCCAGCTTTTCAACGATATAAAGTTTGTAAATTTTGGATATCAGAGATGAGAGATATGAGCATTACAAGTCGTGATGTTGCATAGGATATGTGTATATGACAGCTATGGAGATTGGTCTTAGTTTTGCTTCGTCTTAATTTGCTTCGTCTTAGTTTGACCATCTTAGTTTTGTTTCGTCTTAGTTTGACTTTTGCTTTGTCTTAGTTTTGCTTCGTCTTAGTTACTGTTTATCGTCTTAATTTGTATCATCATCTTCTGTTTCATTTTGGATCCTTTTAAAGGTAGAATCTTGCCTTATGGTCTTCACAAAATTTGTAGATCTAGAGTCTTCTTTCAAATGGTTCAAGAACAAACTCAATACAACATCTGTAGAAAAAGTTATGGCAATTGTGCCAAGAGAGGTACAAAATGATTAAGGACATAATCATGTTGGATTCTTTTAGCCATAACTTTGTCATCCGACCTTCGAATGAGGTGGTTCTTGAAGAAATAGACTCCTATTGAATTTTTATACCTCTCCAAAAAAATTGGTAGCTTTTGGGATTTAATTGAAAAAGATTTATGGAAATAAAATGAGGGATCAATTGGAAGAGCATAATCGGGTTATAAACATACTTTGAGTTCTTGGGCATATCTTGAGCTATAAAACTCCGAATGAGATGGTTCTTGTTTCAAAGTAAACTAGAGACATAGAGCTACAATTGCCTTGAAGAAATCAAATTGAGATGTTGATGTTTGGCTGGTGTGAGCATGCCATTCCTGTGAGATGACGGCTAGTGAGGGTTCGTTGATATAACCCTTCAAGGAAACCCGCTCACGCTTTATGACTCCAAATGGATTGTTGGGCTTCGGAAACAAGGCCCTACAAGCTTACTTCTACTATTCATTTCTCACCGTTTCCTTTTCCCCATAGAAACTGCTTCATTAGTTTTTCAACAGTTTTAATAAGCCCTTTGGAGAGAAATAAGTAGGAACACCAGTAGGTATGCATTTATATAATTACCGTCTTCAAAAGTTGAAGTTTCCCTCCATAGGATAGGGCTCTATTAGTCCATGACCCCAATCTTTCCTGAATTTTTTTCTATTAAAGGGATACATTCACAATACCTAAGCCTCATGGATGAGATAGGAATGTCCAAATATAGAAGAGGAGGATCTTTGATTTCCATACTCGTAGCTAGTGACAAGGCATTCGAAAGGTGAGAAGCATTTTTGGAGAGTATGAAATAACTTTTAAGAAGATTAATACTCAATCCAGACAACTCCTTAAAGATATTGAGAGTACTCATTAAAAGGGAGACTGAATGAACATTAGCCTTACTTAGAAGAATAAGATCATCTGCAAAACATAAGTTAGTTAGAGAAAGCTTCTTATGTTTGGAATGATATTTGAATATGCAGTCATTTGAAGTGTCGTGCTTCAACATTAAGCTAAAAACCTCCATGCAAATTACGAATAGGTAAAGAGAAAGAGGATCCCCTTACCTAAGTCCTTTTTTACCTATAAACAATTATATGGGGCTTCCATTTATCAATATTCCATATGAGGTAGCAGTGATGCATTATTGATTCCACTTTATAAACCTATGGGGAAATTTCATAACCTCCATAGTTTGTAGCAGAAATCTCCAGTTCAAACTGTCAAAAGCTTTTTGTAAATCTACTTTAATAATACAATTTTGAGGGCTTCTGTTACAATTATACCCTTTCAAAAGCTCCTACACTAAAAGGATATTATCCCTAATATCCCTGCTACTCATAAAAGCACCTTGATTCTCACTTATGAGTAAGTGTAGAACCTCCTTCAGCTTGTTTGTCAAAATCTTGACGATAATCTTATATAGAAAATTAGTTTATGAAATAGGTTTGAAATCACTCTATGTGGACAGGTTGGAATTTTTAGGGACCAAACAAAGAAAAGTCTTATTAATCTCCTTTAGCAAGACACCATTTTGGAAAATCTCATGCACAACTTCCTTAACTAACCCCCCAAGCTACTCTAAGTTTTTTTTATAGAAAACCCTATTCAATCCATTTGGTCCTGGAGCCTTAGAGTCATTCATATTAAAGACCAACTTTTGCATATCCTAATATGTAGCTGGTCTAATTAACAAAGAAGTCTCATGTTCGGAAATCTTAGCTGCAATAAAATGCCTAAGGTCAACTCCATTTCCTATTGAGGAACTTTCTGAGCCTAGTAGATTTTCATAAAAATTCATGGCTTCCTTAGTAATTCCATCTTGTCCAAAAAAAATCTCACCATCTTCAGTTTTTATGGAAGTGATTATGTTTACATTCCTTCGAGCTAACACTAAATTAAAGAAGAACTTAGTGCATCTGTCTCCATCCTTAATCCAATTAATTATAACTCTCTGCTTCAATAAAAAACATTGATTATCCACCAATTGCAAGTAGGTCTTATGGGCTTCCTTTTTAGCTATAGCTAAAGTACAATTCGTGGGATTAGTTGCCAGGGATTTCTGAATGATTGAAAGTTTGTTTCTTGTTGTTTCTATCTCCTTAAAGAAGTTCTTACCTCTCTTTAAATTTAGTCTCTTTAATTCCTATTTAATAGCCTTGAGTTTTTGTAAGAAAATGTATTGTTTAGATCCATAGATCTCATATTCCAAACCCTTCATTACTGCTTCTTGAAAGCCCTTTATATTAACTAAAAAATTGTTAGATCTGAAAGGATGATGGATTCTAGTAGTAGTAAACAAGTGATCAACCTTTATAGGGGTATGATTGGAAATTCCTGGGTCTAAGAAATTTGCTAAGCTTCCTGAGAAAGCATTTAACCATTCCATATTAACCATTGCCCTATATAACTTTTTCCTGATGTGTCAAATAGAACTTTGTTTATTAGACCAAGTAAACATATGATCTTCAAATTTTAAATCTTTAAGTTCCACATCCTGCATACAATCAAACATATCAGAAGAGTAGTTGTGTAGATTACAGTTTCCTTTCGCCTCTGACCTGAAGAGAGTGGTGTTAAAGTCCCTACTAACTAACCGTGGAACACTAACCGAAGCCTTGAGTCTTTGTAAAGAATTCCAGAGCTCGACTCTTTGAAATATAGTGTTAAAACTGTAAACAAAAGTAGCTATAGCACAAGAATTTTTCATTTTGAAGTAAAGCTTTGTGTGAATAAATTGTTGACTAGTTTCCAAAGCCTTCACTTCCAATATATCACCATCATAAACAATAATAATCCTTCCATAGGCATGACATTGGTGGTTAGTAAGAAACCGTCATTTGCTAACCAAACAACTTAGTTTATTCAAATTTACTTCTCTAATTTTAGTTTCCAATAGACAAAAAACCAAAGACTTTTCCTTTTGAACAAAATCTATTACCGCATTAAGCTTAGAAGGGTTATTTATTCCTCTTACATTCCATAAAATCAAGGTCATAAGAGATTACTTTTCCCTTTGGAGCCTTTCCTACTGCTCATGTTACTTTTATGAGAGATAACCTGATTAAACTACATTCCTCTTAAGTAACTCCACCCTGCAGTTCAACCTTCTGTAGGTTTTGCTCATTCTGGTGGATATCATAGACCCCTTCACTTGGATTAATTCCACTAATTTACAGTATATTCTTCCTTTTATTCTTTAGTGACATAATTAATTCACTCGATGGATTCTGAAGAACTCCTCCTTGCTGAACTGAATCTGGGCTATTTTTCTCATGAATACTTTCCCCATTTTTAGGGGAATCCTTATCAGACTGAACCATTTCATGATTACCAGATACTTATTTTGCTACCTCACATTCTTTATTGTCTTTTGAATTAATCTTTTCCATTCCCATCACCTCCTAATAGTCTCCTCTAGTGAAAACTTTTCCAATAGGTTTCCATTCTTTGTCTTATGCTTTTAGAGATGATTTCCATTAATATGTAACCATAACTTTATCCTCTCTAAAAGAGTGTTCGTTTGTGAACCTTAGGATAGGAATGTTGTCTTTCATTTTCTTATAAATATTCATACTCACACATAACCTTGCAAATTCAACCCTTTTCTTCAACGCAGTGTTTTCATCCATACATATTGGCTTCCCCAGTTAACTAGCTAGCATACTCAAACCCTTAGTTGTCCAATATTTCAAAGGAATGTTGTGAATATTCACCTATAGAGGAATGTTCTTCATTCTAATTTTTTATGATTCTATGATCGGTTGCCAATTTTGAAGAAATAAATGGAGTTGTGAGATGTGACAATGACATTCTTCAATTACCTTTTGAGCTTTCGATTTTGAGGAGAAGGTAAAGATTAAGTTGTCCTCCTCAATTAGAATAACCTCCATTAGACCTCTCCATTTTCAGTTTCTCTGGGTTCAAGCTTGTATCACTGGAAAAACAGGTCTTTTGTCTAAAAAAAAAAAGCTAACAAGAGCAACTTCTCATGTCCCAGCACCTTCTTGCAGAATGTCTAGACTAGTAGTCATCGTCAACTTTCCTTTAATCTTAACAGGTGGACTGTAAACGAAAGAAGAGTCATAATTGTTTCCCACAACCTATTTCCAAGTCTTTCTAGCCCCTTTAAAATGTTGAATTTCACCGACAAATGGAGCAGAAGGTTTGGGAGGAATGGAAGACGTTGAGGGAGGAATAGTTGTAGAGATAGATGGGGAAGAGGAGTGGGCTGCTGAATACTGGGAAGGAGACGAGGGAGTAGAATGAAGATTCGGAGAAGTAGCTGATGTAGTGGTATTATTGATTATATGTATTTGGTATGAGATTAAACCAAGTTAATAGTTATACCAATATTTCGTATCAGAAGTTAATAATGATAATAAAATTTTTTAATTGATATTTAATTATTATATATTTTATTTTGTAAATAAATAATTAAAATACTTTGTATTTTATAAATAATTAATTACAATTTTTCAAATGATTTATAAAATTATTAATTTTTAAATAATCATGAATAATTTTATGATAAAAATAAAAGAATCAATAAAATAAAATAAAATAATTATTAAATAATTTAATATAAAAGATTGTAAATAAAATAATCGTTAAAATTTTAATACAAAAGATGGTAACTAAATAATTGTTAAAAATTAATATAACATATCATAGTACGTTATTTTAATGATTATATTAAAAATTAATATAAGACAGTATCCTAATAATTTTTTGATATTAATTTATAATATTCTAATAATTTTTTTATCTTCTATTCTATTTGATTCAAGTTTGGACCCACATCTTAGGAATAAAAGCGTATGCTTTTTTAAAATTTATTGTAGTTATGTCATTTCTTATTTTATCTATTTTTAATAATCAAACAAGTGAAAGTTAAGAAATAAATGTTCTATTCTCATTCCCATCTTATCTCTTTTTCTATACATAATTCTTCTTATTTTGTATATTTTTATAAAAATACTATACTATTTCAAAAAAAAAACAAGAAAAGAAATCGATTCCCAACTAACATATTTATCGTAGCATCAAAGTTCACATTTGAATTGATACATTATAAAATGTTCACACCACCACTCTTTTATCACAAATACATCATTTTACATTATTTCTAAGTTATTGTTTGATAATTAGTAATAAAGAAATGAGAATGAAAATAAAACATTTATTTATAAACAATTCTATACTTTTATTCTCAACGGGCTGTAGGTATAAGTTGGAATTAAATATTGGGAATTAAAAAAAGAGATATTATTATAATATTATCAAAATATTATCAAGACATTGTTTCTCTTATCATATCAATCATTCATAATTATTTAAAAATTAATAATTTTATAAATTATTGAAATTTTTGATTAATTAGTTATAAAATATAAAATATTTTGATTAATAATTTATAAAAATAAATCAAATAATAACAAAATATGGGGAAAATTATCATTATCATTTTAAATATTTAATACAAAATATTAGTATAACTATTAACTTTGTTTAATACCACATTAAACACACATAATTCGTAATTTCATTTACATCCCAACTTTCATTTTCTATTTTCATTCTCATTTTTTCAATTATAATTATATTTGATAATTAGTTAATTAAGTTGACAGATTGAAACTCAATCTGTTGATTTTGAAAATGCCCATATGAAGAACGTTTTGTTCTAGCAATTGAGAAATTAAAGGACAGAAAAACGATTGTGCTAAAAAATTATTACAAATTCCTAAAAGTGTCATCTTTTGCTATTACTTTCCCTTCATTGAGTAACGGTGGTGGCGGTGATAATAATAATAACAATAACAATAATTATTATAATAATCATAATAATAATTATTTTTTGTTTTTATATTTTTATTAGAGTTATAAATTTATTTTTTATGAAATTAAATATCTAAAATCAAAATTCTTATAAGAATATTAAAAAAACTAAAATATCATACTTATATTATTATAAATCATTTTTTAAAAGTTACGTCTTCATATGTTATTTTATACATAAACAACTACTTTTATTAAACATTTTTAAATAAACAGTTGGTGTTATCCGTTGATCAAATCAACTAATATAATCCGTTATCAACTAACTACTAATAGAATTAACTAATAACTAATGTAATATATTTTATTAATTAATTGATTATTTTCGTAAGTTAATAAGTTCTTATAAATTAAAATAAATTAATTATTTTTATTTAAAATTTAACTTTTTATCGATCTCTTTTAATTATATTAATTCTTTGATTTTATTAAATTTTAACTAATTTTATAATATTTATTAAATTTTTTAAATTTTAAATTTTAAGGTTCAATTTTTAAAACATTTAAAAAGAGACCGAGAGTTCGTTGTCTGGGAATATGCCACGTGTACTTTGGCAACGACACAAAATGGTAACTATGGAAACTTTAACCACTCAGACAATTTGGACACAGAAAGCCATTATAGGCTCTGTCGGCCATGATGTTCTACAGAGCAAATCTTGTCTTCAGGAATTATGGAAATTTAATCTCAGGTCTTCAACTCTGGCTTTAACCAGTAATGACATTCCTGGTCTTTTGACGAGGACACGATCCTCAAGTTATAACTAGAGTTTATTGATCCAAAAGTTCTGTTAAATTCATCAATAAAAAATTAAAAATATATTACTTAATTTGACTTAATCTGTTTTAATCAATTTTGGTAAGTGAATTATGGAAACTTAATGGGAAAAAATATCTAGAAAAATGAGTATTTATTATTAAATCACAAAACTTTAATATTCTTCCTTATCATATGAAATAATTCTTAATAATTTATTCCTTCGTTATACACTGTTTTTTCTCTTCGGCTTTAGAATTTTTATCTAATTATCAGCAATTTATAGGGGTGGCGATGGGCCAGGCTGGGAACGGGTCAACATACTCAAATACTGACTGACCCATGGCTTGACTCGAAACCCAACCAAGTTGGGATTACACAGTCCATGAATCGGCCCGACCATGGGCTGATCGGCTCGATCGATCATTTTTTTAAAACATTAAAAAGACAATGACTTTTTTCATTTTGTTACTTTTGGTCGAGCCTCTCTACCCCAAGCCCAGCCTGGCCCTTGCCCCGGTCGAGCCAAGCAATACTTGCTCTTGTGCCGGTCAACCCAGACTCGAACTGAATTGTCATCCCTAGCAATTTAGGATATGAAGAATATTTATAAATTCCAATTATTAAAGAACTAAATAGGTTCGACAAACTCAATCATAAAAATTTTGAACCGTTTAATTTTTTGTTCAATTTTTAAATTGTCGATTCGATATGTTTTAATAATTATGCTTATTAAAATTAAGTCAATTTATTAATTAATCGATCAATTTTTATAAATTATTAAATTATTATAAATTGAAATAAATCAATTAATTTTTATTTAATAATTTCTTTTTGAATTAAATACTAAATTTTTCGATAAATAAGAACAATCATTTTAAATCATATTTTAAATTATTTAATTATATTTAATTTTTATTCAGTTTTATGACGATATAATAAAATTGCAAGTCTATGTACGAGTCCTATTATGCATTGATTTCATGATATGATACTTTTCACTTTAAACACTTTAGTGTCTTTAGTGAAATTTAGTGAGGGTGTAGACGCTGATCATTTTAAATCTTAAAACTCTTATTTTATGGGTTTAATTTTTAGTCTGATTTTAAAACATTGTTAAATTCTATTTACTCCTTTTGTAAACATTTTTATCATACATTTTTATACAATTATAAATAATTTAAGCAAAACAAAAGGTTACATCTTAATGTTTGAAAAGTACGATCAATTGATTTAAAAGCCTCGACATCTTAATCAGAACCTAATGATCACGATAAGAGAACTCATCTCATGTGAAGAATGCACTCCTATATTCTCAAATTTTGATCAATAAGTTGCTTATGATATTCACCACAAATTAAGCTATAAATTTATCGATTAATTTATTAAATTACTAAATGAATCAATTCGTGAAATTTTAATATATTTAATTATTAAATAATTTAAGATTTATTTAAAATATATATTTTGCAAATTATATTTTCAAATTAATTAATATATAATAATTATGATTTTTTATACAAGAATTATCATGATATATGAATTCATTTTATAGCAAATATTTTGTTATAATTGAGGATTAAAATGTTTCAAACCAAATTTAATTTTTTGACACAAAATTTTAGATTTTTTATACAATTTTAACTCCATTTTGATATTTTAATCAAATTAAGTCAATTAGATGAAATTGAAATTCAATTGATTCAAATTAAATTTAAGAGTAAAAGGCATTATGTAATTTAAGAAATTAAAAAAATTCCTTAATTTTTAAAATTATCAAAAAAAGTCATTTTAATTTTTAATTTTTCAAAAGAACTCCTTCTATTAGACTTCATTTAAAAATAATAACAAAATATATAAATGTCACAATCAATTTAATTAAAGTCACATAAATAATTATTTAAACTAACATTTAAATTTGAACTAAACTAATTAAACGATTAAAACTAATAATTTATTATAATTATCTTAAATTATTAATTTGAATACAATTTAATCAGTTTAATTAAATCGGGACAAGTTAAGTTCTTATATGAGTGATATTTAATTAGTCCATATATGATGTTCATAATATGTGTGTTTTTCATTATTTTTGAATTGAAATATAAGAGAGATTAAAAAAATTTTAATTTATTTTTAAAATATAAAAGTACACATTTTTTTTACCCCAAATTTAATTAACCGGCGATGGTAAGCTCTCACAATACACTACCAACAAACTTGGAGCACGAAAGTCGCAAAGTTGACCTCAAAACTAGCGGACCGGCATTTGACTGGATCAGGCTTGTGTCTAGGCGTGTAAGTGATAGAGAAAGAGTTGGAAGCGAGAAAAATGAGGCACAAATCGTGTATCAAACCATGCATGCATGCCTGCTTAAGAACTTTGGCTGTTGTTCTCTCCTAAGCCACCGCTCACGGTGTTTCTGCAATCTTCCTATAATCAATGAAAATTTCTTCTTTCTATCTCTCTGCCAATAGGAACCAAAAAGAAAGGATCAAAATAACCAAGAAATTAAGAGAAGAAAGAAAATGGGAAGCAAGGAAAAGAGAGACAAGAGACTCCAAGAGATCTCCCTTCTCCGAACCATTCCTTACTCTGATCATCAAAGGTACGCAAGTCCGTTATAACCTCTTCCATTTTTTCTGTTCTGATATTTTTCCAATGTAACTTGGCCACTTAAATTCAGGGAAATGTGTTTACGGGTGCTTTTCAGGTGGTGGTCATCGGAAACTGTTGCGGTGGTGACTGGTGCTAATAGAGGGATAGGTTTTGAAATTGTGAGGCAACTTGCAGAACATGGATTAACAGTAATCCTGACTTCAAGAGTAAGTAGCGCAGGCATGGAAGCAGCTAATGTCTTGCAAGAATCAGGACTCAGCGTTGCCTTTCATCAACTCGATGTTCTGGAGTCTACATCGATCAATGAGTTCGCGGAATGGGTGAAGCAAAACTATGGCGGTATAGATATTCTGGTAAGAGACTTGATTGTTTAGTGCAGAAAGCTGTCGTTGGGTTGCTTATGTAGCTATGTTTATCTTTTTTCAGGTGAATAATGCAGGTGTTAATTACAACCTCGGATCGGGTAATTCTGTTGAACATGCAAAGATGGTTATGGCTACTAACTATTTTGGCACCAAAAACGTGACAAAAGCTATGATTCCAATGATGAGGCCTTCTGCTGCAGGTTCTCGTATTGTTAATCTGAGCTCCCGACATGGTAGACTGAATGGAAAGCGAAATGTAAGTAATAATCTCTGTTTCTTTGATTGTATATAAACTAAACTAGTCTGTTTGATATTTCCGAATACCCACTGATTGCTTTTTGATCACTGACAGAGAATCGAGGACGAAACTTTGAGACAACAACTGAGTGATTTAGAAACTCTATCAGAGGAATTAATAGACAATATGGTCTCTACTTTCCTTGAACAAGTTGAAAATGGAACTTGGACAGAAGGTGGGTGGCCTCAGACACAAACCGACTACTCACTCTCGAAACTTGCAGTGAATGCTTACACTAGACTAATGGCTAAAATACTCTCCGAGCGGCCAGAAGGCGAGAAGATTCATGTCAACTGCTACTGTCCAGGAAAGGTGAAGAGCGCAATGACAGCTTGGGCGGGCAGTATGTCTGCTGAGGACGGCGCTGACACCGGAGTTTGGCTTGCTTTGCTTCCTGATCAAGCTATTACAGGAAAGTTTTTTGCAGAGAGACGTGAGTTGAGCTTCTGATGAGGACATCTTTCGAGAAGATAGTGTAACAAGAGAAGGAGAACGAACTTAGAGGCAGTGATGAAAGTTTACTGGGACTGTCAACGTTGGAAAAAATTGCTTGCTTCGTGGGTTCTGTATTTATCCTAGCTAATGTGATGTGACCATAGAGTACTTTGGAGATGAATATGAGTTGAAGGTTACGACAGGCTCTGATGTAGATGGAATGTCAGGTTTTTGTCCATGAGATTTTCTTAGATCTGTCTTGAATTCAAATCAAGCTCGAGTTTCAGGCAATCAAGGCTTAAGATTAAGTCGTTGCTGCATCAATTTTTTTTTTGACAGAGGAAACCAAGCTACTTTTATGTAGAAAATCTACTGTTAGTGTTCAATAATTCTGTCAGGAATCTCAAATCGAACAATTATGAAAACGTTCAATAATTTATAATAGTATGCAAACTTTTCTTTCTTAAGCTAGTTTTTAAGGGTGAGTTAGGCCTTTTTAACATAATATCAGAGACAGTTTATTTCGATAGTTTGAGGCGGTGTTTGGTTATATCCCGTTGCCCAATATATCTATCAGATGTTCATTCCTACTCTGAACTAAGAGAGGTGTGTTAAAAATCTCATATTGGACAACGATGAAAATATTTAACAATTTGTAATAGTGTGCAAACTTTTCCCTCTTAAGCTAACTTTTGAGAATGAGTTAGGTCTTTCTAACAAATTCTCACGACTCAAGCGGACCGCAAATCAAAACATGAGTACCGTTCATTAGCTAACAAGCATATTTCACAATATAATCTGCAGAGTTGTTGGCTTCCCTTGTTACGAAAACAGAGGATCTGAGAAGTGAAGGCTGAGGATAGAAAGCTTTGACAACACAACCAAACTTATAGTAAGAATGGTATTATTTTGTTTAAATAGTTGAAAACCAATTACCATTCTTACTATAAGTTTGGTTATTTTGTTTAATTAAGTTGAGTCGTTTATAATTTTTAAGTTATAATTTTATTTTAAAATAAAAATATAGTTTTGATCAATTAATTGATCTTAAAATAATAATTTTATTTATTTATTACCAAAAGACATCATTTTAATTAATTTAATTGAATTATTTTAAAATTTGATTTTTTAAATTTAAAATCAAAATAAATTTTATTAAGTGATTTTGGACTTGATCAAGTCCATTTTGATTTCACTAAGAACTTGATAATACGAATTTAAAAGGTTTAAACTGATATTAGACTGTCATAAAATCAGTTAAAGATTGAATGGGATTAAAATTTGAAATATGATTGAAAGAGATTATTCTTATCATTCGAAAATTTTAAGATTAATTAAAAAAAGAGATTGTTAAATGAAAATTAATTGATTGTTTTAGCTTATAATAACTTATTAATTAATAAAAATTGATAAATTATTTAATAAATTTATCAATTTTAACAACAAAAGTTATTAAAATAAATTGAACCGAATAGTTGGAATGTTCAAAGTTTTTACAATTAAATCGATCAAACCGATTAAAATTTTTAATCATTGGTTTTAAATTCCGAATTGACAAAATATGAATTATAAAATACACATGTCTATTGACCTACAAAAATATATAAACACTAACATTGTTAATGATAAAATTTAAATTTATGTAACTATAATATGATAAATGCTATAACATAGTTAAAATTGTCATTAACGATATTAAAAATATCATAAACAAGAACTCATTTTCATATATTATAATATGTATTATTATACGATTAAAATATATTTTATATTTGATTTATAATTTAGAATATTCCAGAAAAGTTAGTAAAAAATGTTACCTCATATTTTTATTTTAAAAAATATATTTTAATAATATTATTATTAAATTAATCATCTTACATAATAGTTAAAGCACTAAAGTTTTTCAGCTTATGTATTAGATTTTAATATATGTTTTGAAAAATATTTTTATAATTATTTTTAATGAAATATAAATAAAATATTAAAAATAATCACACATTATTGTCCTAATTTGTCACGTTAGGGAAAAAGAGAAAAAAATTCAGCCAGTCCCTTGATATTTAGGAATTGGTTTCATCTCCCCTTATAAGGTCTTATGGGGGCTTAGTAGTATCAGAGCCATTAGGTTCGACCTAGGTTTGCCCAATGACTCGAGTTCGAATCCCAAAAGATAAATTAGGAATGGAGTTGCAGGGATACCCAATCTGTTGAGGCAAGCGTAAGGCGGAGGGTATATTTAGGATTTGGTTTCACCTTCTCTTATAAGGCTTTATGGGCGGCTCAATATATATTTAGGATTTGGTTTCACCTCTCCTTGTAAGGTCTTATGGGAGGGCTCAGTGGTATCAGAGCCACCAAGTTCAACTTGGATTTGTCCAACAACGCCAGTTCGAATCCCAGAAAAACAATTTGGGAATGGAGCCGCAGGGATATCCAATCTGCTGAGGCAGGTTTGGAATGGGGGGTATATTTAAGATTTGGTTTCACCTCCCCTTGTAAGACCTTATGGGATGCTGAGTGGTATCAATATATTAAAAATCTAATCAATATGATAAAAAAAAGAAGCTTAAAGTTAAAAAGTTTACTGTAGTTATTAGCACAGAGTTAACCAATACTTATTCCCTAGATACCGTTATTGTTTCTTCCTTGTAAAAATCAGTTCACGACCCATAGGCCTTTTACCTCCACGCAACAACTTTATTATAAAACTGGTTAAATAATAAATAAATTTAAATAATTTGAAATATGATTACGAAACTCGATTGGGACTTACTTACTAAACCTCAGGCTCTGTGGGTCAAGACTCTGAGGGCTAAGTACCAGGTTGATACTACTCATATCCCGCATACTTTAACTAGGAATGGAGCTTCGGTTATTTGGAGAGGGCTTACAACTACGTGGCATCTTGTACGCCAAGGCGCTCAATGGCAATTAGGAAATGGAAGACGCATCCGTTTCTGACTTGATCATTGGTTAGAAGACTCAGGCCCTCTCTATTTAGTAGCTCACACCGAAATCCCTGAGAGCATGCTCAATGCTACAATTTCTAATTTTCAAGATGAGAGGGGTAACTGGCATGGGCAGTTATTCCAACCTTATCTCCTCGCCACAGTTTGTTGGACTATAACGTCCACCAATACCCACCTCAACTACCGAGAAGACGATACTTTGATCTGGGGCCCAACTCCCCATCGGAGATTCACCGTAGAGTCTGCTTACGAGCTTATTGAGAACATCAACACTGACGTCTTAAACATACAATAGGCGGGACCACAGCGCATCAGGTATTTTCTCTGGTTGGTGGCTAAGCGGAAATTGTTAACTAACAAGCAACGTGTGATCGGCACCTGACCATGGAGGATGGTTGTAATTACTGTGGACAGGAGGAAACGACCATATATGTTTTACGGGGCTGTACTCGGGTCAAATCTTTCTGACACAAATTTCTTACTGTCATGGTTGGTGGGGACTTCTTCAATCAGGAGGAAGGAACCTGGTTCAGGTACAATCTTAGTCCACACGTGCATACCAAGTGGACAACTATTTTTGGTGTCGCCTGTTGGTTTCTTTGAAAATGGCATAATAACAGCATTTTCGAGCCGAGTTTTGTTTGGCCAATAGAAGGTCCTACAATTGTCATGGATTATATTACGTGGATCATACGAGCCAGTGAGATGGAAAGCTGGATCTTTCAGTTTCAGGGGCTTCCTTTGGGTGCTTTAGTCGGCTAGACTAAACCCCTCGAAGGATAGGTCAAGATTAATACGGATAATGCAGTGAAATTGGGCTCCAATATTGCTTCAACAGGAGGCATTATAAGGAACTGTCAGGGACAATGGTGTGTAGGCTTCTTATAGAATATAGGAGTCGACGATCCTTTATTGGTCGAACTCTGTGGTGTGTATTCAGGTCTCATGCTGACGTGGGAGTGGGATTATAGGCGCGTGATCGTGGAAGTGAACTCCATAGAGGTCATTAATATTCTATCCTCCTCCCTCATTGTTCTGACTGAGCATTCTTTTTTAGTGACAGGTATACGAGACTTGATACTTTGAGCATGAGATGTGCAAATTGAGCATACGCATAGAGAAGGGAATCAATGTGCTAATCAATTGGCTCATTTAGTCTTTTTATCAGAGCCAAGCCTGCAGACCCTGCAGGAGTCTCCACGGAGCATTTTGGATGTACTCTACCGGGACATGCAAGGAACCCTATACAATAGAAATATTCGTAGGGATTTAGGTTTTCCAAGCTAGTAGCTGTTTGTTTTTCTTTCGCTTGTAAAAAAAAAAAGGAGATTGTTTTACTTTTGAAGAATTTGAAACTAAATTGAAAAAATTGATTAATAAATAAAAATTAATTTATTTATTTTAGTGTATAAAAATTTATTAATTTATAAAAATTATTAATAAATTAATAATTTTTAATGAACAATTAATTAATTAATTAGTTTTCAATAATAAAAGTTATTAAAATAAAGGAATAAAAAGGTAAAAAATTTAAAAGTTAAAATTTGTTTCGGTTAAACGGACGAGATCTTTTATTCAGTTTTTTTTTTTTTAAAGAGAGAAAAAAAGAAAGAAAATCATAAATGTCACGTGGATAAAACAGAGCCACACGTGTCCATAACCTTTTTAACGCCATTAAAGCCCACGTAGCCTTACAACTGGAAATTGCGAAAGATGGCAATCTGGAGAAGAGCTTTGGCGAATGTCCACCGTTTCGTCGCCGCTGCCTCTACTCCGACGAGTCGGACCTCCTTCTCACCTCTGTCGACGACTCACACACAGTGTCCTTTGACGTCTCATTATGGCTTTTTATCACTTTATTCAACTACAAACGGTGGGTCGCTTGAGATTGACCTCTCCAACGAAGAGAGCAAGAGGCGTTTATTTAATAGGTTATTTCCCTTTGTTTTCTGCTTGCTTTAGTTTCCCCTGGAAATTTCATCGTGATTTTTGAATATTAGTCGAGTTAATTGTGTGTTTTATTGTGGGGTACTGTGATCAGATTGTTGTATAGAAGCAAACAGAGAGGGTTTTTGGAACTTGACTTGATTCTGGGGAGATGGGTAGAGGAGAATATTTATTCCATGGACGAGAATGGAATTCGAGCTCTTGTTGATGTCCTTGATTTGGTATTATCTTCTTCTCTGATTTCGTCTTTGATTCCCATAGAAGTGTATCTAACTCCATATGTGGATATGGAATGTATAGAACCGGTGTGAACAGTAGAATAAAGAGATTTTATACTCAAATTCGAATTTGCAACATATACAACTGAAAAGGAATTCAGAAATTCCGCCTAACTTAGACTTAGGTTTGAGATTGTCTTGGATAGAGTACATCTTGTAGAAATACCAATACATATTACGAGAAAGAACTACGCATTTCCTTACCCTAGTTCAGGAATTCTGATACATTGAATTGTTAATTTATGATGTTGTTTTAACTGTATGGTTGAAGATGGTTTTGGGTGTTTGACTAGTAATGGGTCGACTAGATAGAATGTACTAAAAAAAAATATTAACCGGAGTCCTTCTTGTTGTATTATGTATGAGTGGAAGAACAAGGTTCTTTTCTGGATCGAGCCTGAAATGTGACATATTTACTGTGAGGTTATGAGTTTGGGCCTTCCAGTGCTCTCTGTTCTGTTTGCAAGTGAAAAGGTCATTAATGCAAAACTTGCTTTAGAAGCTTTTGGATCAATATAGCTGATTGGAGTGACCTTATTCTATATCCATGATCACTTGCCTGTGCTATTGAAGTTACTAAGATATCTACTTATTTGAGAGCATTCAAATGCTTAAGCTTTTTCCTCCTGTCAATTATGGATGGTAGGATCTCAGTTATTTAACCTTAGTTGCTAGGTCAATTCCACACACAAGTCACCAGAAGCATGCTCTAACTTCTACTCATTTGCATGGATATGTAACCATTAAAGATGAATCATGACTGTCTTTGATATTCATAAGAGATCTGTAATCTCTAGTTCAAACTTCAATCAAACAAAAGGGGATGTGCTTGGTAACTGTTGAATTATTCCACTAGAATTTTCTTTCATTTCTTTGCATGTTTAATTCAAAGTGCAAGGTCAGGTTGGAGTAAAAGCAAGTGTATCAAAAAAAGATACACCTGGTTTTGCTTTCCAAATCCTATTAGAAAATGCTTTATATGAGAGGTAATAAAAGATCTGGTCAATGATCTTATACCCCGGGTTATGTTCTGTTTATGCAGGAGAATCCAGATCTGTGGAAATGGTTAATTGGGCAGGAGCAAGCTCCTGAGGCAGTTAGCAAAAATCCTGTGAGTATGATAAGCTTACATGGCCTTACAGTTTGGTTACTCACCTTATCTCTTGTAACCATGTTCATTTTATCCTTATGCGACTGACTTTTCATGATAGGTGTTCTCCGCGGTGCACGACAAGATCATGAGCAACCTCAATAGCCATTCTGCCCCTGAGACACGAGCCGTACCTGGTCGACAGTGGGTAAGAGGCTGGGATGATATCAAGAAAGGTCCTGGCAGCCCTGTAGCTGGGAATCAGTAGCTCTCCTGCCGGTCAACTGGAGTTTCTATTATGTGAGTAACATGTCAAGAATAGCTGAATGATATTTGGCCCTTTTCTAATCCCATTTACTTAGTTATAATAGTGCGAATAATGGCTGATGGATATGTGAAACCTTGAAAGGAGTCCTGTTTGTAGGCCTTTATACTCTTCTTTTGCACTGTGAATCTCTATGGTATTTGTATTTGAGATGTATGTTTTCACTTAGGCTTGAGAAAAAGGCTCGGCCTGTCCAATCAAGCCCGAAGTTAACGGATAAAACCTAATACAACTGGTTTCTTTGGGCTCGAGGGCACTTAGTTCTACCCAAACTCAAATTTTTATTTGAAATTCAATTAGACTTAAGGGATGACAATGGCTGACTCATAGGTTAGTCACGTCAATTTTTTTAAAATAATATTTTTTAATCAAAAGTGTAAAATAATGTTTTTTTAATTGGGTTTAGGCAACTAAGTCTTCTAAGTTAAATGATGTTGTTTTGTTTAGAATAATTAGATCTTGAGCTGGGCTTGAGCTTGGGCCTGATTTATGAGTCAGAAAACACTTGAATCTAGGCCAATGGGTTGTCCATTATTGTTTTGCTTAAAATAGTTAGACCTCGAGTCAAGTTAAGCATGTGGATGACCTAAGGATTGGTCTATTGAAAAACACTTGAATCTAAGTTCATGGATAGCCTATTGTTATCCCTAATTATACTAGACTCTTTAAGCAATCTTAAAGTTTGATTAAACTTTTTTTTTTGGTAATAAAAAAGGTGAGCAAAGCTCATAAAAGCAAAAAATACCTAACATAAGAGACTCATATTAAATCATGATCAATTTATCTACCAAAATTAGAGGGAACTTGCTCCAAATCATGAAAACCAGGAGGAAAATCAAAAGCAATGTGAGAAAGGGAGTCAGCAGCAAAATTCTCTTCTTTGTAAATGTGAGTGACTTTCACCTTATTGAAACGTTTCAGTAAATCTAGAATTCTGTCAACAAAAGACAAACAATCTGAATTTGTTTGGACATCACCGGTCAACATCTTGACAGCAATCTCATTATCACTTTCTACAAGAACATCCAAATAGATAAGATTATAAGTGAGTTGAATACTATAATAAAGAGTCCACAACCCAGCACAAAGAATAGAACAACGATCCGTCTTGACTTTAAGATAGACTTGGACTTACCAATTAAATTTGGGTTTAGGCTCAATCTCACTGTCATATTTGGACTTACCAATTAAATTTGGGTTTAGGCTCCATCTCACTGACATCCCTAATTTTCAGGTTTACAAATTCATGCAGCATCCTCCAGTAAGGTAAAGCAATTGTTGCCGTTTGAATCAAAAGACAGCAAGAAGTAGGAAATGACAAGTATTCGTACATTTTCATTTCACAAGCAAATTGAATTATTAGATACCCTTGGGTCACGTTTGGTTGACACGAATTATTGCCGGGGAGAGTAATTTTTTTTCTAAAATTTAAATTATTACGTTGGTTTGTTTTTTTGAGTAGTTAGGAAAGTAAAAACTTTCCTAATTTAAGGAAAGTAGTGACACTTTTCTTGGATTCTAAATCCCAACACCCCTTTGGTATTTAGATTACTTTCCTCAGAAATTTAATCTAAAAAATACATTAAACAATTTAACCCTTACTTCTCTCTCAACTCTATGACTTTAAAATATATAAATTTTAAATAATTTTTTATTTAATAATTAAAAATATATAAAATAAATATTAGTTTATAAATAATAATTTTTAAATTATTTATTTTTAAAAATAA
>JANVCQ010000006.1:38692369-38710848 GCA_025531925.1 Erythroxylum plowmanianum | reverse complement strand
TATGAATATATGTGTATGAACAATTGTATAAGATATGTCATGCATTATTTGCCAATTATGTAAATCATATCATACCCCTTCAACTTGATCCTCATTTTTCAAACTTTGAATTGAAATTGTTGGAAATGGAATTGGAAATTCTTTGAAATTGTTAGAAATTCAATTGAAATTATGAATGGAAATGGAAATGGAATTATGATTGTTTTGTGATTGTTGGAATTGGAAATAGAAAGAAATGGAAAGGGAATTATGATTTTTTTGTGATTGTTGGAATTGGAAATGGAAGGAAATGGAAATGAAATTATGATTGTTGGAATTAGAAATGGAATTATGATTGTTTTGTAATTGTTGGAATTGGAAATGGAAGAAAATGGAAAGGAAATTATGATTATTTTGTGATTATTAGAATTGGAAATGGAAGGAAATGAAATTATGATTGTTTTGTGATTGTTGGAATTGGAATTAAAAATAGAAGGAAATGGAAAAGAAATTATGATTATTTTGTGATTGTTGGAATTGGAAATAGCTATAAATGGAAGGAAATGGAAATAGAATTATGATTATTTTGTGATTGTTGTAATTGAGAATTGGTGTAAATAGAAATGAAATTATGATTGTTTTGTGATTGTTGGAATTAGAAATTGTTATAAATGGAAGGAAATGAAAATAAATTATGATTGTTAGAATTAGAAATTGTTGTAAATAAAAATAGAATTATGATTGTTTTGTGATTGTTGGAATTGGAAATAGTTGTAAATGGAAGGAAATGGAGATGGAATTATGATTATTTTGTAATTATTGTAATTGAAAATTGTTGTAAATGGAAATGGAATTATAATTGTTTTGGGACTGTTGCAATTAGAAATTGTTAAAAATGGAAGCAAATGGAAATAAAATTATGATTGTTTTGTGATTATTGGAATTGGAAATTGTTGTAAATGGAAAAAAAATTATGATTGTTTTGTGATTGTTGGAATTGGAAATTGTTGAAAATTGTTGTAAATGGAAATGGAATTATGAATGTTTTGTGATTGTTGGAATTGGAAATTGTTGGAATTGTTAGAAATGGAAATGAAATTATGCATGTTTTGTGATTGTTGGAATTAAAAATTGTTAGAAATGGAAATAAAATTATGAATATTTTGTGATTGTTGGAATTAAAAATTGTTGGAATTGAAAATGAGTTATATTTTATAAGATGGATATGTATATTGTGTACAGAAATTATGTGTTATTTATTTTTATGTATACAGATAAATGGAAGAAAGTTCAAGTGCTCCCGATCAACCCACTTCAGGAAGATATAGTGATCCAGCTTAGGCTCATGCTGGTATGATTCCCAATATGAAGAACTATACTATTTTCTTGTTTTATAAAAACATTTGAAAGGTAGAGGAATCACCCGACTAAAAAAACATTTAGCTAGGGTTAAAGGAGATGTGGAAGCATGTAAAAAAAATCATGATGTGAAGTGGTAGATGAAAACATTGCTTGATGAACATCAATTTGAGAGAGATAGAAGGGAAACATTGAATTTTGAAATTGTTAGTGGAAGTTGTTTCTACGGTGATTATGGAAATGTTAAAGGTGGAAGTGGTAGCGACAGTGATGCTACTGGTAATACTCCATCTCAGGCTCATGAAGAATCTGATATGAGGAAGAGAAAAAAGCAGGTGACTAGTTTCTTTGCATCACGAACAACTCCTAGAGCTAAACCTTCAATTTGTAGTGCAATGCAATCAAGAGATGTGGCTCACAATGTCGATATGGTAGTAACTAGATGGTGGTATGATACAGGTTCGTCATTCAATGCTTCTCAGTCTTGTTATTATTAACTTATAATGGATGCAATAATCTCTTATGGTCTAGGATATAAAGGGTCATCGATTGATAACTTAAGAGGTAAACTTTTGAGTTGTACTGTTTCTAAAATTAGAAATTATTTGGCTGAAAGAAGAGTGAATTGGGGTATTTATAGATGTTCAATTATATGTGATGGTTGGACAAATAGGAGACAAGAGCCTATTATAATTTTTTTGTTTATTCTTCAAATGGCTCTATGTTTTTGAAATCTATTGATGCATCTAGCCTTATTAGAAATACTGAGACTTTGTTTGAGATATTTGATGAAGTTGTGAATGAAGTAGGGCCAGATAACATTGTTCAGTTTAATATTGACAATGATTCCGCTTATAAAGCTGTAGGAAAAAGGTTGCAAAATACCTATAATTCATTTTTTGGACTCCTTGTGTTGTACATTGTATTGACTTAATGCTGGAGAATATAGGGGACCCTAGGTATTTTCTTGATATTGATGAGACTATGCAGAAGGTTAAAAAGGTAACAAAGTTCATTTATAATTATGCATGAGTTTTGAATTTGATGAGAAGGGAATTTACAAATGGTAGAAATTTGTGTCGCCCTGTTGTGACAAGATTTGCAACAAATTTCTTATCACTTCAGTCTTTTGTTTCGATGAAGAAGGAGTTAAAGCAAATGTTTACAAGTGATAAGTAAGTTGCATCTGAGCATGCTAGGTCTAATATTGGAGTGGAGGTTTGTAATATTATACTGCAAGATAGAAAATTTTGGTCGCAATATCAATTTGTTATCTGAGTTTATAAGCCTTTGGTGAGAGTGCTTTGCTTGGTTGATAGTGAAGAAAAGCCAACAATAGGTTATATTTTTGATGCCATGGAGAGAGCGACGGAAGCAATCAAGGCTAATCTAAAAAAATAAGCCTTCTTTATATTCACCATATCTCTCAATCATTAATGAGAGAAGGGAAAGACAACTTTCTTCTCCATTATTTGCAGCTAGGGCATTTTTGAATCCCAATATGTATTTTAGACTGGATCTTACAAAGCAAGCTGAAGTTAATAAAGGAATGCTTTAACAATTACAACAATTGTTAGACTTGACGCGATGCAAGATCTTTTAAGCTCACAAATGGAGCTTTTCAAGTTGTCTTATGGGGATTTTAGAATGTCGATTGCCATTCGAAAAAAAGGAAACCTTTCTCTAGGTATTAGTTATTAGTTATTTCTTATTTCTTATTTGTTGAAAATTAATTATCACTTTATTTTGTTTATAACACTACTTTTGTTATCTTATAACTTGCAGTTTCTTTGTGGGATCAATTCGAAAATGGTGTTTCAGAATTGAAAAGGTTTGCATTCAGATTTTAAATCAACGTGTGAATGCAATAGGTTGTGAACGAAACTGAAGCACATTTGAATTTATCCACTCAAAGAAAAGGAATAGATTGGAGCATAAGAAGTTGAATGAATTGGTTTTTGTTCGTTACAATTTAAAGCTTTGGGAAAGGTACGTTATTTTCATTATTATCATTATTAATTTCAATATAATTTCTAATAATTAAATTTAATTATTTACTAGGAGTCTTAATAACACAAGTAGTTCAACTGATCCAATTGCCATTGATAATATTGATCTTTTGGCGGATTGAGTTTCTGAGGAACCTAATTTGGTTAATGTAAATGATTTATATTTGGAAGATAATCTTCAATATGAAAGTATTAACATGTCATTTAGTGCATTAAATTTGAATGATAATGATGATGAAGCTCCTCTCAATAATGAGGATTTTGTACTGAATGATTACTGGGGTCAATGCAGTTCTAGCGGATATCCTCCCATTGACGATTGAATTCCAGGTTTTTGTTTTTCCTCTTTTTTTAATTTTACTTGTATTTGATGTTTATGTTAAATTCTATATATGTAATGTAACTGTAATGTTTTTGTTTAAGGTTTAACTTCTACTTGATTGTTTCTTTGTCATCAACTCTTTTTGTAAATTGTTTAAAGATATTTATTGTTCCTTTTATTGGATGTTTTGAATCTTTTGATGTAATGTTATTTATTAAAATGATAAAATTGTATTATTGTAATATTTTAAATACTTTGTATTATCGTTAATTTTAAATTTATATGATGATAATTGTCTTTCTTTATATTAATTGTGGTTATTATTTATATGTGAAATATTTAAAATTATTGTTATTTCATATTAATTGTCATTATTATTTATTATTATGATTTTTGAAAACATAGTTGATGTAAACAGTAAACTAATAAAGTATACAATACAACTGTACAATATATCAATGCACTATTTTATAAATTTTAAAAATTTAAGAACTATTCCATAAATTTAAAAAAAATTTCGAAACGGTATCCAGTAATGACCAATACCGGTATAATATCATACCATAACTCAATCCGATACCAAATCTAATACGGTATTCATAACATTGCTTTTGGTCTAATTTTAAAATATTAATTTTTACTAAAAAAAATCTTTTATATGTTAAGATTATTACAAAATAATTTGTGTGTATCAACTTCCAGTACGGTCCATACAAAATTGCATCAAACATTTATGGAGAGTGGAAGTGGACCGTTAGGGTGGAGCCTCGCGCTCAACTGCTATCTACACACCTATACGTACAAGCAATAAACGGAAGTATGGAATCGTCAAAACCTCCTCAACTTAATTGATGTCACCGACAAAATTATCAATTTCTGGCGGGGCATGATACCCTGCGCCCTGTCATGTTTAACTTTGTTTCATTTCATCTCAGATATATATTTATATGAGGATTCATATATATATATATGGTTAAAATAAATTAGAGCAGTGTTAGAATAAAATAAAGGGTACAGAGAATTTGAGATGTTTTTTGACTGGCAACTCGATAATTATTTTCTATTTTAATTAAACAATGATTAAAAGATTCAACTGTAAAAATCTTAAACCGTCCTAGTTCGATTTTAATTTTTTGATTTAATTTATTTTAATAATTTTTTTTGTAAAAAATTTATCAATTTATTAATTAATCGGTAAATTTTTATTAATTAATTAGTTCATATAAATTAAAATATATTAATTAATTTTTATTTAACAATATTTTTATTAAACTTTAAATTCTTCAATGGATAAGAATAATCTTTTTCAATCATATTTTAAATTCTTTAATTTTATGCAATTTTTAGCTAGTTTTATGACAGTTTAATATACTTTAAATCTTTTAAAATTTGAATTTTTTATCTTAATGATTTAATTTCCTGATTTTTAAAACCTTTAAATTAAGATATTTGATTTATTTGTAGTAAATGTTGAACGAAGATTAATTCATATGGTGATGTCTTGAAAGAAAGGTAGGTAATAGTTGACTAAGATTGTGAAAATAATTTGATTGAGACTATTCTTGCACTGGAATCAGGCGCCCCGCCGATTGATTGATTGAGACTGCTCTGATTATATAAAAATACACTGTGATCCACGTGAAGATAAGGTCAAAGATTTCCTGTGGCACAGGCAAGCGGGCACTCGAAAACCAGAGTTAGTACACATCTCTGCGGATTCTGAGTTCAATCCTCTTTGAATTGGCAATAACAATTTGACATTTATGTCGAGATCAATTTCGGTATGGGGTCAGGAAACTGCATAAAATGGAAGTGATTCGGTGGACTAGTGGTGTGACGTCTGAGTGTCCAAAAATGGCATGCATTTATTAAGTTTGTTGCATTCAATGCTTTGTGTTAGTTAAAGAGTAGGGGAACTGTGATTGACAGGAAGTGAAAGGTGGTTTGAGGGATGGTGGAGTGTGATCCTATGGAGTTCTGCAGAGTTACATCCCAAAACAAAGAATCTGGACTTGATCAAGATGAAAGTGAAATGAACGAGGTTGAGCAGAGAAAAATAGGCCTCGTGAGAGCCCTAGTTACAAAGGAGGATCCTTCTTCCAAGGTCTGTTTCTGATGTTCTTCTTTTTTGTTCCTGACAATTTTCTGTACTGTTTACTTTTTGCCTTTTGAATGATGTTGGAATTGGACGCTCAGGATGTGGATGGTACAGTAATCAGAAGATTTCTGCGAGCTCGTGATCTCGACGTAGAAAAAGCTTCAGCTATGTTTTCCAAGTACCGAAAATGGAGACAGGAATTTGTTCCAAACGGACCATTTTCTCCATCAGAGATCCAAAATGAGATTGCACAGAACAAGATGTTCCTGCAAGGATCGGATAAGAAGGGACGACCCATCATAGTTGTTCTTGGAGCAAGACACTTTAAAAACAAAGCAGGCGTAGATGAATTCAAGCGTACTTAAATCACCTTTTAAAAAACATTTCTTCTTATACTGCCAAAAGTTCATAGCAATTGATGAGAATGTTTAATTTCCAGGTTTTGTTGTCTTTGGTCTCGACAAAGCGTGTGCAAGGTAATTTTGATCATGTCAAAACCCAAACAAATACAAGAAACTGTTTTTTTTTTTTTTTTGGGGCTGCAATATGACATGTATTGGATCGATTCATTCCTATCTTTCAGGACACCACCAAACCAGGAGAAGTTTGTTTGCATAGGAGACTTGAGAGGTTGGGGATATGCTAACAGCGATATCCGTGGATATCTTGCAGCTCTGTCGATTGTGCAGGTACTGTAAAACGTATTGATGTTGTGCAGGCCTGCCAGTTTCGTCTAGTGTCAGGTCCAGGCCTGTCACTTTCATCATCTGATTTCAGCAAAATAATGCTAGAGGTTGTTCCAGCATTAGCATTCTGATGCTTAAAACTAGTTCACTCGACGACGAATGACAAATTTAGACCCGAGATGAGTAGAGATGTTAGATGTAAAAGAGAGTTCTAAGTGAATTTATATGTCAATATGAATTATCTGCTGCATAAGACTGCAATTTCCTCTGGATAATGATTTCTGATGTCTGAATTTTCGCAGGATTACTATCCTGAAAGACTAGGAAAGATGTACATCGTGCATGCACCATACATCTTTATGAAGGTGTGGAAAGTAGTGTACCCTTTCATTGACAAAAACACCAGGGAAAAGGTAATTTCCAGAAGATTTTTCCAATTCCTCCTGATCTAAACTGCCCAATCTTGTTCTTTAAACTCTTTCAAGAAAGAATGAATGACCTATTCTCTTTGTGATGTTGTAGATAGTATTTGTGAAGGACAAGCTCCTGAAATCAACTTTTCTAGAAGACATTGAGGAAAACCAAATCCCGGAGATATATGGAGGCCAACTTCCGTTAGTACCAATCCATGAAGCATGTTAACAAACTTCCATTAGTAGCAATCAGAAGCTTTTACCAGGTCCATACTGTGACCCATGAGTTGTAAATGTTAAGAAGAAGAAGAAGGTTCCTACCCAACATGGGGTTCATTTATATGTCAAACATAAATACATAGCTTTATAAGCGATCTTCTATAAATGAAAAACAACAAAAGCTTACAACTCTTCTTTCAAAGTATCTAAGAAACTACCAAAAGCATGAATCTCAGGCTGCATATCATCATCATCATCATCACACCCCGAAGTTCTACAATGAAGCAGGATTTGGGGGGGCCTGATAGTACGCAGCCTTATCCTTACAATGTAGAGAGGCTGTTTTCAGTTGGCCCACATACATATGTGACAAGATAATAGTGACAAAATAAATGATAAAATTGACTAATAAATTAAAATAAAATAAATAAAAATTAATTTAATCAATTAATTAGTATTTTGAATATATAAACATAAATTTAAAAAATCAATAAAGCATAATAATAAAAATAAATAAATAAATATATATATATATATATAAAGATATAAAATAGATATATATAAATATCAAATTTCAACAGACAATAAAAAAAAAAACGGATCTATAAACCATAAAATTCCAATAAAGACGCAACATCTTCAAAATGCGAAGATCAAAGGGGATATGAAGCAAGACCCATGAATGCTAACAACAAAAGGAAAAAACTTTACTAGTTTAAACTGAAGAGACGTACCATTAGCATGTCTACGGAAAACAAATGTACCTTTCTTCTTCTTCTTCTCCACTCTCAACAGAGATGAGAGACCCGACGACAAGCTGCATATATCTTTGAATAACTTGGTCTCTCTCCACCGTTACCTCGCTTGTCAACTATCTGAACAGCTCCCGTCCAACTTCCATGCCTTCTGGGGATAAGAACATAGACCACCTTCTAACTGATGAAAATGCATCCGATCCCTTGCAATAATAACAGTCATAACACACTCTAAGATTCCTGGAGACCCCAGTCTCTGTTCCAGGGCAATGCCAAGTTTTCACTGTGATGATTCCTCCTTTTCTTATTCGGAAACATATATCATCTTCATCACCAAAAATTTTACAGGCACAGATCCCTCCTGTTTTGTCCTTTGAATCTACCCTTCCAACAGTTTGTAATTCGATTCTGATTCAGGATTAATGAGACTTATCTCCTGCACTAAATTGGTTAGAGTTGTTTTAGAAGAAAGTCTAGTTGGGCCCCAGCTCTGCATGGCTCATTCTGAGCACAAGTCAGTATCGTATTACCATTGCTACCGGTAGAATAAGCCTGTCTGGGCCCGTTATCCATTTGGAGACCCTCTCTTCTTTTTCTCTAAAATTGTGAGTAGTTTAGCACTCTCATTTCTTAATCAAAGATTTTAAGTTTGTCATGAGAATGGAAAAATCTGTTTGACCAGTACTTTACCCCTTATGAACTAACTTGGTGCATGCAAGAATAATCCGAGTGTAAATAACTTAAGGGTGCTTTCTCATAATTAAAACTCACATCTCGTGAGCAATCAAAAAAAATTGTGTTGTTGCACCCTCAACTTCTAGACGGGCCGATACTGAAAATTAGAGGTCCATTTTTGGGTTCAACTGGTCCTCTACAATTTTTCTGTGAATTTTTTGTCGATTTTTTATAAGATTAATATATGTCAACTTTTAAAAAAAAAACTGAAAAAAGTATGGGTCTATTAATTTTAAAAATTATTAAATTATAATTTTTTTATGACAAATCTTGGAGCTACTTGTAAAAGTTGCGGTTTCAAATTACGAAAACAACTCTTTTATAAAAATTACAAAAGAAAGATTGTGTAAATTGATAACCTTTTCCCAAATCCTTGTAAAGCGGAGAGTCTTGTATATCGTGATACATTGACTATTAATTATAATTTTTTATGAAAATCATATAAAATATTTTTATCTATATTACCCTTTTTTTCCTAAAATGTAAACTTAATATTTGTGGGTGAAAATTTTAATTTAATTCGAAGTCAATAGAATATATTTAAAGTTATTTTCGGGACTTGAACTAATTATTTTTCAGTCACATACTTATCAATATCCTAAGATTTGCCCCAAAAAAACATATAATTATTTAGAAGTCATATTATGTATGCAAATTCATTATAATTGGTGGTAATGTAGTTAACGATATATATATTTTAATTGCTTATGAGGTATCTTAGGAGGGTCGTAATTATAGAAAAGTACTTTTAAGTCATTTACACTCAGACTAATTTTCGCTTAAATCAGATAAATATCTTGTAGGACGTAAAATTTTGACTCTAAATTTTAAACGGTCGCATATGCAAATGATGAACTTGAACCAAGAACCTCATTATTATAATTATATATAAACTGAGAAGTGAGGCAAAAGTAATGAGAAAACTGTTTCACCTTCATGCTAGCTAGCTAGGCCTGACCATACTGACTCATATTTAGTATGGATTAGATGTGACGTGTCATGATTCCATTGGCAGGTCCTAAGTACTGTCTGGTTGACCAATGCGTTTCGCTTCCCTATTCTTAAAAAGAATCAATTTCTCTATTGAGGTTTTTCAATTTCAGGATTCAGGGGAGCACCGTTCACGAATCGATACGTAGGATGAAGGATGAGGCGATCAGGTATAGTGACCACCGATGAAACTGTAGCAAAGTACACACGGAAGCACTTGATCAAACAAGGGGGCTGGAGAGTGGGGGGTCGTCTTGTTCTGTTTTTGCAAGTACTAGAACAGGCCTTTTCAGAGACTTGAAGGGAGGGGGTGGTTCCAATCTGAAAGCCCCTTCTGGCTCTGCCAGTTTCTGTACTTTCTCTGCATGCATGGTTTTGTAAGTATTATTTATAACCCGAAATTACCTTCTTACCCTTTAGGTAATGTTGAATTTACTCTTGGGTCTCCGGGAGGTGTTGCGTCTAAAATTCCTCCGGTTAGTGCAAGAATATAAATAATAAAGATATTTAAATTGTGTAATTTTCAATTTATGAAGTAATTTATACACAAATTAATTTAATATTCACTTAATATATAATAATTAGAATTTTCTATTATATAAAAATTGAAACGCATCAAAGAATATGGGCAAACTCTAATGTCCAATATTTCCTACTTTGTCGAGATTGAGAGAAGATCATCAATTATATACAATTTTATTTTTACATTTTATAAAAAGTCTATTTTTGTGACTTATACTTGTGATTTTTTAGTCACAAAATAATAACCTTATCGGTTACTTCAAAGTTCGTCCTCGATTGATAGATAAGAGAAAAAAAAGGCTAAAACTAAAAGTCTATTTTGAGTCTCAACATTTAAAAGAGAATATAACTTAAATTTTAATATTTTAAAACGTTCATATTGAATTGTAAAATTTTGTAAAATGTTTAAAATATAACTTAAATGGACGGAAAATTTAATAACGTTAACTTCTTATTAGTACATTATTTTTATATTTTTAAATAAAAACTAGGTGCTCATTTCATATAATTATTTTTTAATTAAGTAAAAGTGGGTCTTATAGTCATGTGGTAACCAGACCACTAATTACACATTTCAGACGATGAATTCTTTTTACCACGTGACAATGAAGCCTATATTTATATATTTTAAACAATAAATTATATTTTTCACGTGAAAGGAATGTTATTTTTATTTAAAATTTAAAATTTAATGTTAATATTAATATGACATTTAAATGACGAGAAAATAACCGACTCACGAATCTGGACTCTATTAGGTGTACATTATTATTATTTATTTATGTATTTATTGTAATTTTATTTACATAATATTTTATCATACTAGTTGTACCTTTTTTTTTCTCTGTAACTTGCATCACTATTATATTGTCTTATTTACATGTAGATCTACTAAAAAACAGTCTCTTTATTATGTAAGAATAAGGCTGCATACTATCAAACTTTACTAGACCTCACTTCATTGCGAAATTTCGGATTAAATGTGATGATGACGATGATGATAAAATGACAAGAAAATAACCTATTAAAATTTTCATTAATTTATTATCTATTTTGAATATTCTAAAAATATTGGAGTTTAATTTGAACCTTCAAAAATATTAGAGGTTGATATTTATGATATAATTTTCGTAGACAAAATTAAATTAATCTGAAGAGGGTAGTACATGAAAATAAGAAAAGAAAAGAAAAAGAAAAAACAGACGACGCCAAATCCGTACCCCCAAGTTTCAAAAGGTTTCATTTTGCTGGGGCACGAACTAAACAAGACCAGGTTAGTCCAACTAAGTTATGAAACTCATGTGCAACTAGAAAGTCCAGGGGACATTATCAGGCACTCTCAGACACAACCTGCTTCACATAGACCTGAACTACAAATGCGTTTAAGCTACAAATCTGACGGTTGATATCTATTGTACGTAGAACCTATATAATATCTGCATGTAATGGCCAGCACCGTATCGGGATGTGATGATCAGTACGGAGTTTAAACCAGAACAAATCTTAACGAATTGCGACGTGTCAAGATCTGAATGGATTCAGGGCTGAGGTTAAAGTAGAGGTGATTGACACACAAGCCTGACTGTTTTGACATCAACTGTCAAAGTTCCAACGAAACATCATAACATCTGATTCAGTTAGCTTCCCGATAAAGAAACTACAAAATTCTGACCATGCAAAGGGTATTTTCGGTATACAATAAGAACACAAAAAGTCGCTTTGTCTTTACATAGCCAACTCGTCACTTCCACAGAGCAAAGCCTAGTTTTTCGTAGAAAGCAAGAAGACTATGGATCCGGAGGCATTCACAGCGAGCTTGTTCAAGTGGGACCCACGAACGGCTGTGCCACCTAGCAGTCGGATGCTGGAGGCGGTGGCGGTTCCGCCTCCGCAACCGGCGAATACGGTAGCGTACGCTGTTAGGCCGAGGGAGTTATGTGGGCTTGAGGAGTTGTTTCAGGCATATGGAATAAGATACTACACGGCAGCGAAAATAGCGGAGTTGGGTTTTACTGTGAGTACCCTTTTGGACATGAAGGACGAGGAGCTTGACGAAATGATGAACAGCTTGTCGCAGATTTTCAGGTGGGAACTTCTTGTGGGAGAGAGGTACGGTATTAAAGCTGCAGTTAGAGCTGAGAGGAGGAGGGTTGAGGAGGAGGATTCGCGACGCAGACAGCTTCTCTCGGGAGATACTACGAATGCTATTGATGCTCTTTCCCAAGAAGGTTTGTCCCTAACTCGCTAATATGTGGTGATAAAATTAGTTTCATTGAGGTTTTTCTCTTTACCTCAAGAGTATACATCTCTTTTTCTACACTCCATCGCTTGCTCATGGCTTCCTATGCAAATGAAGTAACGTAGTTAACAACAAAAAGGATTGATGTCTTTTCGTTGCCTTTTCTTTTTGTTGGGTACAGAAATAACAAGAGTCTGTTCTGAGAGTTTTAGTTTTTAGTGTCGCCTCTCTTCTTCGCTGTTTTGCTTGCACCTTCTGCTTAACCCTAGTAATTAGATGGAAAAACCCATTAGTTGTTTCTGTAACCGATTTCGGTAGCAACCATCTTTTCATGAAGGTCTTACGTGGTTAAGAGAAACTGTTATTCTAATGTAAATGCTTTGAAGATCAGGGTTATCTGAGGAGCCCGTGCAGCAAGAGAAGGAGGCGGCGGGGAGCGGCGGAGGGGGCGGAGGAACGTGGGAAGTGGTGGCGGATGCAGTGGAGAGGAACAAGAAGCCTCAGAGGCGGAGGAAGGGTCAGACGAAGGTGGTTGACATTGATCACGACGACGAAAACGACGGTGATGATATTATTGGTGGCGACGCTGGGTGTGAGAGACAGCGGGAGCATCCTTTCATCGTGACGGAGCCTGGGGAGGTGGCACGTGGCAAAAAGAACGGCCTTGATTACCTCTTCCATCTTTATGAACAGTGTCGTGATTTCTTGATCCAAGTCCAGAACATCGCCAAGGAGCGTGGAGAAAAATGCCCAACTAAGGTAAGCATCACAGCATCAGAAGAGGGCCGTTTGATTTCGTCAATTATCGTGGACCCCACATTCGATTAGGTTGGGACCCACATTGAGGCCAATGGATTCTGGTCTCTGCCCCTACCTTATAAGGTCCGGGTTTCGACAGCTGTTCTGTAATAGAACATGACAAGTCACGCACTGACGGTCTCTGTCTGTCGATTTGGTCCCTACTCCTACACCCTTTACGAGTTACTTTACCCTGTTTTGCCGGTCCGTACCATGACTTGGTACGTGCTCTGATAAGCACAAGACAGTGGGTTTTTGTGGTACAGATGTGGTGTTTGACTGACTCTTGTTCTCCACTCCCCGGATGACTTTGAAATAGAGTTAGCCAAAGTACGTTTTGATTTTCAATAAGGTTATTACTAATTAACATTTGGATGCAGGTGACAAACCAGGTGTTCAGATACGCGAAGAAAGCAGGAGCGAGTTACATAAACAAGCCTAAAATGAGACACTACGTGCACTGCTACGCCCTCCATTGCCTAGACGAGGAGACGTCGAATGCACTGAGGAGAGCATATAAAGAGAGGGGAGAGAATGTTGGAGCCTGGAGGCAAGCTTGTTACAAGCCACTTGTGGCCATAGCTTCACGCCAAGGTTGGGACATAGACGCCATTTTCAACGCTCATCCTCGTCTGGCCATATGGTATGTGCCCACCAAGCTTCGTCAGCTTTGCCATGCAGAGCGCAACAGTGTGGCTGCTTCTAGTTCTGTCCCTGTCTCTGTTTCTGTCTCTGGTGGGGGCGGCGATCACTTGCCATACTAAAAACTCCCGCTCTAGACAGCATCTCTCTCAAACCTAGTCGTAGGTAGGTTCCTTCCTCGTAGGCTAAACATCTACGACGGAGCTAGCTATATATGTAATGTATACAAACCTACTTTCTTAAAAGGGTTCCTCCATCATCGTTGCTTCCTTTGTGGACTGTTGCTCCATCTATAGAAGCAATTGGTATGAAACATAGTTATGAAAATAGGACATTTAAGGCATGAGAATTGTTTCACAAGACAGATAACTAAATTATGGGGAAAATCCTGTTTTTTTTTTCATTTATCCATTCATTCTCTTCTCAGCTACAGATGCTAGAGTGGGATTTGTATAGAATATCAGCCCATGTGCATTCACCTTCAGTCACCTCCTTTATAACACTGGCTACTTCACAGAAACACGAATCTGAACTTTGCTGTCCCTTTCTCGAGTTGTAACTGACGAAGTTGAATCAAATGTAATGGCAAAAGGCACCCCAAGTATGGAAGCACAAGATCATGTGGTGAGACATTTCAAGTGCATACCTGTCATGTCAATCTTATAAGAGATTTCAGTAGTAGTCAATCTTATTGGTGCTACTACTGGGGGGAAACCGAAAACATTCAACTGATCATCCCCAGTTATACTAGGCCTTGTGTAAAAGGAATGCTCATAAAGACAGTAAATAATTCGCCCAATACCGAAGTATGGCTCGATCACAGATGGTGTGAAAACTCTCTGATGTTCTTTCCTTCTCTCCTTAGAGATAGACAGTCACCATGTTCTTCTTTATTGTCACAACTTTCTCAAGAGTGCAGACACGGAATTGCGCCTCTCCGATCGAATCCAGAGCAGTTTTCATTTCCATAGTTTCAATTTCGTTCATAGCCTGCAAACAAACGGGAACTAAGCTTGAAGAAAATCATTTTTGCATTGATTTTGGCAGATTAAGTTCAATATGCGAGTATAGCAGACACTTAAGTAGAGTAATGGGTTTTTATTTTTACCTCCAATGCTTCAACCACCATCCTTTGATTGTTCTTGAACGCACTAAGCTCTTTGTTCGCTGGTGCAATAACTAGTTCCTAGAATCGAAAACAAAATTAGTGTCATCACGGGTTAGAAGAACCTATTGTAATCTGTACCATTGTGATATTAAGTGTTACCTCTATAGTCGTTATCTATCACACGAGATTTATTTGATCAGTTCTAGTGGGAACTGATGAGTTACTTAGCAAGAGAAAGATTAAAGAAAGCTTAACAGGAAAGAAAAGAACAGAGTTTTGAGAGATATTGGAATACTATGTAGATCAGAGAAATTTTTGATTGCATGCGTATTACGTACGTTGATGATTACTGAGAAAAATTAAATCGTTAATCAATTCGCAGGCTATCTACAAATTTTTCTACGCCCAAGTGAATAACAAATTACAACTGCAAAATAACGAAGACACCGACGTTTGGTAACGCAGTTCGGCACACTTTGTCTACGTCTGCGGTGTTAAGAATCCTCTAAATTCAGTTTAATTTGTTATACCAGATTATGTTATTTCATTTTTCTGTTAGCATCTTTCTTCTCTCTGTAAAGATTTGTTGTCCTGTTTTCATGTATATATATTCATTCTCTCTGTATCAATACACACAGAAAACATATTTGATTATTTACCTTTCTCTTTATGGTATCAGAGCTGTAAGCACAACTGCAGTCATTTTTTTTTCGATCCTCTCTTTCTTCATGGCTCCCAATGCTTCTCTTCTGGCCGACGGTACCTCCGGCCTCATCTTCCTCAACATGCAATCCATCTTCAAGTTAACGGGTTCAAACTATCCGGCGTGGCGGGTACAAATTTCATCTCTTCTCATCGGTTATGACCTTATGGGCTTTGTTGATGGCACTCACCCTTGTCCCGATGAGACTGATGACTCCTATAAAAACTGGGTACGGCAGGATAAACTCCTCCTTCATGCCCTTACCGCCTCTGTCGATGCTACCATTATCAATATGCTGGGCTCTATTACCTCCTCTTAGCAGGCCTGGGCACTTCTTGCTCGAATGTTCGCAAATAAGTCACGGTCCCGCCTTATGTCTCTTAAAGAGAGACTAATTAATCTCACCAAGGGTGACTCCTCCATTACTGACTATCTTCAACGCATCAAGGGCATTGCCGATGAAATCGTCATTATTGGTGGTCCGGTTGATGACACCGATCTGGTTATCCACACTCTCAATGGCCTCCCATCTGACTATCGTGATCTCTGTGCGGCTGTCCGTGCTCAGGAGCAACCCATTTCTTTTGAAGATCTTTTTGACAAACTCACTGATCATGAATCTTTCCTGTTACGGCAGTCCCAGCTAGCTGATTCTGCTCATCCTCTCACGGCCAATGCTGCTACTAGAGTCTGGCACTCATATTCTCATCCACCTATGCGAGCTCAGTTCAACTCCTCTCCGGTGTATACTCGCCAATCCAATCCGCAGGGCCCGATTCACTCGTATCGCACCACCATCTGTCAATACTGTGAGAAACCGGGTCACACTGCCAAGGTGTGTCGCAAACTACATCGCCGCAAGTTTGGTAATCCTGCCGGCGGCACTAGTGCTTATCACTCTCCCTCTGCCCATTTTGTTGGCTGTTCCCAACCTTCTAACCCTTCGGGGCCACCTTTGCCTTATACAGGCCCTCCTGCCCATTGGCCAACCAGTTCACCAAATACATCCTCTGGTCCAATTGCCTCCCATACTTCCTTCCCACCCTCCTTATCTTCCTCTCACCCATGGATTCTCGACTCCGGTGCCTCCCACCATGTCACTAACAACTTAGCTCATCTTTCCCTCCACTCTCCATATTCGGGCAACGCTCATCTTCAAGTAGGTGATGGGTTTGACCTTCCAATAACACATACTGGTAGTTTCCATTACATCTCTCCCTCCAAACCTTTGTTGTTTAATAATGTTCTTCATGTTCCAAATATCAGTCGTAACCTTATTTCGGTAAAACAATTTTGCACCACTAATAATGTCTCTGTGGAACTCTTTCCTAATCAGTTTCAGGTGAAGGATCTCCGGACGAAGGAAGTACTCCTCTCGGGGATGTGTCACGGTGACCTCTATACGTTCCCCCTACCGCCCTCCTGCCCCTTTGCTCTTGTGTCTACTGTTTCGAGTCCTGATCTTCTTCATCACATTCTGGGTCATCCTTCTCACAAAGTGCTGTCGCATCTTCAGTCCAGTCAACACCTCCGATGCCACTCCAAACTTCCTCTTCCGTGTGTATCCTATGAATGTGCCAAAAGTCACAAACTCCCATTCTCTACTCAACATCTTCACAGCACTCGCCCATTGGAGTTACTGTTCTCCGATGTTTGGGGTCCCGCTCCCGTGCTTTCCGTTGATGGTTTTCGTTTTTATGTAGTTTTCATTGATCATTTTTCTAAGTATGTCTGGTTATATCCTCTTCGTCAAAAATCCGATGTTCTTGCTGTTTTCAGTTCCTTCAAAAACTTTGTGGAAAATTTCTTTAATTTCAAAATCAAATCATTATATACTGATAATGGTGGTGAGTTTATCAAACTCCGTCTATTCTTGTCCAAGCATGGTATCTCTCTTTTCACCACTCCTCCATACACCCCCGAACTCAATGGCACCTCTGAACGTCGCCACCGTCATATCATTGAAACTACACATTCCCTTCTTCACTTTAGTCATTTGCCACCGAAATTCTGGGCCCATGTTGCTTCAATAGCCGTTTACCTCATCAACCGTATGCCTACTCCACTTCTCTCTATGAAATCTCCCTATGAACTCCTTCATCACTCTCCTCCCACCTACACTAATCTTCATGCTTTCGGCTGTTTATGTTTCCCTTGGTTACGTTTTTATACGGACAACAAATTACAACCTCGGTCCATTCCTTGTGTCTTTGTTGGTTATTCTCTTCATCAATTTGCCTACCTCTGTCTTGATCCAACCTCCAACAAAATTTATACTTCTCGTCATGTCAAGTTCTTTGACCATCAGTTCCCATTTGCAACGTTGTCGTCTCCATCCCCCTCCTCTGTTCCCGCTGTCTCTCCTCCCCACCTCACCACTCCTCACCAGATTATCCCGCTTCGTCCAGTGACACCATCCTCTCCTGAGGGCGTACTTCATCCGTCCCCGATTCCTGCACCGCCGCCTGCTTCCTCCCTTGCATCGCCACCTACTGCCTCTTCTTTCCCATCTACACCTTCGTCTGATCCGATCCCTGTGCCTCTGACCCGAACACATCCGATGATAACCCGTTCTCAGAACAACATTTTCAAACCCAAAATTTACCACATCACCAAATACCCCCTACCAATCACGGAGGAACCTCGCACCATTACTGAAGCTCTTCGCCATCCGCACTGGCGTGCTTCTGCTTTAGAGGAATATAATGCCTTGGTGCGTAATGGAACTTGGGACTTAGTTCCGGCCACTGATGGTGTAACATCCCATCCCCGATGGGAAGGATAAATTGGTAATTTGGAATGGATTACGAGTGTGTAAACGTATTTCGGCATGGTCAGGCCTAATATGGCCTCCATATATACATAAATTGAAATTTTTGCACATGCACATGATTGTACATGC
>JANVCQ010000006.1:38658771-38692269 GCA_025531925.1 Erythroxylum plowmanianum | reverse complement strand
ATTACTCTACTTATCCATGTCATATCCAATATCGAATTTTCCAAATCAAGAACCCAATTCCAAAACAAAATCTCCAGGATATAATTTCGAATTTAAGTCAAATCTTCAAGACATATCCCATATCCAAAAAATGCCAAAAATACAAATGGGATTTATTTAAAATAAATCCTAACAATTACATCTTTATACACAATAATTGTCACTAACAGAAAGAATCACTAACTAACTATCTGCTAGCTACAATACAAGCAGCTCCTCATTCCTTCAACGTCATGTCACCTTCATATCCTCTAAGCCATCGCTGCTTCATTCTCCTCCTTGGCTTAGAGTCTTCGACCCCATTCCAACTAACCCTCTAAGACATTCAAACCTTGAGACATGAAATGCCTTTGTAAACAAATCAGCCATCTGTTTTTTTGTTCTTACAAACACCAGCATCACTTCACCATCTTGCTGCACATCTCTTAAATAACAGTATTTAAGCTTAAAGTGCTTAGTCCTTCTATGAAACACCGGATTCACTGAGATAGCAATGACTGCTTGATTATCAACATACATCAATGGAGGATTCTGCACAATTATTTGCAAATCCGAAAGTAGCTTCCTAACCCAGATCGCTTTTTTTGTTGCTGAAATAGCTGCAACTAGCTTAGCTTCAGCAGTCGATGATGCCAACATTTCTTGCTTCTTGGAACTCCACGAAAAACAAGCTGATCCGAGAGTGAAACAAAATCCTGTAGTGCTCTTCATGTCCTCCGAAGATCCTCCCCAATCACTATCCACATAGCACTTCAGATTGCATGTTCTAGTTTTCTTATAAAACAATCCGTAATCCAGGGTACCTTTAAGATACCTCAAGACCCTTTTAATAGCAATTAGATGTCATTTCTCTGGATTGCTCATGAATCTAGAAAGCACACTCACAGCAAATTGCACAGCAGGTGTAGTAGTAGTGATGTACATAAGGCATCCAATCATACTTCTATATCTCCTGCTATCAATCTCTTCATACTCACCATTCTGCAACAAACTCTATTTTGGACACATAGGAGTTGAAACTGTTTTGCATTGATTCATTTGAAATCTCTTGAGCATGTCACATATCTACTTCTTCTGGCTCACAAAGATCTGTCTTTTCCTTTGATTCAACTCCATATCCAGAAAATACTTCATCAAGTCAAGATCAGTCATTTCAAATATACTCCTGAACTAAAGCTTCAAATTGTTGATTTGAACTCTTGAGCTTCCAGTTAAGAGCAAGTCATCCACATAAACAAAAACTACAGATGCATGGCCTCCTTCAACTCTAATATAGAGTGTAGGTTCACTACTGCTCCTCTGAAAACTGATTTGCGGTAGAAAGCTATCTATCTTCGAGCACCAGCACCTTGGTGCTTGCTTCAACCCGTATAAGGTTTTGTTCAGCTTATATACTTTTACTTCTTGCCCCTTGATGATGAAGCCTTTTGGTTGATCTACAAAGATCTCCTTATGTAACTATTCATTCATGAAGGCGGATTTAACATCCATTTGATGCACCTCCCATTCCTTTTCTACAACTATAGCCAAGATCAATCTTATTGTCTCTAACCTTGCCACAAGTGGAAAGGTCTCACTGAAGTCCACTCCTTCAATCTGTGCATACCCCTTCACCACTAGACGTGCTTTATATCTACTAATAGAGTCATCTGGATTCATTTTGAGCTTGAACACCCACCTAAGACCAATTACTTTCCTTTTGGTTGGTATGTCAACAAGTGTCCAGGTCTTATTTTTATGGATCATTTCCAACTCCTCCTGCATTGCACATTTCCACTTTTCATCATTCAAAGCCTCCTGTATATGAGAGGGTTCACACACTGCAGCATTACTTCTCTCATAGATGTCTGCCAAGCTTCTTGTTCCTCTCACAGAATCATGGCCAATATCTTCTTCTTAGCTTTCAACACCATTTTCATCTTCAAAAATTTCATCATCAACCATAGAAGGATTAGTGAAATTCACACCTATATAATACTTGACAGGTTGCTCACTATCTTCTGCAATTGGCTCTTGTTTTATCCACTGCCAATTCCATTGTTTGTCTTCAAGAAAATGGACATCCTTACTCACCTTGACTTTATTCAGATCAGGAAAATAGATTCTATATCCTTTTGTAACTTCTGAATATCCCACAAAGATAGCAGGTTCACTCTTTCTGTCCATTTTGCTTCTTCTGACTTGTGGTACATAAGAATAGCATAGGCTTCCAAAGATCTTGAGGTTCTTGAGCTTAGGCTTCACGCCACACCATATCTTATAAGATGTCTTTCCTTTAAAGGCTCTGGTGTAAAGCCTATTTAGCAGGAAACAAGCTGTGCGTGTAGCTTCTGCCCAAAACCTCATGGGAAGACCCTTCTCCTCTAGCATGCATCTCACCATCTCTATGACTATTCTATTTCTTCTCTCCACCACTCCATTTTGTTGAGGGGTGTAAGATGTTGTCAACTGATGCTTGATCCCTACTTCTCTGCACAATAACTCAACTTTTTTTGAAGTAAATTCTCCCCCATTGTTAGTTTTGACTGACTTGATTTTCCTGCTGCACTGATTTTCTACCAGATTCTTAAAGTCCTTAAAGATGTCAGCTACTTCTCCATTGCTTTTAAAACAGTAAAGCCAAGAGTATCTAGAATAATCATCAATCATTAACAAAAAATACCTACTGCCACTCAATGATTCTTTAGGCATTGGTCCACACACATCCA
Organism: Erythroxylum plowmanianum; assembly: GCA_025531925.1. NCBI lineage: Eukaryota > Viridiplantae > Streptophyta > Magnoliopsida > Malpighiales > Erythroxylaceae > Erythroxylum > Erythroxylum plowmanianum. Next base: position 38,689,522 of record JANVCQ010000006.1, on the reverse strand, counting down.
AGTGGACCAGTTGCAATGATTCGCTAGCTCTCCATGATGATCTAGGAAATGGGAGTCTGGCTTGCTTCCCTTTAAAGCATGTTCTACACTGAGATCCATCACTTAGCTCTACAGGAAGGTCATCAGCCATATTCTTTCTTACCATTTCCTCAAGACCTCTCATATGGAAATGTCCCAATCTTTTGTGCCAAAGATCTGTCACCTGAGCATTACTAACCAAGGCAATCTATTGCACATCTTCCATTCTCAGAGAAAAGCATTTATTTTTCACTTTAACTCTGAGAATCTCCTTTCCAGTTGGATCAATAGTTCTGCACTCATCATTTTGCAAAGAACACCTTGAACCCCTTTTCAATGAGTTGTGCTACACTGAGGAGATTATGGTGAATCTTAGTCACAAAAAAGAACATCTGAAATTGTGCTCAGACCTTCCTTGGTACAAATCTCAACTATCCCTTTCCCTTCCACTGAAATACACTGACCATCTCCAAGCTTCACATTTGCATGAAAAGATCTATCCAGCTACGTAAACATACCAAGGTTAGAAGACATGTGACCTGTACAACCATTGTCTATGATCCACTTTATCGAGGGTGACTCCATCAGATCACAGGTAACAACAAAAAGTTGTTCTTCTTCTTCGATGACTTGAGCTTCAGCAGTAGAGTGTCCATACTGATGCTTACAAATTGCCTCCATATGACCCTTCTAATTGCATTTTCTACAAATTACATCATGATTTGACTTACCACAATGAGGGCAAGGATTATACTTCGCATTTTTATCACCAAACTGCGCCTTGGATTGACCCTTTTGTTAATTCTGATTCTTTTGTGCTTTGGAACCTCCCTTCTACCACTTCTTCTTGAACTTCTCTTGATCAACATTCTTTGTGGATGCCTTATAAACACCCTCTGAAGTATCACCCTTCCTCATCAGATGTCTCTGCTCCTGTGCTTGCAGAGCACTTACAACTTCGGCTAGCTTAATACTGGACATGTCCTTCGAATTTTCCAGAGATGCAATAGTTGCTTCATACTTCTCTAGAACTGAGATCAATAACTTTTTGACAGTTTTTTCATCTTTAAATTCCAAATCAAGAAGCCTGATCTGATCAGCTAGCTAACACAACTTTTTCGCATAAACTTTGACAGACTCACCATCTTTCATCTATAGTCTATCAAACTCTCTCATAAAGTTGAGCACTTTCATGTGCTTAACTCTTTCATCTCCCTGGTATTCTTCCTTCAAGAAATCCCATATTTTCTTTGCTGAATCCATCTTCATAATTCTTGTAAAGATGGAGGGAGTTAAAGCCTAATACAAACATAATTTGGCTCGAGCTTTCTTGGTGATCCTCTCCCTTAACCACCTCAGCTGAGGTATTGTTGTATCCTCCACAGACACTTCAACCGTGTAATCATCTTCAACAAGTTCCCAAAGATCCTGTCATTGCATATACACTTACATTTTGATTGCCCAGACTACATATCCTTCACCATTAAACACTGGAGGTTGTAGGCCTTGAGATAAGTTCTCAGCCATCTTTGATGAACTTCTCTAAATCACAACACTCCAAGGATAATCATCAACGTCGGATCTTCAAGAAAGCTCACTCACACACTCACACACTCATAGGTCCCTCAAGAAAAAAAAAGCTTTGATACCAAATTGTAGTCATTATCTATCACACATAAGATTTATTTGATTAGTTCAAGTGGGGAACTGATGAGTTACTTAGCAAGAGAAAGACTAAAGAAGGCTTAACAGGAAAGAAAAGAAGAGAGTTTTGAGAGATATTGGAATATGGTGTAGATCAGAGAAATTTTCGATTGCATGTGTATTACATACGTTGATGATTACATCTTTATACACAATAACTATCACTAACAGAAAGAATCACTAACTCACTAGCTAGCAATTAGTTAGTTAGTGATAGTTATTATGTATACAATACAGACAGCTCCTCATTCCTTCAATATGACATCACCTTCATATCCTATGAGCCATCGCTGCTTCAACCTCCACTTCTCTGGGTTCTGCAAATTTTTCATAAGCCACAAGGGCAACACCACTTTTGTCCTATCGTGAAGTAAGAAAGCATTAGTTAGCATATCAAGTTCTACATTCATGTTGTAGAACATGTCTAGATCAAAGAATATAAACATTTATTATGATTTCCACATAAACCAAATCAAAGTAAAATGAAAGAAAATACCAAGTTGACAGAGAATACTCACTATATGAGCACACAAATCATAAGCAGATCTATCAGCAGTACCATCACACTCAATCCATCCATAAGAGCACTCTATCTCAACATCCCAATAGTTAGTTGCATAATGAGCCATCTCATTTGCAAGGCGTTGTTGGAAACGCAATCGTTCCTTGTCAATGCCAAGATATGTTAGGAAAAGGTATACTCTCCCAATGAAGTAGCCTAATGTTTCATTTTTAACTGTTCCCTACCAAGTAATGCGCCATGAAGATATTGTGAGAATACTTACAACATTAGTCCGTTAGCTCAAAAACAGCTCTTTTGTAGGACGAGCAAATTAGGTCGAGATTAATTAAATCAACCCCTGAAACTGCTTCACCTAGCTGCATCATCCTTGTTGATTGGTCAGAAACCTGTAATTCCCTTGGGAGGGAACTAGACCTTTGGGAAGAGGAATGAGATTCATAAGATCCAAATAAGACTAAGACCTCTTCGGTCCTGTATAGGAGTTCCTACAACAGGGTTACTTTTTATTTTTTTTGTTAGTACATGAATGTATGAAAAAGATGAAGCTCAAGAGATCCTGTTACTTTGTAAACTTGGATTGAAAAGTTTGCCCGTTGAGTTCTGCCAATTATTAGAAATCACAAACTTATATAATGAATCTTTGACCTATAGATTCTCAAAGTGGAATCAACCACTCTTTGGGATAAACACATTGTAAAGTAATCAGAGGGAAATTACAGCATGATTGGACTAAATTGGGTCAAGCACATACACTTTTACTTCATGAAATTGAGATAACCATGCAATATTTTCAAAAGATCAAAAGCTCCTATCTCTTTTTTGAGTGCATTGCTGGCCATTCAACACAAGATCCTTAAACTCATAATACTTCCTTGCTTCTTAAAACCATCACATAAAGAGTGTGGATGAGGAATTCTAGCTCTCGTTAGTCCAAGATTTATATTTAACAATTTTCATGATAGCTATAAAATATTTCAAAATTCAAAATAAATTTATTTCCTTTTATAGTTAACGATTTAATTCTCAGAAGGAAATAAAATTATATGATAAATGTTTCCTTTCTTGCAAGAACCTTCATTATGAACTTACCTTATTACAAATGATTTATCTGAAAGGATCATACTAATTATGTAGGTCGTACATTATCTCCATGATCACTGAAAGAGTTTTAGCAAAGATAAACGTCGAAATTATTCATATTCAAATAGATTTAATTGATTAAGGATGCAAGTGAAGTAACGACTAATTAAGGAAATACCTATTTAAAGAAGAGCAAATACAACTGTGAACAAAAATTGAACGATATATAAGCTTGCGAAGCTATATTGTCGAAATTCATCAAAAACATACACATTCTTGAAAGTTATATCTTTGTAAAAATTCTCTTGTGCATTAAAAAGTGAAATTATGTTAAGAGATATTGCTGAAGCTCATATCGAGCAAACTTTATTTTTATTTGAGAGCTTATAGAGGCTAGTGAAATACTACTATTGTGAAAGGTTAAAGAACTTTGAAAAAATTAACTTGTAAGCTTGGAGAGGCTCGTTAAACTACTACTTGATTTTATAGTAAAACATTCGAGTTGGATGCTTGAGGACTGGACATAAGCTTGGGTTATAAGTTGAATCAGTATAAATCGATTGTGTCATTCTTCTCTCTCTCTCTCTCTCCTTATCTTTTATATTTCTGCATTATATTGTGTGTGTGTTCATTTTAGCAAGAGACTCCTTCACTTTTATAATAAGTCCCTTATGTTTTCAACTTGTTGATGGTTCTTATCATTTTAACAGGTGTCTTCTCTTTTTGATTATTTTTATTAGGATATATGTTATATATATCTAAGTAATTAGTTTTGGAATTATTTATTAATTGGACATATAAGATATTAATTGGATAATGACTTGGATTCAAAAGGTATATGGATAATCTTCTAGATGAAAAAGAATCCTAGTTGAAAAAGAATCCTATCTTGGATTGGACTCTATTATCATGTTGATATTGGAATTGTTTTACTGTTGGACATGATGGTAATTGGATAGACTTACTACTGAATTTGTTAATATTGCAGATAAGTGAAACTAGAAGGATGTGATAGTTGTGTAGTTGATGTTGGACATTGCTGTCGTGATGCGTGCATGAATGGTGAAGGGAGAAAAACATAGGGCTGAAGTTAATCTCTCAAGTGTGTGTGTGGTATACAACATGTGTGTGCATTAATTGTCAAATGAGTTGAATATACGTATGTGTGTGAGAGACAAAAAGTAGTTGTGCAGTGAGTGAGTCTTCATTGGTGGGTCCATAGGTGGGTCCTCATATATACTAGAAGTGAATCTCCACAGTGATTATTTTGCCCACATCTTTGATTGAGAGTAGAAGTCCAGTTGCTAACATTGGTGTGCAAAAGATTGATGAGACGTGCGTTATGTGTCCATGAACAACATTACAGCTTGCATCGCATATGAGGAGATCAACTGAATAACATGACTAGTTAGAGAGCTACGGTGTAGTGATTGTGGGTGTGAAATGGTTTTTGGCATATTGAAAAATAATGTGTGATAGGAGACATATGCGACAGTGTAGTGAGTCGATGATGGAGCATTAGTATTGCACACGTTTTGAGTTCATGATATAGTAAAAATCATCTTCGATGAAGTGCGTATTGGTTATTGATTGAAGAAACACTGTGACTTATTCTTGTGAAGAAAGAGTGAGCTATGGTGAAGAATTTTAGCTGGGTTATTTCGAGAAGATAAATACCACAGGGAAATCTTTATTTTATCTTAAGTATATAGTTGTTCAATTCTTAGTTGATTAAATACTTAAGTTATTTTTTATTGTTCTTTCATTAAAAGTTGTTTAGAAAAATCCTCTAACAAGGTTAACACGAGTCGATCGTATTATTGGGTGTGAAATTCTTTCACGAGAAGTGAGGATGAGAGATAGTGTCAAGGGTTAAGTAGTGTCGGCTCAGTAAAGCCTTGGGTAAATCTATTGTACTTCAGTGAAAGTTATTAAGTTGGGTGAGGACCCTGCAGAAGTAGGTAAGGTGTGCCGAGCTGGGTTACCAAAATTTTGGTGTTTTTATTATTTCGATTTTGCTTGTTTTTATTTTGTTGGTGTCAAAGAAGTTTGCGAAATAGTTAATACTCTTGGTTTTTCAATTGGTATCAGAGAGAGGTCATCGATTCAGAATTTGGTAGCAAGTTGGTGCAGATTCTAGTTTCGCAAACATAGCCATAAGAAAAGGAGCATCGATTATTAGGTCACTGCCGTTAGACGGATGTAACTATCCTCCATGAAAATCACGGATGAAAGTCTTCATCCAAGCTCAGGGCATGAAAGCTTGACATTCGGTAGTACACGGTTGGATGTATCCGATGATCATTGATGATAATGAAGGACAGTTCAGAAAGATCCATCTGAATGGACAAGAGACGAAGAAGAAAGTGTACTCAAAAATTCACAAGCAATGCATACGATATTCAATGCTGTTGATGAGGGACGCTTCTCAATGATTTCGGCCTGTGAATCGGTAAAAGAAGCATGGGATGCTTTGCAAACTATTTATGAAGGGTCAAAATCAGTGATAGCATCAAAACTACAGATGTTAGCTGTGTGGTTTGAAGAGCTGAAAATGGATGAGAATGAGACTATCGAAGACTTTCATGAAAAGTTGTGAGATATAGCAAATCGGGCTCATCAATTGGGGAAGCAATACTCCAACGTGAAATTAGTCAAAAAAATGTTAAGATTGCTACCTCCAAGATTTATTTCAAAAATTGCAGCAATAGAGGAGACTCACGACATTGATAATCTGTCATTGAAAAAATTTATTAGAATCCTTACAAACTTTGAGATGAATCTTTTAAGAGGTAAGCGAGAGAAGAAGAAAGGATTAGCATTGTAAGCCAAGATTGGTAAAGTCGTGAATGACTTAGAAGATGAATTTGATGAGAACGGGAAGATAGAGCTATTAACACGAGAGTTCAGTAAGTCGCTGAAGAGAGTGACAAAAGACAGACCTAAGTTTAGGCAAAAAGGCAGGAGCTCATTGAACAACATCTGCGAACAACAAACCAATACTCAGAAGGGAGAAGGAAAGGTAAAGAGAATTCAATGCCATGAGTGTCAAGGCTTCGGACACGTTCAAACGGAGTGTGTTAATACCATGAAGAAGAGAAGAGGAAAATCCTATACGAGCACTTGGAGTGATAACGAATTTGGAAGTGAAGAAGAAGTTATGAATAATGATGCGTTAGTTACTTTGTACAGCAACAGTCCAATTATTTGTTTAACAGTAATCGAGAAGGAAGTAACTGAAGACGAAAAAGTGAGTAAATAGGAAAATTTCATAAAAAATGCAAATGATTCAACTCAAAGCTCAATCTCAAATCATGACAGTGATGAAAGTGGGTCAAGTGATAAAAAGGAGATCATTTACGAGTCTTACGAATTAATGTATAAAAAATGGGTGAAAATATGTAGAAACAATGAAAGATTGAAGGAAAAGAATCTCTCCATGAAGAACACCATACAAGAGTTAGAAAAGAAATTGATGTTGATGTCAGATGAGCATAGTGAAGCTAGAATGAAATTGTTAAGTATTGAAAAGGGATTGAGAATATTGAATGGAGGCACAGAAAAACTAGAAAAGTTAATAGAAATTGGTAAGGTTTAGGGAATCTTCAAGGCATTGGCTATAAGGGTGAGTTCTCTAAAATGAATGAGGAGAAAAATAATATGTCCGGATCTGTCTGAGAAGAAGAAACATCGAGAAAGAATCAAAGATTTGTACCGACGTGTCATTTTTGCATAGTTGTCGGACACATAAGGTCGAGATGCTACAAGATGTTACAAATGATGTTTCAAAGGAGTCAAAATCGAAAATCTAGACACTCTCCATTAAATTTTCAGCAGCATCACATGGTATCGAAGCAAGCTTGGATTAGAAAGAGTCAAGTATAAGTACAAAAATGTAGTGAAGGAAAAAGAAGAAATTATATAGATACACAGTTAGTTACTACTTTTAAAGTAACTGATCAAACAGAGGACAAGTCAGTTACTTCATAAGAAGAAACCAAAGATTAAGATAATGTGAGAAGGAATAAGCCCAGGTTTGAGATCCTTCGAGGGGCACAGGGATAGTATGCTTTACGTTTTTGAAATATTTTTTTTGTGTTGTTAAAAAAAAACAAAAAAAGAAAGATTTTTTTTAGTTCTTTAGTTTTATGTTGCTATTGTTGTCCCATCTTTTTAGTAGTTTGTATTGTGACTTCTATTTGGCTCTATCGAAGACTCCTCAACTCTCTCATCGGTATGGATTTCTCTCCGGCATCTCTCTATCTTTCAGGCATATCTCTTAGTGTTTTGAATGGTGGTAATTTGTCTTCATGGCATGCTTATAATTCTTCTGCTGGTATGATTATGCATTTTGATACTGTTTTGTCCCAAGGGGGAGACATCAGATTGTTTATGGTGAATGTTCCATTCAGGGGAAGATTTCAAGGTATATGCGTGATTATTCATCATACTTTTCGGCATCTTTTTGTCCCAAGGGGGAGAGTGGATTTGTGAGTTTGATGGTTATATGTCCAATTATGTTGTTTAGGGGGAGTTTCATATTTGTGACAAACAACGTCAAAAGGGGGGAGATTGTTAGGATATATGTTATATATATCTAAGTAATTAATTTTGGCATTATTTATTAATTGGACACATAAGATATTAATTGGATAATGACTTGGGATTCAAAAGGTATATGGATAATTTTCTAGTTGAAAAAGAATCCTAGTTGAAAAGAATCCTATCTTGGATTGGAGTCTATTGTCATGTTGATATTGGAGTTATTTTACTGCTGGACATAATGGTCATTGGATAGAATTACTGTTGAATTTGCTAATATTACGGATAATTGAAATTAGAAGGATGTCATAGTTGTGTAGTTGATGTTGGACACTGCTGCCGTGGTGCGTGCGTGAGTGAATGGTAAAGGGAGAAAAACATAAGGTTGAAATTAATCTCTAAAATGTGTGTGTGGTATACTGCATATGTGTGCATTAATTGTCAAGTAAGCTGAATATAAGTATGTGTGTGAGAGACAAAAAAGTAATTGTGTAGTGAGTGGAGTGATGGTGCAGTGAGTGACTCTTCATAGGTGGTTCCGCAAGTGGGTCCTCATATATAGTAGAAGTGAATCTCCACAGTGATTGTTTTACCCACATCTTTGATTAAGAGTAGAAGTCCACTTGCTAACATTGGTGTGCAAAAGATTGATGAGACGTGCATTATGTGTCCATGAACAACAGTACAGTTTGCTGCGCATATGAGGAGATCAGCTGAATAACGTGACTGGTTAGAGAGCTACGTTTTGTGGTTGTGGGTGTGAAGTGGTTTTAGGCAGATTGAAAAATAATGTACGATAGGGGACATATGTGACAGTGTAGTGAGTCGATGATGGAGCATTAGTATTGCACACGTTTTGAGTTCATGAGACAGTAAAAATTATCTTCAGTGAAGTGGGTATTGGTTATTAATTGAAGAAACACTGTGACTTGTTCTTGTGAAGAAAGAGTGAGCTGTGATGAAGAGTTTCACCTGGGTTATTTCGAGAAGATAAATACCATAAGGAAGTCTTTCTTTTATCTCAAGTATATTGTTGTTCAATTCTTAGTTGATTAAATATTTGAATTATTTGTTTATTGTCCTTTCATTAAAAGTTGTTTAGAAAAATCCTATGACAAGGTTAACACGAGTCGGTCGTGTTATTAGGTGTGAAATTCTTTCACAGGAAGTGACGTTAAGAGATAGTGTCAAGGGTTGAGTGATGTCAGTTCAGTAAAGCCTTGGGTAAATCTATTGTACTTCAGTGAAAGTTATTACGCTGGGTGAGGGCCTCGCAGACATAGGCAAGGTGTGTTGAACTGTGTTACTAAATTTTTGATGTTTTTATTATTTCAATTTTGCTTTTTTTTTTATTTTGTTGGTGCCAAAGAAGTTTACGAAAGTTTGCAAAACAATTAACACTCTTGGTTTTTCAATTTTCAACAGGATTTATACTTTAACAGGCTCTGTCGTTTAACAGGATACTATTTTCTAACATGCTCCTATTTTTTAAAATTTTAAACAGGCCCCTATCTTTATACGAATTGAAAGTAACTTGCGAAAAATCTTTTTAAGTCACACATAATGCACCCCTCTTTTGCATGCGTTTGCTTTATCATTCGATATCAGAGCGAGGTTTCACATTTTTTTGTTTTACAACACATGATAGATCATGGGAAATACCTTGAGAAGTTTTGAAGGACAAATCGTCTCAAAGCCTTCTTACTTTAATGGAAACAACTACTTATATTAGAAAGAGAGAATGATAATCTATCTCCAATATGTAGATATTGAAGTCTGGTAAGCCTTCAGAGTTAGAGCTACAATTCCCACTTCTGATAACGTAGAAGTATGGACTGATGCTGACAAGAGAAATGCACAACTAAACGCTAAGATAAAATATCACCTAATATATGCATTGTCTCCAGCAGAATATGAAATGATATCTTACTGCTTATAGCAAAAGAAATACGGGACAAACTTCAAGTTACCTTTAAAGGGTCAAATGAGGTAAAGAAATATAGAATAAGTCTTTTGATACATCAATACGAAACTATTGACATGAAACAAGGAGAGACTATAGACGAATTCTTCGGATGCTTCAACAATATCATCACCACCTTGAAGAATCTGGAAAAAATATATCTCAATGATGAGCTCGTAACGAAGATTCTAAGGTCACTACCAAAGGAATGGAGATATGAGGTAACAACTATAGAAATAGAAAAAATATCTAGTTACCATTTCACTCTACTGGCTATGAGGAAATTTGATGATCCATGAAACTAAGCTTAAGAGAGATGAAGGATTCTCCTATTGAAAAGGAATGACACTAAAAGTAATTGACGAATCAAACCGTGATAAAAGTAATACTGAGTTGCAAATAGATGGAGATGACGAGTTCAACTTTATGGTCAGAAAACATGTCTGCATTTATAAAAAGAAGCTAATGAAGAAAAGAGAAAGAAATAATAAAGTTGGAAACAACAGGTTCCTATCAAAAGACAACAACAATAATAGCAATACACAAAACAATCAAATCATATGCTATCACTGCAAGAAACTTGGACACATAAGACCAGAATGTCCTCTTCTTCAAAAGGACAAGTTAGAGAACAAAAAATCTAGAAAGCAAGTGATGACTGCGGCTTGGTTAAATGAGGATTTTGAAAACTTTGAAGAAGAAGAGCCAGAAGAATTCAACAATATTTGCTTCATGGTTGAATCAAGTGACGGTGAGGTATATTATTCTGACTCTGATATTAAAGTTGATGAATTGAAAAATACATATCATGAATTATATGATCAGTACAAAAGGTTGACAGTGAAGTATTTCTAAGAAATTGAGAAGTACAAGAGCAATGATGCATCTCTAAAGAGTAATATTAAATCATTGGAATTTGCGAATAAGAATTTGACAACTAGGAATATGTCTCTTGAGATTTACTATAAGCAAAAGGTTTCTGAAAAGGAAGCTCTGGAAGAAAGAGTAGCTAAGTTGAAAAAGATAATGCTAAAAATGATTTTGATAAGGTAAGACAGTTAGAAGAAAAGTCATCGCCTTATAACTTGAAAAGGAGAAAAGTGCTAGAAATATCTTAACTTTAGAAAAAGATCTAGAAAATTTCATTGGCGAAAGGAAGAATCTTAATGCATTACTTGGTAGTGATAAATGCATTTTTGGTAAGGTTGAAATAGGATAAAATCTCCAATCTCCAATCTCCTAATCGCCCTGATTAAGCTTCCCTTAAATACTTGCGTTATTTCCATTATCTCATAAATTTGGATCCTTTTGCCCATGCATGCACAACCTCCATGATATCAGGCCGAAATGAACTCACAAAATTAGCTACATCTATTTTGACCTGTCAATCAAATATTAAAAAAAGAAAAAGATTTAAGCACTAAATCAAATGATTGCTTGAGAAAAAACTGTCCCTAATAGATGCTTAAATTTGAGTATCACAAATCTGTGGGCCAAGTTTTATCCAAAGTCTAACTAATCTAATTTTGTGCCATTTAAACAACTTAATTTTGCAATATCGATACTATCATAATTTAAATACATTATTCATTCTTCAATGTTACTATAATCTAGTCCCAAATCCATGTTAAAACCATGTTTTGAGTTGCATGCAAAGAAGAAAGACAAAATCATAAAATATACCAAGCAAGAAATCCAACAATACCTTGCATTCAAGCTGAAGTTGCCAACCATTCGAGCTGCATCTTGAAACTGAGTGAAAAGCAAGTTGCAGCATCTTGAAGTTTCTCCTGCCAAACGAAACAAGAGAGAAGAGACACTATCTCTTATACCTTTATGTCCTTTAGAACACCATTAAACATCAGCTCTGTGAGGGTCAACTCATCTGCACTACTAATTTCATAAGCAGTCTTTCCCTTTAATTCAACAACATCATCACTTGTGATATATCTGCAATTAAAACAACAGTAGCATTTAGATATCAGTACCAAACAGTCATATTCAGTATACAGCAAACTTTATTTACAACATATTACAACAACTAGGCCAAACAAGTAAAAACTGAACGTCACTGAGCTACAATGACTATTAAATAGTGGGGTTCATCAATCACAAAGGCATGGAGCATAACTGCATAATCATGCATTTGAAAGATTACTTTTAATCCCTCTCTGGTACATAGTAATATGGAAAGGAACTAGAATCCTTCAAAGGGTTGCATGAATCCCTATATATGCAGATGATTAATTTCAGAACTGTAGAACATACACAAGGCATTTCAATCCATCTCTTCCAGGATCCATCCCACAACACGAAAGAAACAAAGCCAAGCAGTAACCAATATAAGTTTGGTGGCATAAAAAGAAGATTTGTGAGGAACTTGCCAGATGTAAATTCAAACCAAGACATCACTAGAATTTTCTGGTTTTAATTAATAGATTATTCCTTGTGAAAAGTAGATTTTTTAAAGAAGTGGAAAGATTCTTACCCTAGTCTCTGAAGAACTCTTTTCTAGCTTTAAGCTCATCTTTGAAAGCCAAGACAGTGGAAGAACGCATTGCTTTCTTGATTGACTTAACCTTAGCAGTTAGTTCATATTTCGTGTGTAAAACTCTAAGCCTCTACTCAATAAGAGGAGATTTTGCAATTTCATGCTTTTCAAACAGATGCTCTAAAGCCTCTATCCGACAAATTGCCTTTTTGTATGAGCTATTTTGGATCTGAGATTGAGGACATTAGAAGCTAACAATTAAAGGGAAGGAAATTCAGGAAAGAGACGAGGAAGATAAGAAGCCCGGCATTATACATAAACAACATATTAATACCTTCATGTCTCCTTCAGGATCCAGAGGCAACCCAGTAGGTTTCTTAGAAAGAATTTTTTTTTTTAGTCCATGAGATGTTTTAAGAGGATCTCAACTATAAAAAGGCATCTTTAAGTCATCCACACCTAGACTAATCTCCGCTCAAACCGGGTAGGTTTCTTGTGGGAAGCAAAGTTCTGGCCTCAAGTTTTAAACGACTGCATACATGAGGGGGGTTCGAATCCTTAAATTCTAAAACCTGTTTCAATGTGTTCTCTCAAAATTCTAATGGCAAGAGAGAGGTTTTTGTTCCATCGGAATTGTTTTTGTTTTCTGTCACTTGTTTTTACTGAAAATGTTATAAACATAATCGACACAAATTAAAAATGTAAAAATTTACCCAAAAAAACTAAAATAAAGGACTTTTTTGAAAAACTTTAAATTTAAGCTTCTAAAAAACCTTTATTTTAGCTTCCAAAAAGGCATTTTCTATTGAAAAGTGCCTTTAAATTTTACAGCCAAATACTCCTTTTTTTTAAAATAATTTTTGCGGTGAAAAAAATGCTTATTCACCATCCAAAAGTTGAACCAAAGAGGCGCTAAACTAGAAAAAATCAAGCATTGCTTTGAGTCATAAAGTATGAATAAATAATTGTGACAAAGCTACTATATTGAAAAACAAAAGATATTAGAGGAATGACTCCCAGGAATGGAGCAATGTCCAAAAATTAGGAATAAAAGTATATGTTATCCAATCATGATTTCTTACCAAGTTTTATTTTTTATTCCATGCCAATTCTTCTCTCCTTATACCCATCAAATAAGCACACCCTCATTTGAAGCCTTATTGACTAAAAAAATTTCGATGCGCATGCAGATATAATTTATTAAATTTTCTTTTTAATTAATTTAGTGAAGTAATGTATAACCCATAATAATATATAAAGCTTATTTTAATTAAACAAGTTTTTATTTTTAATTTTTATGTTAAAAATTTTAATTAACCATATTTTTATTTTTTAATTAAAAATTAAAAATTACAATAAAAATAAAAAATAAAACTAAAACTAAAACTAAGCAATTTGGACTATTTTTATAAAAAAATTGAAAATTTAGATTATTATTAAAAAATTGCGTAAAGTTTGGGATATTTTTTTATGTTTATCTTCAAAGCTGATTTTCTTTTTAACTTGATGACTGGAGGAAGATGATATCAGAGTTGAAAACGTTTCTTGTGAAGGAAGCCAACGACGTCGTAATTGAATTTATTACGTCCCGAAGGGAACTGTTCTCCTCCTCTATCTGTCTCAACTGTGTTTTTCCATCTCCACCGCGTCTTGGAGCTATAACTGATCGGAGTTACGTCTCCGGCCGCCGTCCCTCACACCATAATTAAATTTTTTTGTGCTCTGAGATTTTAGGGTGTGTCTGCACTAATTTTCAGAATCTCTTTTATTCTGTTTTTTCTTTAACTTATATATCTTTTCCTTATTTAAGCAGTTTGTGCATGTGATATTTCATTCTATCGACCTTACAGGTTTCATCTGGGTTGTTTGCTGAATTCAAAGTTAATTCTCGGTTAGTAATTTGCGTAGCACAGTAAAAACCCTAATCAATTTTTTCGTTTCTCCTGCACAACAAAAAAAAGAAAAACCCCTAAAAATCTCCTTATGTGTAGATTTTGCTTTTGATGTTATAGGTTTGCCGTTTCACATATCTCCATCTTCTTTATATATGGACGCCTGTTCTAATTCTTTGTTCTGTGCTGTTGTAGGTTTTGAGATTCTCTGAAGCAGAGTTTTTGCTTGCTCAATACTGCTTGCCACGACTTAAGTATGGTATGTATGGTCTTTGACCCTTCTTGTTTCATGCATTGTTATGTACTTCCTTGCTTGTGATGATTATTCTGAGCTTTTACTTTCTATTACCTTTACGGCGGAAAGTTGGCTCTGTAATGTACACCAAATGGGCTCGCTTCTTCGAAGTTGCCCGACACTTCTTGCCCTTTTGCTGGTGATGATTATTCTGAGCTTTTACTTTCTATTACCTTTACGGCGGAAAGTTGGCTCTGTAATGAACACCAAATGGGCTCGCTTCTTCGAAGTTGCGGGACACTTCTTGCCCTTTTGAATCAAGGGTGGGCATGAAGTCGTGGAATAGCATGTTGATGGCTGTCAATTTTGTTTGTGTTCTTGTTTTGGATTAAAGTCTTGTTGTATGTGTATGAACTGCTTTTGAGACCAAGGCTTATTCTCAATTGTGCAGTACATGGTTTTCTAAAGTATAGATAAAAGAGATGAAATGGAATCATAGGGTTAAAGAATTATGATCAATCGTTTCTCAAACCTCCTAGATAATTTGGGGGAGCCTTTTAAATCACTATACGGTTGTGAATTCTTAATTTGGAGCTTGTTCTATCCTTGGCTTCATTATCCTCATGCATGAATGTTTCTTGATACTTCAAAACCTTGTGCTGCGTACTGGTTAACCTTGGAGTTAAGTTTATAAAGCATGGATTAAACATTAAATTGTTTTCTTTTTCGTTGTGGCAGAAACATAGCAATGCTTTGTTGGGACAAAGATGCTGCGCTTTGTATCTTATTAATATTTTTCCCCTTAGCATAAAATTAGGGTATATAAATGGTGCTGTTAACCAAACAAGATAGATGTGTCACTTCCAACATGCTTTTCCCAATTGGTAATAGAAGACTTTTTTATTGCCATGTGATTACGGTTGCCTGCTGGCAGATAGTATCTATATATCAACACTTGAGAGTCTTTGCCTTTGATGGACTATCTTCATTGCTAGGGGCTGTTTTGATGGGAAGGATGTAACTGGTTTAATTGTCATATTGACTAGGAAGGGAAGAGGCAGTCTGTGCTGCAGCTATTTAGTTTTCATTTTATGCCATCTTTGAAACTTGCAATGTCTTTGTACTTTAAACCAGAAAAAGAAGCATAACAAGACTGAATATGAAAAGAAGAGATTCAAGTTTATCATCTTGATTGAAATAGCAAGTAAATGAGCAGGAAGACTATGGATTTAACTTTATTTATTAATTTTCCCAGGCTGCGAGAATTCTTGCAAACTTAATTGTGATGGGCTCTGGAATCTTGTTGAGAGGATTTGTTCAAGCATACCGCCAGGCACTTGCAAGTATGATTTTCCTTCCAAATTCAGAACATAATATGGCTGTTTTTTTTCTTTTTGTTTAGAACTCTAATAGTTATATGAGTTCACATCTATGCTACACAGTTCACTTTTCAGTTATATTCATAATCCTTATTTCTTATTTGGATATACATCTTTGAATTCTATTCTAGATGCTTCAAAATCTGGTGTCGCTCAAGAGACAGTGCAGAATCTTAGGAGAGGGAGCAAAGTCATGGCTGAAGCCGAGGCAAGGCAGATTTTAGGCATTTCTGAGAATTCAACATGGGAAGAAATTGTGAAGGTTTGTATAAGCATTCTACTTTCTGATTCATATCTTGGTAGGACATGATACTTTTCACTATACCCTCACCTTGTGTAACTAGAAAAAGGAGTGAAATTTTATTCATTTTAAACTTTGAATTGAATGCATCATGTGATGTTTCAGCTTAATTAATAAGGCTCCCAGCTATTTAAATGTTTTTCAAATTTTTATAGTGTTGGATCAAAAGTTAAGTTCCTTCTAGCCATTGGCTTTAAATATTGTATAGAACTTCTCATTCATGCAATAAGAGCTTAGTGGACTTGATGTTAGTTTGTTCTACATTCCTATAAAGGACTTCGAAACAAAAAGTTTTTGTTATTTAAGGTATTACACCAATTAGTTAAATATTAGAGTGATGCATGAACTTTGCAAGGAAGATTGTTTTACACATACTTAACAAGTTGAATTCTTAAGGGTACTGTTGTGCTGAATAATTCCAAATGTTCTCATTGCGTACTCATAATATCGATTGTTCTTTGCATGTAGAAATATGACACATTGTTTGAGCGGAATGCCCAAACTGGAAGCTTCTATCTCCAGTCAAAGGTTCATAGAGCTAAAGAATGCTTAGAAGCAACATATCAGAAGGGTGAGGGAGCTACTAATCCATAACTTGTGTAATCTGTGTCCTTCCAAAATTCTTAAATTCGTTTTTGATCTGCGTGATATGAGTGATGTAAGTTAGATAGGAAAATTTCAAATGTCAACTATAGTTTTTTATCCTTCCTTTTCACACTGTCGTTCTCTTCGTTGTATTTTGATATGTGGATCAATGTTTAATGACTCCAATGCATCTGGGATTGCCTGTGCCTGGATCAATTAGGGAAAAGAGAAGTAATGCTCCTTGTTAGTTCAAACTTTCCGTGGTCTTCATTGCTGAAGTTGTGTACTGGATGGGTGTCATTAATAATGATAACCACTGAATAACATTCCAACTTCAGACTAATATGGCAGGGCAGGCTAGAAATAGTGTTTATGGTTCTTGCTTGGAGAAAAACATCCAAGAGACTACAGAATTCCTGTAAAGTGATTAGCTCTTAAGAAAGTTTGATAACGTGAATTTTGATTGTGACTGCCACGAACACAAGCACTTTCATCTTAAATTGCTTATCATTTACAGACGTTATGATGGGAGTTGCAACTTGAACGTTGAAAATGCAGTTCTTGGAAATTTGGATTAGAAAAGCTTAGTATTGTTATATAGCTTTCTACATGATGGTAGATAGTAACTAGAAAGGCCTGAAATAAGCTTTTGATACCCTTCACGTGGTTTTTGTCTTTACAGATAGGACACAGGCCTTGTTGGTCTCACTTAGCTGCTTTCCCTGATTGACTACTGTACTTGAAACTTACAGGCATACTCAGATTCAAAAGTAAATGATTCCAACCCCTATTTACTTTAGCAGAAACACCGATTTTTACATTAATTTCAACTTTTATGATATTAAAAAATAACTTGGTCATAAAAGTTCGTAGACCGTTTAGTTGAGTCTAATTTTTAATGTTGTCGAGCACGCAGATGTTTGGAATTAAAATATTCCTGTTCTGTTCCAGGAAACCTCAATTTACACGAAGTTGAGTAATTTTTAAAGGGAGAGCTCCGCCTCCACGTACCGCACCAAGTGAGAGTGCTGTCATACCAGTTTTAGAAGAAGCATTAGCTTTTTTTTTTTTTTGTTGCCCACGAGGTGTTTTAAGAGGGTTCCAATTATAGGAAGGCACCTTTAAGTTATCCATTTTTAGACTAATCCCCGCTTGAATCGGGTAGGTCCCTTACGGAAGGTAAAGTTCTGACCCTAAATTTTAAACGATTGCATACATGAGGACAGTTCGAACCCGTGACTTAACATTAGCATTCTTCAAAAAGAAAGTCAACTTTCAAAGCCAAAGAAATATGAAATCAGATCTGAACCTAGTCATCAAAAGGGCAGCAAAGTTTGAACACAAGAAGTTCCAAGTAATCTGCAGAATTGGGCGGCGCCGTTTTGACTGCCTTTTCGGCTCTGATCCAGCTCCCATCCCATGGCTTTCGTGATTCGATGTGACCAAACAACGCTCAGGAGATCTCAGCACGAGCACACAAGATTTTCTTTTCTAGTCTAAAGCACAGATTTAATAAAGATTGATGAAGAAAACACGCTTATCTCTCCAGATAGGCTAATCAAGCAAGCATAAGATAGTAAAAAGTAACAAAAAGGAACAATTACAAGTGCCAAGGAAGACCAGATTCCAAATCAGAAATAGTGCTTTTTGTCCTTTTCCCAGCTTATTGAGTTAAATCAATTTTGTCTCATTCAACTATGGATTCAATAATACAGAAATTGAATTCAGCCATTCCATAATATAAAAACATGAACATTCTCATTGTTCCAAGGAATTCAAAGCATCCATGCCTTACGCGTTTATAATATTTACTATTATTATTAATGGAACGAATGAATTCAGATGCGAGCAAAGACTGACCCCTTCAAAGAAGCTTCTAAAATTAGTCATTTACATGTAAACATTGTCAAAGTACCGAGAAGGTAACAAAGAAATGAATCACAAGTGTGTGGATTCTACTACAAGTATTCCTTGTTATGATGCTGATTTGCAATTTAGCCAATAGGGTTATTGTGTATATATTATCTTTTCCATGACTGACTGAAAATCAATAAATCATTAAATAATGTTTTTTGATCTTATAAATAGTGAAAGAACTGTTTTTGATAATTTAGATAATGATTTGTTGGGTCTAATCATTATATATACTACTTTTTATTTAGAGACTTCCAATGGTTCATTGTATTCAATGCCTTTTCTTATATTGACCCAACATTATAAAGTCTAATACATCTTTTATAGATATCTTCAGATCTATTCTTCATTGATGTGCAAGATTATACCTTCTTGATTTATCACTAATCCAAATGGGGAAAAGCTATGTCTAATATGTAATTACTAATGGCATACTCCGATACACAAGGGCTTCCTATTTTATGAGAATCGGATTACATTAAAATTACAAGATTACAGTTGAATTTGGAAAAGTTTAATAGTACGCAGTTTTACTTTTTTTTTAAATCTTTGGATTGGACCGAGACTCTAGACTTAATTTAAAGAGAATTTGATTTAGTTAACAAAAATAACTTTGTTGTATTAAATTAATAAAATGATATCGTATTGTTAAATGAATAAATATGAAATTAATAAAGATAATATTACAAAATACTTAAAAGTCTAAATTTGAACGATTTGGCATATAAATGAATCAGACACATTTAATGTGATACAATAATAAAAATAATTTAAATAATACTATTTATAATATAAAATTATCCCCCGACTTGTTCAAACCAACGAAGGTTGGTAGACGTGGAACAAACCAGACCGGAGACTTGTCCGGGTCTATATAATATAAGATCAGACTGATGACTTATACGAAACGTGTCAAAAATTGCTACAAGAAGCAAACGGTAACGACGCGTAAGTCAACCTTTTGTCTGTCTAATAACTGTACGCTTTCCACCGTCACTTTTGTCGGCTTTGGATCACTCGCGCCGAATTCCATGACAACTTGCATGCTTTGGAGTGTCCGAGTTTCACATGAACTGTACACCTGTTGTCTCAATTCCGTTTGCTGTTCTGTCTCATTCACCATGGAAGCACATGATCAAGACATCTACAAATCAAATGACTGTTTCAATGTTTTCTGCAGAAAATGGAGTCTTTTACGTATTATATAGTAATATAGGTGATCGTTTGAAAGCAACAGACGTATCAAGTTCTCCATCTTCGACTACCCTTTAGTTTTCTTTACAAGAAGAACCACAACTCCACGCCTGGAGGCCGGAGGGATGGACGGTGGGAACATTACCTTCGCATCGCGACATGAATGGTGTATACATGGTGTGCATAAGCATGCATGCATGCAAGACAGCGACTTTGGTGTTATGTTTTTACCATGTACATGACCTCCTCCTACAACGTACGACTAGATATGGTGTTGCGGTACCACAGCCTGGTCGGTTTTTGTTCAGAGAGGAAGTAGAAAAGAAGAAGACCGGAGCTATTATATAAGCAGACGTATTCATTTGGATATAGTATAGCTGAATGAAGAAGAGGTTAGCTTATAGTCGAGTTACGTTTACGTACCTTGGATATACTATAGCTGTCGATAGGAAAGAAAAAGATAACTTGTAATCTGTGCTAAGATTATCATTTCCTTCTGATGACTTATTTACACATAAGTTTCATGTTTTCTTTGAAACCATTCAGTTTGATGTTGTTCATTTGACAAAAACTGAACTACTAAGAGATAATCCTTTTCGTATAAACAAAATTACGAAATACATAGCACTTTATTTCTTAATAACCCTTTTTCAGGGATACATGTTCAACTTGGATGCAAGCAAGCAACGCAAAGGAAAAGAAAACATGGAGTCTATGGAAATTAAAGCAACTGAAAGGAGAAGCACAACAGGTTTTTGCGTAAATTATGATCCTGGGTTGTTCGGATCGAAGTTCCTACTATTCATAGGATTATCAGAACCAGGATAAGAACTTCCAAACAGATGAAATGGAAGTCCTGCAAGTTCTGGTGGATAAGGCAGATGTTGATCAGAAGACCTTGATGAAGAAGAAGAAGATGTTGTTGATGAAGTCCGTTGCAGAAACGGTTCTCTACTGTAAGAACCTGGTAATGCATAGTGCATTCCATAGTCTCCACCTGGGAAAACCTGCTGATGTTGAAAGACATTAGCGTATGGTTCATATGCTTGTGGAGGAGGGAGAGAAGCAATTGGATTCGCGGGTCCTTGTGCATGCAAATCCTGACGAGTGGTCAAGTAGCCTAATTCACTTCTTCCTTGAACTCTTTCCGGGAAGTTGAGCTTGGCTTTGCTTCCTTTGAACCTAAGTGCAGCTTCATCATAAGCAAGTGCTGCAGCCTCCGCTGTATCGAAAGTTCCAAGCCATACACGAGCAGCTTTCTTTGGATCGCGAATCTCTGCCGCCCACTTCCCCCATGGACGTTGCCTGACTCCTCTATAATGTCTTCTCCTGGTATTCCCTTCAAGAATCAACCAAGAAATACATGGCTTTTTAAGTATTCAGCGACAAATATAGGCTAAACATTTATAAGTAAGATGTCCATATTCCATTCTATTTTTCCTCGTAAGATTGAACTTTGAAGTATTGAACAAACGGCTAGAGAAAGATTATGGAGCAAAATAAAAAACATTAAGGTTGGTTTGCCATTTGGGAGCTTAAAATGAAGTGTAAGTGTAACCCTAGATCAAAGCCCAAGGTGGAAGATGATCTATTTAAAAGGGGATCTATGAACTTAGGGTTGCACTTGGAAACAAAGAGAAACGTAGAAGACAATCAGTATTTTACATATTACTTCGATTAGCATCACTTTTGGTATCCATAGTTACCTGCAATTCAAATAAACGACAATAGGAAGTCAAAAGTTGGAACACAAAAGTTATGGTAGCTAGTTCATCAAATCATTATCACATCAGATATATGATGTTTATCGATCTGCTAACTAATAACTGCAAGCGCTAATCAGGATGAATACTATATATATACCTTGATCTTGGATGGGTTGAGCCTGTTGAGGCTCTGGGGTGTCGGATTGCTGTGTAGGTGTAGATGAAGATGATGAATCTTGCAAAACCTGATCTGGGTTATTGGGGTTGCTTCCCATAACCTGAGCTAGGGCTGAAACCATAACGTCCAGGTCATATTGAGACCGAGCTGAGTAGACAGGGAAGATGCGATCTTCCTCTTTCGTCTCCGGTTCATCGGATGAAAAGGGCCTCTTCCCATGTCTTCGATGATCCACCTTGTAAGTTGTTAAGTGTAATATTGAAATTACTCGAACTTTCCTCCCTAAACAGGCATGCAAAAGCTAGGAATCACTCATGCAAGAGCTTAACTAGGTTTTTACCCCATTTGAAGATCAGAGAAGTGGACTATATGGTACGAGCGAAGAGAATAAGAAGGAAAGACCGAAGAAAAAGAGGGATGGGTCTTGGTGTGAACTTGAAGAAGTGTCCACTGAAAGTTAAGAATAATACTTTACTGTTGGCACATCAAGGGATGCATATCAAAAACTTCATCGTTCATAATTCAGATGTACTCTTTTTGTTTTTTTTTTACAAAAAAAATTAACCCAAAAAAATCTAACTATCGGACCGCTATGCGGTACAAAGTTCCTTGCTTATCCCGTTGGATGAGCTCCACTACAGACCACGGTGGCTCCTGAAAGTAGTGAATTCCGGGATTGGCTCCGTCTGCAATGACGGCTAAGTTATCTGCACATTGGTTTCCTTCTCGTTACACTTGCACCTTCCAATTTCATTAGATGAGCCCACGGGTACCTCCAAGCAAAAAAGTATTTTCATACTCTTTTATGATAAATCAGTATGAAATCTCTGAGCTTTTTCATATTTATATCAAAAACTTTTCGTCTATTGCAAAAAGTGATTCGTGCATATCCTTTTATATTTTTTACCAAACTTTCACGTTGTTCTATCCAAATTTTACGTGTCGAAAGTTCATTAATCAATTTATATTAGAGGCTCTTTACTAAGTTTATCGAAAGATTAACATTCAAACATTGAAATTGATCCAATTGATGAATATAATTGGAGTTATTGGAAAATTTACCGCATCAAACCATATGTAGTGTTGAGAGTGTAACGTTTCACATATCATCAACATCCGGTAGAACTTATGCTAACACTCTGAGTCTAAAGATGTCTAGCTGTCTGCAACTTTGTCCTAATTAGTTGAGATATTGTTTCTAAATAACTCATAAAAAGAGAAAGAAAAAATTAAAAATAAAAATAATAAGAAAAATAATTTTACAACAACAATAATAACATCTAGTAAAAATTTCGCAGATACTCGAAATCTGAGGATAGATCCAGCAAAGATGCTATTTCCAAATGACTCGTAAATAAAGTGAGAGAAATAATAATAATAATAATAATAATAATAATGTTGGCGATAATGACGAATAAGCAAAACTTTCTTTTAATGCTTAATTGCAACCATGTTTCTAATTTAATTTTTTAGGTGTCTTTTCTAATTTGTACATTATTTTTTATAATCATAAATATTTTAATAATTATTCAAGTTAAATTACCAATTAAATTTATAACATGTTCCATTGTATGTATTAATAGTTTTTTTTCTATGTTTTTGCTGAAATTATGAAACAAACATGATAAAAAAAACATAAGTTCTTAAATTTTCAGGTAATATAAAAGGACTAATTGCATGGCAATATTATCAAGGAAAATTTTATTTTATAACAATTTTTTTACTTATTATGAAATAAACCCCATAATAATATGCGATTATCCTCTGATAGGAATTCATCGAGCCTACAAAATTTGACTAAACTTGTTAAGCTTTTTATCATCATCATCACACCCAATCTAAAGTTTCACAATAAATTATGTGCATGTAACTTGACGAAGGATTATTGATTATTGGTTACAAATTTAGGGATGACCGACTAAAATACGCATTATGACAATTCACACACATGCCAGAAAAAAATAAACAACAATCGTTTTCAATAACCCGATCTGATCGGTAGCGATTTTCTTTCTAATTGATAGTGGCAGAAACATTGACTTGAACATTCTCCACTGAAGCTGACTTCATTGCTTATGGCATAGAAAGCCTATTTTTTCTGACAAATAAAACAGGTCCTTGGCATTAATACAGATGCTTGGCCGACGCTTATCTTAGACCAGCCGCCCCATTTTCTCAGGCATTCCGTGTGTGAGATAGTTGTAAAACGTGATGAAACAAAAGGCGTAATGTTATTAGTATTTAATGAGATGAATTGAAAGTGAAACAAACAAATAAGCACTTCATAAAAACGTCACCTAAAAGTTTCCCATTTTTGTCAAATTCATAACCAAATAGCTCTGTTTCATTGTCGAAAAGAATGGGAGATGGGGTTATAGACAAGTTCCAAACTGACAAAACAAATACAAAATTGGTCCCACAGAGATTTTATGAAATCAAATTTGAGAACAATGGCCATTAGACTGTAACTTTTGGTCCTTACTTCACCTTTGCAAGACAACAAACTCTCTTCGATTGACTTGGCAGTTCTGCCATTTACATGTATAGTGCCAGTGCATCTGTGATAGGCGCCTTGCTTGATTCATCGCACAGTCAGTCGAGAGTAGTAAAAGTAACTACGCAAAGCTGGAGGTCTCTGAAAAACTTGTCCAGCCATCGGAAATGAGCTATATATAAAATAGTAGAAGCGTGGTGTTCGTGCATATAACCTATACTGACAAACATGATATTGGCTTTGTTACCACCAGCAGGTATTTGGCTAAGTGGGCAAGACGGACGACTCATTCCAAAGCATAGGAGAAAATAAATTACCATATGTACACTTGTTTACGTGATTATATATTTGGTTGAATGTTTCGGGATCGCATGTAGGTTAAAAACTGGGTTGGAAGTTCTGCTAGAAGTCCTTGAACAACAGAAATTTCTCCACCTGCAAATATGAAGTTTATAACCACCAAACTAAAAACATTGGATTCTGGTTGATTACAAAGTTTGTTACACTTACTTTGAACGTCTCGGAATGGTACAAAGTGAACTATATCACGTGAAGCAACACGTCCAGATAAGGTTTCCAGTCTCTCTCCTTTATCAGCATCTAAAATCTGTGGATCAATAGCCAAAGTTCAGAAACTGGAGCTCTTCAAGAAATAATGGGGTTTCTAATCAAAACTATCATTATTCCGGTAATCAGACTTTTCACATTTTCGAAAAAAGGTACGAACGTGAAAGAGGTACCTCCATTTCTTTGAAGTCAGCTCCTCCAACCCCAACAATGAGGATAGATAATGGTAGGTCAGACGCTTCCACTATGGCATCTTTTGTTTCTTGTAGATCAGTAACAACTCCATCCTACAACAGTCAAATACTAAAAAGTCTATTTGGATTTCAAAAAAGTGGTAGTTTAGGTCTTTGAAACAGCATGATGGCTAAAGTTACAAGCACTTGATGGAACAAAATTTGCCAATTCTTGAAAGAATCATACCGTAATTATTAACAAGATATAATATTTTCTTGCTCCATTTGCAAGAGACTGGCTGGCAATTTGTGCAGCTCGGTTGATCACAGGTCCAAAAAGTGTTGGCCCAGCCAGAGAAACATTGTAGAGGGCAATGGAATATGCCATCATAATTCCATGGATTCCATCAACCTGAGAGAGAAACTTATGCATCATCAATGGGCGATCTGTGAGTAAAGAGGGAAAATCATGGGGCAAATTGATGCAACACTCACCTCACAGTCATTCATGCTTCCGCTCAAATTGAAACAATGATTAACTGGACCATCAATAGGCCGGGCTCCAAATCCCCAAGCATAAAAGCGCTTGTCAGAATCATAGAACTGCAAGACCTCTCCAACTTCTTCAATTGCCTGAAAATTTTGTCCTTTTGATTGGATGGTCTAACCAGATAAACAATAAGAAAAAGAATAGGGATGGACAGTAATTATTCACCCGTTGATATTCATTTAGCCGTCCTGAGTGATCAATGTAATGCAAGGAATCAGGGAGGCGAGGATTTCCATTTGAAGCTGAAAATGATATGAAAAAATTAAGAAGATATTAGAGAAACTTTAATGTGTTTGATGATTTCTCATTAATAATTATCGGGATTAATCACACTAAGGCCCATATGGTATTCCTAAGTTTCAAAAAGCTCTTTTGATTTCAATTTGATGTACAATTTGTCAATCCTGTAGCAAAAACTAAATGAGGTACCAGTAAAATCAATAGCCACCATGAAGCTCAGTTCAAATCCTGCTCTCTGGTAATCCAAAAAAGTATGTTGGTTGCTTTCAGAGAATTTGTCTACATACAGCTGGCTTTTTAGTACCTGCACTGAATCAAGTAAACTCAGAATTTTGAAGCTGAAAATAGAAATGTAGTTACAAAACCAATTAACTAATAGAAAAACCTTGTTTTGTTGATTGGGCCCAGCAAAAGTGGGTAAAAACAGATTGCCACCTCCCCCCTTCGACTGAAGATTTTCAAGGTCTGTCAGAGATTTTTGAATTTTTCTGACAATTGAATAACAAAGACCACTGTCATGAGGTGTATAGACATGGGGAGAGAAGGATGAAAGGAAGATCAAAAGGAAACCAGCATATACCCAATCAAATCATGTTTGCCATTGCTATTGAAGTTGAAGCACTCTATGATTAGTGGACTCTCCTGCAGATTACATAAGAGTATAAAACATTTCTGCAAAATAATAATCAGTAAAAATATGTATTTCAGCGTATAGTGCAATTACTGAACTCTACCGATTGTTGCCTATTATTAGACACATCAAAACAAAAAATGCTCCAACTACAGCAGATCCCTTTATAGATAGTATGCTCCTCAGATGAGAAAGAAAGTCACACATGCTAGGAAACTAGCTCAAACCAACAACGAATGGGACAGCATATTAAAAATTGGAAGTAAGAAGCAAAGATTAGATCCATATCTGGATGTAAGATTTATAACAGTTGCCACCTAAGCCCAGATGAAGACAAACCTTACCTTGCTTCCCACTTGTTGCATGTTCAAAAACACCGGTTTCCATGTGGGGTTGTAATCATTCTTTAGCACTTCTGTTTTGCACACAGGTATGGGTGGCCCTCTCTCAACAGTTTTAGAGATAACCAAAAAAGGATCCTTCACGCAAAAAAAAAGACAAAAAAACAAGTAACATATCTAGTTCCTCATAACGTATTTAATTAAAGAAAGAATAATAACAACCCAGTAGTGCATACAATTCTGGAGAAGAGATCCATGTGCTCCAGATCTGAACACCTCAATATCAATTCTGTTGTAGTTTTTGAGTTAATCAATTCCTCTGCATGTACAATAAATTGACCACAATGTCCTTGGTGACTTGATAAAGTAGAATCTTCTCTACGTACGAGAGGCAAGGTCAGCGTCCGGTCTGGTTTAATAACAATCTGCACAAACAGAAAGATGAAACTAGCTTAATATTCATAGTGATACGTATTCAAAAGCCTATCAGATTATTTAGTTGTTGCATCTGTAGTTCGTAACATTAGGCAGTAGTGCAAGGGTGTTATGACACTACAAATGGTGGTTGTCAATCTATAATGCTACAACAATAAAGGAATAAAAAGACGTCTTCATTTTATACCTCAGGCAATGCACAAGATGCTTCGCCAAGAAACTGTTGCTCTTCAAGCTTAAGCATCTGCACTCATTAAATTGTTTGATTAGTCACATCTAACTTGTGAGGATGAAACATTTTCCACGTTCAATAAAAACCATTCATTTCCTAAAATATGCAACACTTAAATTAAATGGTAACAGAAAAGGCATAAAATAATTGCAGCTCAAATTCATACAGAGGTTGTAATATTCATTAATATAATTTCACATCTCATATTTCTTGATTTTGACTATCAACTTCGAAAGAAAATGAAGGGCAAATAGACTGGACCAAGCAAGAAAATTAAATGCTCTATTGTTGATTTTGATTGGTATAGTCACAGTAAAATATATGCCTCAACTTTTGTTGGTAGATTATAAGATGACATATTAAATGCTCTATTGTTGATTTTGATTGGTATAGTCACAGAAAAATATATGCCTCAACTTTTGTTGGTAGATTATAAGATGACATACATTGACATAAAATAAAAAATGAAACAATTTATAATAAATACATTGACATAAAATAAAAAATGAAACAAATTTATAAAAAATGAAACAAATTTATAATAAAGTAACACGACAAGAGGGAAGGGACAGAAGTCCATAGCAGTAAGAACATACCTTTACATCTACATTGTGAAATTGAGAGTCAACATCGTACACACGAAATCTGCAGTAAATGTAACATATTGCACAACAATGAGCAAAGGGTGCAAACTTACTGGAGAAATGTGAAGAACTAGAAAATGTAGACTTACAATAACATCTGATAAACTTGAAACTGGTACGTAAGAGTATGTTTTAAAATCCACGTAGGATTTAATGAATTGAGAACCACTTCCGAGCGGAAAACTTCAGTAAGAGTTCCATCTTTTGCTTTTGTGTAAACAACGACCAGAGGATCACTCTAAAGATGATTTCATTAACAGTAAGTATTGAGAAGCATGAAACTAAGATACACATATCCCCTAATACCTAGCATGTAGATTAAACTAATTGAATAGACATGCTGTTATGTTCATTGGGAGTGCAACTTCAAGATAATCACAGATGAAACACAAGCAACCATCAAATCTGATATGAAGTGATGGAAATTTTTTTAAATGAAATGATGTAGTATAAAATTTTTTAAAACATATACAATTACAAACAGATGGATGGCTCTTCCAAATATATCTGTAGTTACATGTTATGCACAACATCCCCAACTATCTCAGCCAAATCTTGTCGAATTCAACATTAAGTTCCCAATTTAATAAACACTGTCACTGCAGAAGATGAGAAACAACTAAACAAACATGAAGTGGTAAGACACAGAGAATTCTGGACTTTAATGCCTCTTTTAAAAGGGAGCTTCAAATTGAAGAATCAAAAGTTCCAAGCCCATAATGCAGTTTTGATTGATCTCTAATGTATTTCGCCCATTCTCTATTAAGACCTAATGTATTTCGCCCATTCTCTATTAAGCTACAGATGGAAATCGGATAACTGTTTTGAATATATAAAACAGCACGGAGACCAACCTTGGAAAGTACGTCCCGGTCACGTAAGTTTGTCGCAGAAAAGGATAACTGCATAGCCACAGTTCCCAAACAAAGCAGTTAATACTGAAGACTAGAAGAGCAAATTAAAATATCAAAATCTTGTATTCGCATTCAAAGTCAAATTCAATAATGAACAACGAGATAAGCTTAAACAGAATATAACATTTGTTACAGCACGTAACAACTCAACGCTCTTAATGAAGCTTGGCAGAAGGCAATACTAATTTTGAGCTAAGCTATTGATTTGAAAAACTATATCACAGGAATCAAAAACCATGTTTCTTGATCAAATAAACAGTAAACGAAACCAAAATTTGAAGGCGCGATATTTTCATCGCTTCAAGTACCTAAAGGCAACTTAAACCTAAGCACTAGATGCATTCAAACACTACAAAATGCTACTCCTAGAAGCACCATGATCTTGATTTTACGCACACTACACACTCCAAGCAAGCTACCATAACTTCTCCAGATTCATAACAGGTCCAGATTCAAATTCTACCAAGTCAAACCCCGAAACATGCTCTAGGCAGTACAAAATTAAAATAACTGGAAATCATACACAAACAGGGACATAGAAGCATAGATAGAAGACCTCGATCTGAGCGGAGCAGCTACGAACGCCGCGAGCCTTGAGAAAGTAATCGACAGCTTCGTTGGTAGTGTTGCCGGAAGCAGCGAGTGCAGTACCGCCGACGGCGGCTCTACCGCCGGCGGCGTCGGAGCAGCAGTTCCCCATTTCACTCGATTCTAAAAGCAGCGACGCAGCTTCTTAGCTCTCAAAACATCAAATCAATGAAAATCCAAACAGAGCAATGTCCAAAACAGAGCGTATACATACAAACACATACATATATACATATATATAATACCAACACATTTGTGGTCCGTCAAAAGCCTCCCTTTTAAGTTTCGACTCTTTTTCTAAGGGGAAGAAGAGAAGTTACCTTATTTTGAAAAAACGCGTTTGTAGAAAAGCGCGTCTTCGTTTGGCAGTTCGGTACAAAAAAAGCTGGTACAAGGCTCGGATCTGATGCGGAGCAGTCTACTTTTTGCTTGCAATTCGACCTATGGGAACACGCAAGCTGGCATTGGATGGTGGGTGGAGATCCCATAAAGTACTCCTACGTTAGTATGAATTTACTTTTGAGCCCCTGAATGTTGCGCTGGCTTTATGAGATTGGTTGGGGCGTGTTAGGAGTTAAAACAAACGGTCACTGCGGGCTTTAAGGCAATTCAACGCGCTTCAACGACGTTGAAGAAAGCTCAAAATGTAAATAAAATAATGACGGTATCTTTGTCTATACCAATTAAAGAATTTCTGGGAACTTGAATGGCAATTAACTAAGTTGATAAGATTACGTATTATTCTAGTACCGTCCTAAATCACGCGGGTCTATTGAATTCATTTCATATGTTTTGATTTTAGCAATAAATGAGAGAAATTCGGAGAAATTGTAAGTATCCAGGTTTCGATTTATAACTTTTATAAATTATTTTTAGAGTATTTTTCAAGTGTTATAAAATGAATTATCTTAGAAATTTTTGTAATTTATTTAAAATATGTAATTATCAAACTATTATAAAAAATTTTAAAAATTTTATTTTTAACCCTTGAAGTTACGAATCTTTAATACTTGTTATTTGATAATTTGAAAGAATTACAGAATATTAATGGACTGAATATAATAACATATATTTAAAAATTTAGGCATTAGAATGAAAATAATTAAAAAAATTTGTACTTCCTAATTCCTAACCTCTCGGATCCTGTCTTACGTAAATAAATACTCCCTCCTATCTAAAATAAGTGTCGTTTTAGAGAAATACACACTTATTAAGAAAATTAGTGAAATGTTTGATA
>JANVCQ010000006.1:38618131-38636965 GCA_025531925.1 Erythroxylum plowmanianum | reverse complement strand
TATTAATTTTACATTTAGGTTTAAATGTTAATTATCAACTTTCAATTTTAAGTTTTAACAATCTTTGCATAATACACGATTAATTAATTACATACTAAGTTACTAACCCCATTTTACAATTCCAATTTCAATTCCAAATTTTCAATTCTAATTTTCAATTCCATTTTACAATCTTTGAATAATTACAAATTCGTAACAAAATAACATAAATTACTTATCTACGGTATTCTTTAACTTCAATCCATCAATTTCAAATTATCAACTTTAAAAATTCTATTTCAAAACTGTGAAAATTTCATTTCAAAATAATTTGAATTATTATATTAATAATATTGAATTATTCAATATTTATTTTCGTAAATTTTAAAATAAATATTTATAACCATTCCACCATTTTTATTGATACCCTTTTTCTATTGAATTGTTTTATCTTAATTGGACTAACCATTCCACCATTTTTATTCAGCTTGAAGATTTGAAGTTCGATTATTAAAAAAATAACAAAAACCTCAGTACATAGTCTCTTGGGAATATAATAATAATATTCTTTGCACATTCAAGAGACTTACCAACTGAGTTTCTGATAGCTTTTTCCCATGCCTTTCTTAATGGTCTCTGATTGTCGAATTTCAATGTATGACTTAACTACATTTAATCAAAGGGTCTCTCACTCTCTTGACTCTTGGGCTTCGCTACTGTTAAAATTTCCAACAAGACACCACACAACAACAGAGGCGTTATGAAGAGAGACTCAGACAATCAGACTTCTCGGGTAAAAAACAAAAGAAGAGGGAGTGTGCATGAGAGAGGTGCGGCGGTCATTGTCGGAGGGTCGGTGGTCGTGCGGTGGTGCGGCAAGCAGGAGAGGTGCGGCGGTCTTCGTAAACCCAGAGGCCAGATCTACACAATGAGGCGAGGTCGAGGAGGAGAACAACTGGGGAGAGACAGCAACCAAGCGTCGGCGGCGGTGAGACAATCCAGACGCCGGCGACAAAGACGGTGAGAGCGAGAGAGTGAGAGAGAGAGGGTGAGAGTTAGAGAGAAGAGTAAGAGAGGGTGAGAGTTAGAAGACTAAAGAAAGAGGGGTAGCAGACTCGGGGTCGGGAACCGGCGCCGTGGGGGGAGGGGTTGGTTAAATTTTTTTTTGGCAAATAAGTCCTTAAGATTTGTACATTTTGCGAAATGTATTGAAATTTTCCGGTACGTTGGGTACCGGCCAGTACCCATTGGAAAACCCCGATACTGACCGATATTTTTGACCGGTACCGAGGTTGGGTTCTAGGTATCGATCTCCGGTTAGTACGGTATCTTCCGACCGTTATCGACTGGAACGATACGGAACCTAAAACGTTGAGTACAGCATTGGAGGCCTTATTTATGGGGGTGTGCCTTCCTTATTCGAACAGACCATTTCAATCTCAAGAATCTGTTGGAGCAACACTTAACAACATCTCCGCAACAACATTGGTTAAGTAAGCTGATGGGGTTTGACTTTAGAGTTGAATACAAGTTGGGTAGAACCAATACCGCAGTCCGACTATTTGTCTCAGAAGAATGAAGACACTAATATGTTGTTTGCTATATCTCAACCTAATATGTTATTGTTAGAGGATATCAAAGCTGAAATTCAAAACTCTTCTACTTTGTTAGAAATCCAAAAGAGCATCGAAATAGGACAACGTACACTGGATTGGCATGTGAAGGATGAGTTGATAAACTTTCCAAATAGGATCTACATGCTGCCAACTTCACCTTTAATTTCCACCATATTGGCAAGTTTTCATGACTCCACTCATGAAGGGATTCAAAAAACATTACAACGAATTCTTCACAAATTTTATTGGTTGGGTATGAAAACTATTGTCATAAAATATGTGACCGCCTGTTCCATTTGTCAGCGTAACAAGGCAGAACATCTTAGTCCAGCTGGATTATTATAGCCATTACAACTTCCCACAATATGGTCTGATGTCTCAATGGATTTCATTGATGGTTTGCCAAAATCAACAAGCAAGTCGACATTGTTAATGGGGGCGGATCGCTTCTTCAAGTACGTCCATTTCATACCATTGTCACACTCGTACCATGTAACTACAGTAGCAAAGAAATTCTTCGATAATGTGGTAAGGTTACACGACATTCTGAAATCTATTATGAGTGATCGCGACCCTCTATTTACTAGTATTTTTTGGAAGGAACTTTTTCGATTGAGTGGCACCAAATTAAGTTTTCTTCTGCCTATCACCCACAATCCGATGGTCAAATGGAGGTTGTTAACTGTACCATCGAAATATATTTACATTGACTCCAAAGAAATGGGTGGAAAGGATTCTATGGGCGGAATTTTGCTATAACACATCCTATCATATAGTTCTTAAAACTTCTCCATTCAAAGTTGTCTACGGGCGAGAACCTCCGCGTCTGACACCATATACATTGGGTTTGTCTTGGGTAGATATTGTGGATCAAGCACTGTTTGATCGAGATGAGGCATTAAAAGAAATTCTCTTTCAACTCCAACAAGCTCAAAATCGTATGAAGATTGCCTATGATCAAGCACATCGTGAGGTAGAATTTTTTCTTGGTGATTATGTGTGGTTGAAGCTCTATCCGTATCGTCAGAAATCATTAGCGGGGCATCTCACTCATAAACTCTCTCCCAAATTTTATGGTCCTTTTGTAGTGATTAAAAAGATAGGTAGTGTTGCTTATCAATTAGAACTACCTCAAGATTGCAAACTCCATCCTGTTTTTCATGTTTCTCTCCTAAAAAAATTGAAGGGCGTATTATCAACTACAACTCCTACATTACCACCTATTGAGGACGGACGCATTCTTACTATCCCTGGCTTAGTTATTAAGTCCAAGTTGAATCATGGCCGTTGGTAAATCTTAGTGCAATGGAGTGGATAGCAATTGAGAATGTCACTTGGGAAGACCAGCAACAATTCCACACTCTTTATCCTGAATTCAAGTTTGAAGACAATTCAAGTTTGAAGACAAGCTTTCTGACAACAAAGGGAGTGACTTGTAGACGCATTTATGGGGCAACAGTATGACTAATGGCAACAATCAGGTATGAAGATCAAAGGAAAATTGAGCAGAGATTTTTGCCTTGATTAATTTCTTTTATGCTTCCTTAATTTAGTCCTATGAATGGGCTGACTGAATTTTGAATTATTTCCGCAATTATGAATTGCTATCTTGTTTGTAACCTCTATATGAGGAGGAAAATCATTATCAATAAAAACAAGCAATGTTATATCAACAAATCTTGGTAGGCAACTCCTCTTTGAGTTGCAAGGTGATAACTCCCTTTGAGAGTTATAATCAAATTCTTACAAGATAGGTAAATCCAGGAACAAGAACAAACACACAAGTCCTCTCGACGATTTAGAATTGCAAGTACGTCGTCCAGTGACACGATCCCAAACAAAGGGCCACAACACAAATTTGAAGCAAGAAAAAGGAACCACTTACACGCTTCAATGACAACTCGTATTCATAAAATGGCGCTTATGGTAATCAGACATATGATAAGCTACACATATCAAAGCTCTTCAGCATGCAGAGACCACTTTGACTTGGCAGGATTCAACTGCGAGGGCTCAAGCTAGTAGATGATACCTATCAAATATGCTGTAAAATGGGATGTTCGGAGATATTGAAAAAAATTTCTATTCGACTCTTTCACTCCTAAAGTTTTAAATGGAAATTGGGAGATACAATGAATTGAGATTCTGTGGCTGGTTTACTTGAGAGTGCTATATCATGATCCACAAAACATATCAATTTTCACTCCTAAACCGTGTTCTCTAGCCTATATTGAATGCAAGAACTTTACTGGTCAACCAAAATTGCTCTTGTATAAGTGGCTCCTCTTGAGAAGTTTCAGTACTGCAGATTGAAGCAAGATAGGACAGAAGTAAAACTCAGAAGCATAGGATTCAATAGAATTCTTCTTCAGGGACTTGACTCGATTACAGAATTGTCAGATCTTATGTAATCCAACATGAAGATCGGATGATATTGAAATCAGAAGTGGAAGCGAGGAATGCCATACTGCTTTAAACACGCGTTTCTGATGGGCTCTTATGGACTGAGAAGGCTTTTGAGAATTGTATCTGATATCAAAGATGTGGATCACAGGGTCTACTGAACCAGATGAGATGTATAAACCGTCAGGAGACCAAGCCTGATTTATAAGAGCTGACTGAGAATCACTGCTTTCTTGCTTAAAACCGAAAGCATGGATTTCTGTTCGTCTCAGCCTAAAATCAAACAACCTGAGCTGCTTCATTTGAGTCCTGCAGAGGTGGACATACAATCATTCAAACTTCCAAGCAGTAAACAACCACTGAGAAATCATCATAACAAAGCATTAATTTGAAAAGACAAAATTATTTCCAATCAAATATCCTTCCACAACAATGTTATATTTGGAAAAACAAAAATCACATTTGTCTTCCATGTTTGAAGAGTTTCTGGCCATATGCAATATTGACAATAGAAATGCCAGAGCAGTAGTATGTAAATGTGATGACAAATTCAGTTCAATACATTTATAGGTCGATTCAGGAAGGAAAGTTATAATCAGCAGATTTAGCTGACAAGAACCAGGTCCAAAAAGTTAAATGTTTCTTACCCTGTTTGAACCATGAATAGGTTCTGGTCACATGGATTTGGCAGAACACTCATGCATTTACTATCTAATTGATGCTTGAAATTCGCTTTTCGTGCATGAGCATCAAACCCAATGATCCTCTTGTCAGACCCAGCGGACAATATAACCTGCTTTTGATGCATCCCAGCAACTCCCATGACAGCAGAAGAATGTTGATCCCTATGTAACACCCTTGGATTCCATGAGTTCTCTCCATCTGTCTCATTCCAAAGTACAACAGCATGATCACTACCACCAGTGACAAAGGAGGAGTTTTCCCAGGGCAAAAATATGATGCTATTGATGATCCCCTTAACATGAGGCTTCTTGTCTAAGAATGTTACACGGGCTCTCTGCCAATGTGAAATTAGGTATCAGACCTTGTTTAACAAAACAATGAATTGTGCTTTTAGACAAGGAAGTTCAATGCTTATATAGCCATCAATGGACTGACACAAGATACGACAACTGCTACACCATTAATGACAAAGTACGTCTTCTGATTTAAATCTATAACAGTGCCAGCAAATTATGCAGAAATACATGTTAATCCTGATCCATACCCCCTGTGCTTTATTCAAATTCAGGACTGAAATCTGAGAATCCCCACCATCTGCCGTATAAACAGAAAATAGACTATGTCCAAGTGGATGCCAAGCTACATCTTCTGGCCACCTATGCTTTTGAGACATGCAATCTGTGGAACTAATCATGGAGGCACTTGATCTACAATTCAAAGAAGAAGAAATTGAATAAACTTACAGTGCAAGATAGGCAACTCCACATCACAAATTAAAAGTCCATTAAGTGAAATTAAATGCTATTAATACTCAGCATCAAAAATAGGACATTCAAAAAACATAGAGATAAAAGAGATGAAGTTGTACAAGGACTGCTCAATTCAGCATAAACATTGTAAAGTTCCACCGTTGGTGATGACTCATAATTAACACATATTTAGATGCCCCTTAGACAAAACCTTCGTGAGTAATATAGTTCAATATGGTAGCAAAGGCTATCAATAGATTTCCGAAAAGCTATGTCAACCCAATATTTATATTTTATCCAGGTGATCCAAAGTTATCAGATAAATAGAATTTTCACTGGCTAAAAACTTAAGTAGCATCTTTCTTCTTGCATTTGTGCAATGTCTTGTTCTGAAAGAGAATATAGTTTAACCACTGGACTTGTCAAATAGTGTCAGACATTTTTGTTCAAATCCAACCAATAAATATCCACTTCAGATAGTAGGTAAACAATAAGTAAATACAATACAAAATTCCAAGAGTATTGTCTTAAATTTAACAACAGATTAGACCTACCCCCTAGATTGAATTTGCCATAAGTTGACCATTCCATCCAAAGAACTGCATGTATGAAAAATATGAGAGAAGTCAGACACATTAAATTACGGAACGAGAACAGTGCTACAAAGTTCCTTCTGTGTGTGTTCGCATATCTGCACAAGTTTAAAACAGCAATCTCTTTGGCATAATAGTCAAATTTGTACAGAAACTGACAATATACATATTCAACTACTTCATTAATAATTGTATTTCATAGGTTGTAAGCAGCCAATTGAATCTACCCTTACTATCACATCTAAAACAATTGGATGCAAATCTAATGGGAATTGTCCATTCGTTTGCATCTGAAGAATAACAGAAATGATCCATTTTAATACTATTCTCAAGCTTAGCAGAAGGTACCACCAATTCCAATCTATCAGAAGACAACAAAAACTATGTTTTTTATAAAGGAACATAAGTAATCCATATCATTATCATCTCAAGGATAAGCGGAAGAACCATTTTTGTCAACATGCTATCCATTTATGTCTTGTATTTTCATCACATAAGCCATTTAATTTAAGAATTTTTTTTCCCCGTAACCAAGTGATCAAGTTCAATACCTTGTAACAAAAAGTTCATAATTTGTTGGACATAAAGCAATACTTCTCAGCTTCCTCTTGTGCTGACTTGCGATGTGATTGCTTGCATGGCAATGGATTGTGCATGGGGAAGAGCTACTACACACCAAAGGAATCAATTCCTTGTGCTCTTGCTGTTCTGAAATATATATAAGCATTCACTAAATCCCAGAAACATCTAATCCAGACCTTGAAAGTAAGTAATATGGCAAAGTGACTCAAAATGCAATCTTAGATAAAGTAATAAAAGCACACAGATCAACAAAAGTTGAACTGCTTTACCCAAATTCCTTTTTCTTCCTCTATCCTGGACCTCGAAAACTTCAACATCAGAAGAATTTCTGCCATCATTTTCCAATTTTACTTTTGCAAAGGTTCTGGGCTGGGTGGACGGACTTGGATGAGAATTAGATCCAACGGGAACTTTTGCAGGTGACCCAAAAGATTTCGCAGGGTTTGAATATTTTGGTTCAACAGAAGGAATAACAAGCTCAGTTCTGGATTGAGGCTGGTTCCTTTTGGGGCCATCACTAACACGTATGGGGCTGGTTGATACATTTTCCACCCTAATACTTGTAGATGCATTCTCTGAAGAAGCTTTCTCAGACGGCACACCCTTGTTTCTAGTACGTATACGAGCCAATTGCAATTGTGAATCACTCAACTTCTTCTCCGCTTCGACAAGCTGCATTACTCAAGTGATTAGCACTGCCGCGTTCAGATATAGTGCAAACTAAGTCCTCCATATAAATTTTATAAGCAACATAAAAAGCGTTTAGGCATATGAAATGTCCCAAATAACCACTAAAACATGAAAGTCCAATTCAGAAATAAGAAGTCCCAACTTCCCACCTAAAGAAACAGACGAAATCAAACTTGGGCGAATTAGAAACACAAATGCACGGCATTAGCCCAGTAAATAAACGATTTTACTAGTAAGGAACAATTAAACAGACGAAATAAACACCCAGATAACCTGAGATTTGTAATACGTGATTCGTCGTCTAAGATGTTCAACTTCACGAGTACGGTGCTCGATCAAGGCGACAACAGCCTCCTCTGGAACTTCCCCGTCGTCATCCTCAGTTTGGCCTCCTTCTTTAGTCTCGTCTTTGGGCACCGACTTCGGTTTATCCGTCGGCTCATGGCCGTCGCCGCCGCCGTCGTTAGGCTCCGGTTTGGGCTTCTTGAGGAGTGGAGGAGTCATACTCATTATGGCTATTTCTTTAGTCTTGTGTCGCGCGTGAGTGTGTGTGTGTAAGGTTTTGTACAGTGCACACCTGTCGTTGCGGTTGGCCTGCTTCTCGGCGACCGCCAGAAAATGGGGAGATGGACGGGCTTTTGAAACACTAATGTAGAATAACCACGTTTAGGAATGGCAAATGAGAAATGACAACTACTAATAATATTATTAATTATTATATTATTATAATATTTGCCAATTACTAGTTTTTCTTTTATTTTAATTTTTAATTCGTATTATATGACATAAATAAGAGAATAAAAAAATATTATTTTTATTTATTCTTTTCAATCAATTCTGTGTATTGATAATTAATTAGTTGAGTTCAAATCTTTTTACTATTATTATTTATATGAATTCATTTCAAATTAACGGAAAACTGAAAAAGAATAAAATAAGTTGATGAATAGAAAGATGGATTAATAATATAAGTTTTTCAATTTGTTCAAAAGAAATTTTCTATATATTATTCAACTCAAATAAAAATAGCTTTGTGATATTTGTAATAAAAAAAGTAGAAAAATATATAATTGATTGTAATTTAACTAATTTTCATTTGAAATTTATTTTAAAAAATTCAAATTAAATTCTAAATTTTACTCAATTTGAAATCATAAATAATTCTTTTTTTTATTATTAACATGAGCAAAACTTCATGAGTAAAACAAAAGGACCAGTCGCAATCAGTCAGAAGTTGATTTTATTATTAATGATTGCTTATTTCTTTGTCATTCCATTAATGCTGTTCATTTTGGTTATTGTAAAAGATCTGCGAACTGTATAGCTCACACTCTTGCGAGAAATGCTAGTTCTATGACAGGTCTTGTTTATTAGGATTTATTCTTTCTTGCTTGTATTACTTCAGCTTTAGCTGCGGACAATTGTCGTTAACGAAGCATTCAGTTGGATTTCAAAAAAATAAAAGGACCATGCCACCAGTCATGGGAACAAAATCCCCACTACATCCTCTAAGATGATACTAAAACATCCTAGAGGAGGTGATCGTAAAAAAACGACTCGAAGGTCGAAAGACGCCGCATTATTGGCTAGCCAATCCGCAAGTCTGTTTCCTTCTCGAAAGATGTCACATAATTGGCCAGTCAGTCCGCAAGTCTGTTTCCTTCTCGAAACACATGACGAATCTTAACAGTCCACTCCCGAACCAACAGTTGTTGAATCCTCATCACTAGGGAGTTGTGTGCTTGCCGGCTGGTCCCGATGAAGAAAGGATGTTGATGATAAGTTAATATTCTAGTAAAATTTATGCCATAATTGTTCTTTAGGAAAATTAAATAATATGCTACCTTAACCCGAATTATAAGATCACATATTTTGCAATTTGATATTCAGAATGTCTCAAACATTCGTCAACTTTTGTCTCTCCAAAGAGTAAGCACATGACTATGTCAGAAACAGAGCTGGCTTGATAAACTTTTGTTTCTCCAGAGCATAACCCAACACAATAACAAAGAAGGATTGTCTTCGGGCTTTCGATCATACTAACGGATTCATGCACATCACATATAAAGTCCAACAATTATAACTTTTGAGTGTTAAGGATGGCAATGGCTAGTAGCAAGATGGGTTTTTATTAGCTTGACATCATGCAAAGAAAGTAAAGTTGTGAAGTATGAGCATTGACAAGGAATGAGAACAAAATAATGGCAAGAAACGTTATTTCATTGACAGCATATGAGCGCTTCAAAAATTTCTACAACCAGGACGTTACAATGAAAATGTATTGCTGTTCTTCCTTGAGAAAGGGCATCCAGGCGTAGGATCAGAAACAGAACCAGCAAATGACTCGAAAAATCACAGTAAGAGACCAAAAAAAGGAAGAAATCAGATACAAAATTGAAACCGAAGTGCAGATCAATCACCGATCAAGTCATGCATAGTTGGAGAGAACTTCTGTACATAATTCTGTTCAGTCATGACAATCCAAAACTTTCAGCCTTCATTAAGCCATTTTCTCTACACTCATAAGTGGAAAAAAGGTAGCAGAACTTCTTGAGGAATAAAAAAGACCTGGAAGCAACTCACCTGGCTCCAAATGTGATTCATCAAAAAGTGCTTCTCTATAGCCAAAAACAGATTTGTCAGGCCACCCAGAGACATAGTCGGGGTGGATGCATTTTTTCAATGCTGTAGAGGTTTATATAGTTAGTGTCAGGTGGAGAGCAGATTGCTCAATCGCCACCTGATGATGAGTCTGTCGCATTGGAAGAGTCCTCCCCACCGACCAATGTTGAAGGGTGGTTCTCCTCACTGCCATTTGTTCGAGGCTTACCCAATCTTGTTCTAATATTTGCACCCATAGGAAAGGGCTCCTGCATGGCAGAGACAATTTTGCTTCAGTAAATTATGAAGAAATGTAACTGGCATGAAAAACCAGATTCACAAAGGAAATTCTTTGAAATTATCACGGAAACTGCAAACATCTTACTGGATCACCAGCATTTGGACCATCTGTATGGAAGAGTATTGGGCGACAGCGTTTGTCCTCATTCATCAAGCTTGAATTCTGAAAATGGGCAATAAGAGCAGCTTTCCCTTGAATCCTAGCATAAGCAAGAGATGCCACCTTCTCACTGTTAAACTTCTCCCACTTTTTGCCATTAAAAGCCTGAAAAAGAGATTTTCTTATCATGTTAACTTTTGCATTCTGAATGGACAAAGATGGAAAGAGGATTCGATATTTTGTCACGGAAAGGAATAAAATGGAACAATTCAATTGACTAAAGCCTCAACCGTACCTTGTAAAATGGAATGATCTGTTGAGGATCGATCATGTTCACAAATGCATATCCCACGTTACACTTATTCTGTTTAATCAATATTTGTCAGTGGAATAAATTGGATAATGATGGTTAATAAGTATATATAAGTGTGCATGAAGGGCATTGAATGAGTAGCAGCAATAGCCCAGACCACCTGAACAACTTCACCAAAAAATTGAAGAAAAAACAAGAAAGAGACACCAAAGTGAGAAAGGTCGATCCCCCAAAAAGTTACTTGCCTTGAAGTCAATTGGAAGATAAAGAAAATCGTAAGTTCCTCGACAATGCTCATCAATTGCAGCCAGTAGCATCTTGGATGTGTATCTACACAAACCAAAAGTCAACAGATGGAAATTATAATTTATAAGGGAGGCCAAAGAGCAGAGAAGGAGAATGTCCAAAATCAGTACTTAGACATCTGAATAATTGGTGACCACAAAATGATCCTTTTCTGGAAACTTTAGTACTTTACTCTCGACCTTCTGTAGTAAAAGGGCTATGATGTAAACCTGGTCAAATTGGATACCACGCCAAAAGACCATGATAGACTCAAGCAATTAGATTTTTCAGAAATATGATTTCCAAATGGTACTAACAAATTAGAAAACCCTGAATGAACCATGCTTTTTAGAGAGGGAAATGAGGTGAAAAGGCAACTTCCCATCCAGCAAAACAGGACATGCAGATAATTACTATTCAGTTCTTTATCAGAACGCCTAACAACTGAGTCAC
Source organism: Erythroxylum plowmanianum (assembly GCA_025531925.1). Taxonomy (NCBI): domain Eukaryota; kingdom Viridiplantae; phylum Streptophyta; class Magnoliopsida; order Malpighiales; family Erythroxylaceae; genus Erythroxylum; species Erythroxylum plowmanianum. The sequence goes on along the minus strand of JANVCQ010000006.1, from coordinate 38,625,617 downwards.
AAAACAGTTGAGAATTCTTGAGTCAAGTTTGACAAAACTTCAAGAGATAGCATAACTTAAAAAGCTGTGAAGATCCTTAATATAAGCAGGAAATGGCTGAAAAGGCCAGGAGGGTTTTACTTACTTGTTAGGAATATTTTTTATCATTAATGTTGTTCGGTTATCTTCACCACATATAATACGGTCAACGTCAAGTTCGAACTGCTTCTTATCTGAATTATTTGAATTTGATTCAACTCTCCGCTGGGAGAGATTTCTCATGCGTTCATTAGAAGAATCAAAAGAGGTTGGACTTGAAATCATTGGGTTACGCCCAGGGAAAATATGACGAATCTGCTGAGTGTGCAGACCAGTTCTGTTAGTCATGTCCAGCCCATTTCCACCAACATGGGAGAACATGTTGCGGGATGCAATTTCCATAGGATATGGTGGAGAGCTACCAGGAAAACCTAAACTTCCAAGAGAACCCAGATGAAAACTAGAAGCTTCAGGAGACTCTCCTGAATAAGCATGTCGCATGTCCCACAAGGAGGGATTCACAGATGGTGCAGATCCAACATGGTGTTGTGCAAGTGCCGCATTCAACATCATAGGAGGTGCTCTAGGAAATCCAGTCATACGTGGAAACTGATGAGTGAGAACACCATTAGTAAATGTTGTTGAGTTCTGCCAAGTCATGTGATTTGAATGATGCTGCTGGATTGAGTTGGCACTGTTCCACATGTACTGATGCCCAGGAAGAGTACGACTTCCATTTCCAGAAGATCCAAAAGCTAAAGAGAAGTATCATTTATTAAAAAATCAGTGACAACAAAAACAACATAAAAATGAGGGCATCAACTTGAATGTCAATACCAAATGTTATTGTAAAATGAGAAAGATGACAGAGAGTTCATTTTTAGCACCCCAAATCAAAACCCAAAAACAATTCCAATATTCTTTTAATGAATGCTTTCATGCCTTGCTGTGTCACGTTTCATTACTAACCATCTACCCCCTGCTGCCATCACAGTGAATTCTTATTTGAATAGGCAGATCAATATATTACCAAGCCAATCAACCTGTGAGTTGATTGCATCCTCGCATTCTAGACATCAATACCAATAGTAATAACATCCAAACACGTGTGCATATCTGATTATGTCAGTAGAAATGCAGCAGTAAATGTGAATTGTAAACAAATGAGGGAAATGTATCGGTTGCAAACGAGTACTAATAAGAGATAATATTAAGTTCATATTTTTTGTGTTTCCTATAGAATTATACCATTTGACATATAATCACTAATGACTTTAGAGCAAGTCATGTTTCATAACTGATATTGGGTTTAAAGGAGATACATGAAATGCATAATTATGCATTTTAACATTGGCATTAGGCCTGCTATACCTTTCCTCCTGATATAATGATTAAAAGAGGGGCATAAAATGAAGCACAGAGAAAACCATAATCATCTGTCTTTACCTCCTCCACTAATCTCAAAGAGTTGGCCATTTAAGCCCATGCCTCCAATGTTTCTGTTGTTGATCCCTTCTGTCATTTTCGAACCAACACTGCTAGCCATGCCTCCAATAACACTTGAAGAGCTGTATGCGAAACCATTTGCCAAACTGTCATGATACTCTGGGAGGGAATGAGGATGGACATTTAGCATGCGTTGCACACCAAATTTCATTTCATCCAATGAGTGATTTGTTTCATGAAGGTTGATTTGTTTGCCAACAGATGCAAATGTTGCTGGAAATGGCAAGTTGTTAGGCACACTAGAACCCTGACGAGCCTCCATGAATGCAGCAACAGGAGACTGGACAGCAGAACGTAAAACCTGAGTAGATCTATTATCCATGCTGCTGGATTGAATTATACCACGAGAAAATACTGCAGGCAAAGATTTATTACAAGGACAAAGAAAAATTTTGAGATATGTGAAACAACTTGAGCTCATTCACAATGAAGGCTCTGAAAAAAAGTATCATACCCATTCGCTTTGAGGAAAAATCATCAACAGGGCTTTGACATAGATTGCATTCCTCATGCTCCAAACTGCAAAAGAATTCTGATCAGCTTTTAAGCAACACAGAGGTAAAATAAGGAATAGAGAGAAATCAAAAGTCGTCTTGGAAAAGCTGCCACTGTAATAAAAGTCATAACAAAGATACAAGCTAAAAAGTCAAAAAGACATCGAGCACAAAGAATATTTTTATAGAATAAAGAACGGTAAAGAAGCCCATGAAGTAATAACCAACAAAGCCCAACTAAAAACCAATATTCACTTGGAGCACCATTAACAAATAGAGCCACTAGTGTAATTTTACAGTACCACTTAGATCCAAATGGATGGCCTAGTTCAAGCTTGATCTGCTTCCCAGCAATGTCAGTCCTATCTAATGCACAAAGGGCTGTTTCCGCAGCTCTAACATCACAATATTCAACAAATTTCTGATGAGTGTGTGGGCCTTTGTGGACCTGCAAATAACACATAATAATTATAAATTGGAATTTCTTTTACCCATTATAAACTTGAAACAAAATGGTGTCCACTAAACCTCTTACTTGTTTAATTTCTCCATAAGCACCAAAAATATGGCGAAGTTCGTCATCTGAAACAGAAGGATCAAGGTTGTAAACCACTAGAATGCCCTGGTTTGTATCCTTCCACAGTAGATTCTCCTGATATAGAAGCAAAGCCAAATAACCCAAAGTTAAAATCAAAGACAAAAGGCAGAATTATATAAATAAAATAGTCCACAACAAACACGCCAAGGAAACCAATAACAGCACTGCTAAAACCCAAGATGTACATTTTGAAAAGAATGATGTAGGTCAACTTTCGTAGACTTCGGCGGAAGTGATCCCCAGGCACTTTGGGCTGTCTTTTTATCTCCGTATCCCTGAGAACAAAAAATAAATGTTAAACAAGCTTGTAAAATAAAACAAGTTCATTGACTCAGCAGACTGAGGTAAATTGTAGAAGAGTATGGAATAACATGCACCTCAACAAGATCCTTCAAATCAAAATCTTCAACTTTATTATTGATATCCCTGATAAAAACTGATTTGGAAGGATGCCCATTAACAACTGACCCCCTAAGAAACCCTCTGCCATTGGCAACCATTCCAATTAAAGCACATTTCCGTTGGCGCACACTTGAGCTTTCATCCCCTTCCAATTCCATGCCACCGACACTGCTAAACATATCAAAATCTTCCAAATCATCACGATTATATACAGAAATATTATGGCCCAACTCATCAGTCACCCCAGAAAACAGACTATCTTCCGCAGGAAGAAGATCACTGATAGTCTGTGCCTCAATTTCTTCAAGAGATCCAAACTGCTCTTCTTCCTTCTGCTGAGATCGAACAGTTTTAACAGGTTGATCAGATTGAACATCAGTCCCCAATCCCACTGCATAATTTGGTAGAATGTATTGTCAGTCCTCTAGTTATAGCAACAACATATAATTACTCTCAAATTTTAATAAATAATGAGGTGCAAGGGATGAAGAGATAGAACAAAAAAATAGTGACAAAGGAATTGAAGGAATACTATGTGCCATGTTGATTGGCATGCATAAAAATTTGCCGAGGAATTGTAAGTTATAACTAATTCAAATGTTTGTTTTAGTCTGCCATATGTAGCCTCACTGAGAATATGACAAGGAAGGAAATCACAATTCAAAATTGAACAGTCTCATATTTGGAAAAAGAGCCCTACACTTTCTACCAAATACATCAGATAATGAACTTGAGAATAGACTGCTCTCCCACTGAGCGCAACTATAACCAGCCATAGTTCTTCCCAAACTATATGATGCATGTTGTCCAGACAAACTTGACCAGGACTCTGAATGATGATCCACAGAATTACTTGCAGTTTTGTATGCACTGGCCCTCATTTCATCAATCTGTAATTTTTCTTTCTGATCTTCACCAAGAATTGATTGTGGCACTTCTGAGCGATCAATTAATGTTGACCCAGTTAGTGAAATTGAGTCCAAAGGTGATGAAGCAACCAAATTCCTACCATGAGTTAGAACCATTCCATCTGTTTTCATTAGGAAAAAAAATGATATTTTAAAAATGATTTACACAAAAAGTTTCTAGAAGCATCATACAAATAACTGCAAAAAGCATAAAAATCTGAGAATAGTTCAAAAGAAATATGCAACACAACAACAAAGAATCAAGGTGAAAGTTTATATCTCACTTTTGAAGTTTGATGTACAGAAGTATTAAGGAACAGACATGCTAAAGAAATGGTACTCATATCACCAATTCTGTCAATCTCAGATCAATTAATTTGAGACGTCATCTTCACTATCTTAATCATTACGCCTAATCATGAAAATAAATTCAAAGTTCTTCCATTTGGCAGCATTTAGAGCCACATTGTCACAGGCCACTAACAAAACAAACTTAATGATCAAGGTAGAGAACTAGCCCAAAAGTAAGCATGCCCAGTGGCACTCACCTTGGTAACTAGGCATTGAATGATGTTTCCAGAACCCAACTTGTCTCTGCCCACACAACCAAACTACTTTTAGACAGAAACAAAAGGCGGAAATACTTGTCTCAACAAGAACCTAAAAATATGAAAAACGAATTGGGATGGACTAATATACCTCAGTAGGAAAAAGAACGTCATCAAAGAAATGGGAGGATGCTGTACCATCCCTATGATCCATTATCTCAAACGGCATGGTGCAGTCTCAGAAAATGTATTATCTATTGTAAAATACAGCTTATGAATACAAAATTGCTGGCTCTGTCCATTGCTCATATGTATGCTCCTGAAAATGAAGTCAAAAGTTAGTCACTTGTCATAATGGTGAAATCAAGGAATGTCAAAGAGATTTTAGTAAAAACTGTCTGAAAGTAGATTAAGGATGGTGGAGGGAAAACGGCCTTTTGGCGCATCAAATTGAACATGACGGGTCAAAATTGTAACTTCAAGATATGGGAACAGTTATTCCATGAAACAAAAAAAAATCCTAAATTTGGTGACAAAAGGGCAGCCACTAAAATGCACCATCTGGTTCGTGAAAAACGAAATAGAACAAAACTGCAACCGCCAGATTATCAATTTTTTCATTTTTTGTGCAAAAATGAAACAGAAGAGCATCCAAAGACCCAGTCGGCTAACCTAAATTTTTATTTCCATAAATTTCTAGAAAATATTCGGACAAACATTTAACGGCAAAATTTAAAATAACCATCTTTATGGAATAATTCGACGAGCTCGTCAACTATGAAGCTAAATTTACATAACAAAAGGTACGATCGCCAATAACAATCACCATAACAATTTCCTTCCCATTTTTCAGAACTCGATCCCAAAGTTAACCCCCAAAAAATCCCATCTTTTCACACAACAACAATCCAAAAGTCACAAACTTTCTACAACAGAATTAACCGAACACAATTGGGAAAAACATACATACCTCTCAAAAGAACTCCGTACGCATCACCTCCATCTCCAATTCCACTCTCCCCCAGCCAGAATCGCGCAATATCCAGAATTTGCCGAGGGAGAGAGAGAGAAACAAAAGAAGCGAACAATCCGACAAAGAAATGAAACTAAACCAAGCCAGAGAGGATCAAGGAAGAAACTTGTTAATGATTAAAGCAGGAACAAGAAGATAGAACCGAGGATCTTCGCAGGAGTGACCGAAACTCGAACCTCTTTTTAGCTTTGCATTTGCGAAGAAGCTATTATTTGCTCACCAACCCACGACAGAGACAGCGAGAGAGAGAATTTTTTTAGTAGTACTTTTTCCCCCCTTTTGTTTGCTTCTATCTAATCACAATCCCTAATTATTAATTAACAAAAAAACAAAAAATCATTCAGATAAACAGAGAGAATTTTTTAAGAATTCTCCTTCGCTTCAACAATTTCCCCACTCTGCAACACTGGCGACGATTCAGAGAACCGAAACCGGAGACGACGTTGATTCCGCCGTGACCTGAGCGAATTTCCGGCAAGATTTCGCTCGCCGGTAACTCGACGTCGGGTCTACAGAGTAGAGAGAGGAGAGACAAAGCGAGATTAAAGGTTAAAGAGAGAAGGATAAAGAGATATGAGTCTTGTTGCTGTTGTTAGTTGGCGTTGAAATGAAGACAAAAGAAGGAAAGAAAGAAGAAATAGTTATAACATAAAAGAAATAGGTGAGAGGTGTGATTGGGTGTTTCGGGTATTGTTGGGATAATTAAGAGAGACGAGATCAGAGCCGTTCGATTGAACAACAAGTGCTGCTGATTGCTCCAAAATATATGGACTCGAGTCCGTTAGTTGTTGGCTCCAGCGGCTGAGCTGGTCTTGCCATTATTACAATAATCTAATTTGGTTCCGACACTTCTCCAAATTAGCCATTTAAAAAAAAGCAAATAAATAACTAAACTCCTTAAATTATTCCAAAATAAATAATATATTTTAAATAAAAATTATAAATATTTGCATATCTTTTATGATATTAAAACATTTTATGTAAAAACATGTATCGTATGATAAATGAGATATTTAATAACAATAACAAAATCATCAAGTAGAAATTTTGCTAAGATATGAAATATGATAATACACAATTTTACTCTTAATTAGTATCACTAGTCAGGATAGCCTTGTTACATGCAAACCTTCATTACTGTAGTATTAGTCCTTCTTGTTTAAAGTATATTTTAATTTTTTATTGTTCTGCTTGTTTTGCTATTGACGGTGAAAGGCTTCTAGGAACCGGGTGTATGGGATAAGCCTGTTGATTTAGGTTAGTTTTGATGTCTTTCTTGTCTATGATCCTGCATTTTTGAGCTGTTAAATTATTTAAAAAAAACAACATCATCCAATAGAAATTTTGCTAAGATACGAAATTTGAAGAGATCCAATAATACATAGTTTTACTCTTAACTAATAGAGAAGTTGTTTTTAAATGACACACATTAAGAAATGAAAATAAAGATAATAATAAATAATAAATAAACAATGGCAAATATAAATAAATAAATAATATTGAAAATAAAATAAAAGCATTAATAATCACAACAAATGTGATTTTTGTGAAAATATATATAAGCAAATAAATAAGATGATTTTTATTGTTGTAAGTTCAAAATTGTTTGATATAAATTAAATTTGTTTTATTATTTTCTTAATTTTATAATTATTTGAAATAGGTTATAAATATTCTTATTTTACAATATAGATAATAGCCGAGAGAGGCAGATAAATAGAAGAAGCCTCAACCGAGGAGCGGCTAAGCCAAAGACAAGACAGGGAAGAGAAAGAGACGAAGTCGCTGTCAGAGAGTTCTGTCTCTGCCACGACAAATTTGAATGCCTGGTCGCTGCGGAAAGGATTAAAGAAGCATTTACATTGCCACGTGCCTTCTTATCATTAGTTAGAGCCCCTGGGACAGCTGTTTAAGAAACTCTAGCGTCCAACCGGCCGGGGGGGGGGGGGGGGGGGGGGGGGGGGGGGGGGGGGGGGGGG
>JANVCQ010000006.1:38555047-38575319 GCA_025531925.1 Erythroxylum plowmanianum | reverse complement strand
CGAACCATCGATGATGGTTCCTCACTGAGTTCGCAAAACTCACCCAAAATTTGCATCTATTTTTCAGGTCTTGAAGAATACCCCGGTTGACACGGGTGTATGTCTACTGTAGGCAAGTGAAGGATAGAGGTCGGGATCAGTTCGTGTCTGCATTAGTGTTGCATAATTGTATTCTGAACTTTCTGTAAAGGATGCTTGTAATTGTAATGAGCCCAATTTAGTTATGGCTCTTTGTACATTAATTGATTGTAACTTATTGTTGAATGTTTGTAATAATCGACAATGTTTATTTCTGAAACTGAAACTGTTTATTTCTGAATGTGGGCTCATATTATTACTGTCTATTCCGTGCAAATGTATGTTTCGAAAATCGTATACTGAGTTTGACCGACTGATGTAGTACGCCATTCTCACGGGGCACGGACTCGGATATCGTCAACGATATCGGGTTCGGGTCACGCGGGAGTGGGGTGTTACAATAAGAATGTGTTGTTTTGCTTGTGAAGAGGAGAAAAACGTGAATTGAGGAGGGAGAAGAGAGAGAAAATGAAATTAAGAGAGAGAGGAGAAAGGTTTCGAAGAAAGAAGGAAAGAAGAGAAATCAAACTTGTTAAGGTAGGTTAACCATCTTTCCTTCTAGCTTTATTGAAGGAATGAGTGGTGTTATGGAAGGAGGAGTTAGAAAGGAAAAGAGTTAGTGTAGAGAATGGAAAGGTTGGTGTAGGAAGAAGATGGAGTAGGAGAACCCAATTGATTTTAAGGTTCCTAAACTAGGTCTTGGATTTTCTAACCTAGATGGGTTATGGGTAGATTAGATTTGAGTTCAATTTGTGTTTGGTTGAAATTTTTGTAATTTTTGAAGTTTTTGAATTTTATTGGAATGTTGTTTTGAATGAAACCTTGGTTATTGTAGAGAACCAAGGAAATCCTAACCAAAAGCAAGGGGAAAGGCAAGCTTGACTTACTATTCGTGAGCTAATTAGGTGGGTAATGTATTTATAGTTAATGTGTAATTGGACAAATTCTTGCCTATGTATGTGTATGTTATTCTTTACTTGAAATTGATTTACGAGAAAGTGAAATCATTGTGAAAGTTTGGAAATGTATAGTGATTATGTTATTCCTTGAAAAAGGTTATAACATTTGAGTTAGATAAAAAGAAGAAAAGCATGAAAGTTTGAGCAGTTGATAAAATGATTGTGAGCATGATTATGTGCTTTTTTTGGGCAAGAGAGGAACCCGTTTCGTTAGTCATGTGCACGTTGACCCATAGCCTTCTCCCGACTGCCCGCTTGAGGCCAAGAGATCCTGAGAATTTGGACTTGTTTTGTTCACGGAGCAAACTTCGGTTTCTCTATTTCGTTCCACGAAACTCTTGAGCCATTTGTGTGTGCATTTTCATAATTAAATTATTAAGTATAAATCATTTTGAGTGTGATATGTTGTAAGTTTTTGAGCTAAATTATGAATGTTTCAATATATATATATATATATATTCATGTACATATGTTTGACTTTAGTCAATTACTAATGATTATAAATATATTAACGACTAAGCTGTGTAGCTCACCCCACTATTCCCTCCTCAGGTGCAGAACAATGCAAGGCATCGAAAGCTCCAAATATTAGAAACTTTTGTAACTAAGTTAGTTCAATCACTTTGGATAGCCTCATAAGCATGTTAAAACATTGAGTATCTTACATACGTTGTATTTTGTGTTAAGCTTTTATTTATAATGTTAATATGTAATTAAAGTTATGTATGAGCTTTTGGTTGTTTTGGTAAAAGGGTTAGAACTGAAAAGTTCCACAGGTGTATATGCATGTTTCTTTTATAGTTATTCATTTCAAATCCAAGTTGTTTCTAGGTGTAGAAATCATGTGCCAATTTTGGGGGTAAATCTGGGATCAATTGAGGTAAAATTTGATAAAGTCGTCTACTGTAAAGTTGTAGCTTATCCTTCTAGCTTTCCAATGATATATAGTACGAATTTTTTGGACTTCTAAGCTGAAAGTTATGGTCCTTATAAGGGAAGACGTATCTTCTTCTGTGTTTTGCTTCTTCAGCCCTTTTGCTTCTTCTGTGATGATGTCATCTTCTTCTATGTTTTACTTCTTATGCCTTTTGCTTCTTCTGTGCTTCACTCCTTCTGCCTTTTGTTTCGTCTATGTTTTGTTCCTTCTGCCTTTCGCTTCTTCTATATTTTGCTTCTTCTGCCTTTTGCTTCTTTTGTGTTTTGCTTCTTTCGCCTTTTGCTTCTTCTGTGTTTCGCTTTTTCTGCCTTTTGCTTATTCTGTGTTTTGTTCCTTCTACCTTTTGCTTCTTTCGTATTTTGCTTTTTCTGTCTTTTGCTTCTTCTGTGTTTTGCTTCTTCTGCCTTTTGTTTCTTTTGTGTTTTGCTTCTTCTGCCTTTTACTTCTTTTGTGTTTTGTTGACGCGTCTTCTTCTGTATTTTGCTGAAGCGTCTTCTTCTGTGTTTTGCTAATGCATCTTCTTCTGTGTTTTGTTGACGCATCTTCTTCTGCCTTTTGCGTCTTCTGTGTTTTGCTTCTTCTGCCTTTTTGCTTCTTCTGTGTTTTGTTGACGCGTCTTCTTCTGTGTTTTGTTGACGTGTCTTCTTCTGCTTTTTGCTTCTTCTGCCTTTTGTTTCTTCTGTCTTTTGCTTCTTCTGTGTTTTGTTTCTTCTGTCTTTTTCTTTTTATGTGATGGCGTCATCTTCTTCTGTGTTTTGCTTCTTCTGAGATGACGTCATCTTCTTCTATGTTTTACTTCTTCTGTTTTTGCCTAGACTATCTTCTGTTCTATTTTTGACCCTTCAAAAGATAGAATCGGTCTTCGAGGTCTTCATAAAAGTTGTAGACCTTAAAGTCCTCTTTCAAACCGTCTAAAGAATACCTTAATCCGAGTTCTCTAGGGGAAGTTTTGCTAAATGTCCCAAAATAGGTATAGTATAGTTGAGGGCAAGTACTGCTTCTATGTTTGATTCCGAATGCTGGGCTCCGGAAGTAGGGTCCAGCACTCTATATGCCTTCCATCTAGTAGAGAACAAAAATGGTCTTAAAGATCCTAGGTCCAAAGTTTTCCTTACGAAGAAAAATGTTTGCAATAAAACAAAAAGAATGGAAGGTTATAAGGAAAAAATAATATATTTCTTTATAACAAAGGATTTTGTAAGGTATTGTTTAAGAGATAGAAGAAAAAGGTAATCTATTGTGTGGTTGTGAAAATGGTTTGTCCTCAAAATTTAATAGGTAAGTTTTTTTGAAGCATTACAAAGCTCTAGCCAATTATAATAAGTGTCTATGCTTTCTCTCCACAACCTTATTTTATTAAGGAGTGTTTACACAAGTCATTTGATGGATAAGACTACGAGTTGACATTAAGTTTTGATAAGAAGTATTGACAATTTGTATTCCATTGCTTACTCAAATGATCTTAACAAACATATGGAATTGATCTTAATTAGTTTAAAAAAATTGTGGAGGGTTTTAATAGTCTGGTGTTTATATTTGAGACGGAAAGTCCATTTAATTTTGCCCAAATCATTTACTATAATTAAAAGTAATATCTTAAGTTGATTTAATCATGTTTATAAGGTCCACCAAAGATTTATATGGATAAGATTAAAATAAGCATTAGTATAACTAGATCTGCTTTAAAAGGTTAATATTCTTTACTTAGACAAATGACATATATTGCATGGAGAATTTGTTTTAGTAAAGTGATCCTTTATTATACTTGAATGTTTCATTACATTTTCAAAGGCATGACCTAACTATTGGTGGAAAATAACAACAGTATTTACAAAGTTGACAAAGAGGTTTAGAAATAATTTGAAGGTATATTACTTAATAGTTTTTGGGTGATAAGTGGTTTAGTCAAGAATATACAATCTTCCTATCACTTTTCCCATGATAAACACTTCTTTTGTTACTAGGACATGTATTATGTAAAAAAAGGATAAAAATTAAACTTTATGTAAGTAATAATGTTGAGCTTATTACTAGATAAGAGATTGAACTTAGAAGGGGGTATATGCAAGGAACTGGTCAAGGTTAATTGATCACTTAGATAAATGTCAACTATATAATGAACAAGCTTTATAGATCTATTAGGGAAGTGAACGTGTATAAAATCATCAAGAGATTAGTTTCTCGTGAATTTCAAGTCTATACTCATGTGAATAGAGGCTCTTATATTAACAATCTAAGAGCAATTCAAAAGAACTAAGAGTATGATTAAAAGCAATACATGTTTAATCTTTAAAGCGTGAAAAATTAATTATATGTCTTTCAGCTCTTGCCTTCCTTGTCTTTGAAAATTTTTATCAATCCCATATTGTATCATGATTTTTAATTATAATTTAGTCCCTTTTTAATGCAAGTTTATTCATTTCACTTGTAAAATTAATCATATTTGTAAATGACTTTTTTGCTTCCTTCCCTTTCTTCTCTTTCAACTTCTTAAACCATTCTAGATACCTCTGAAATTTGAAGAGTGATTCCTTTGTGTGCTTATCCATGTTGCAATAATCATAATATAAGTTTGATTTATCAATAGGTTCTTTCTTCTATGTCGTACACCTCCTTTTTACACTTTTATACTTTAATAATAATTGCATTCTCTATCATGTTAGTGAAATTTATATTCACTTCTTTTTGTTTCTCAACTCTTAGAACCATTAAATATGTCTTATTTACATTATACAATAGATCTATAGCCAAAATTACATTCATTACATTGTTATAAGTCTCATTTAACTCCATCAAAATTGCATTAGATTATTTAAGATCTGCAATCTACTTCACTTCTCTACACTCATATCGAGGGATCAATGTCAAGTAAGTTAGTTCACCTTATATATTCTTCAACTTTGTAAAATATTAAACATATTCATATTTCCTCGAGATATTGAACTTAACTTTTTTGGATTTCACATAAAAGTGTTTTATTATATTTACCATATCCTTCTTCCAATTTCCTCCATAAATCTTTAGGAAAAGATGTACAAAGAAAAGCTTTAACAGTATCTTTTGAAATTGAATTTATAATCTAAAAAGTTATTGTGCAATCTACTTAACATTAAAGCTTAAACTATTGTGAATCATCCTTCAACTTCTTACTCCTTCAATTTATGAATTTGAGCTTCAACTTCACTCCTAATGATATCTTTGTGGCTCAAGTATATGATAGATAACTGCTTTCATTTAACTGAGTATTAACTAGGATCATTCCTAGACGATCGAATTCTTAGAGTTATAATGGATTCCTATTATCATTTACTCCTCCTTCTCTCTCAAATCTAGTATTCATTCCTCTTAAATCTTCTGCTATTAACAAAAAATATTGATTTTATCTCACCTTTAGGAAAGAAATTAAGAACAAGCGAAATAAGAAGAATTTTTCATAAGATCTCTTTTGCTCTAATACCATGTAGAAAATTCTCTACAACTCTATTGATCAATTCTATCCAACTCTAATAATCTCTAACTAGTTTTCCTTTATGTACATTGAATTTGTTACCTCTCCTTATATTAATAACCACATGAATATATATATATATATATATATATAAGTTGATAGTTACAATAGAAAAATATGTCAAACCAAATTTTAGAGGAGGGGTAGTTTAGGGATTTTTAGGAAATGAAAATTTTAGGAAGCTTGAATTAGTGTTCTTGTGTGAAGGAAATTTATGAGATTGCTAGAAGTCTAAGTTGTTAACTGTTAAGATAGGTTGTTTAATGTCCTCAATCATCTTTTCAATCTGACCACTACAAAAATAAATGGTTGCCTAAGCAATCATCACTTGCCACCTTGTCTTCTCCCCTATTGTGTCGTTCCTTCTCAATTGTAACCCTAGATCTCAACCAAGTTGATCAACACTTTTTGGCCACTCAAAGAAGCCACAATGATGAGGCTCACTAAATCGGCCCTTGCTATAATCAACCTGAATGGCTGAGGGTAGAAAACCACCTTGCTATCTCTAGAAATATTGAAGGAAGAAAGATAAAAAGAAACATAGAAGAAATAAAGAAGTAACAAAAAAGAAGAAGAAAGTAATGAGATGCAGAGAGAAAAATGAAGAGAAAAGGAAGTATAAACAAAGAAGAAGAAGAAAGTAACGAGATGCAGAGAGAAAAATGAAGAGAAAAGGAAGTATATTTTATATTCCCCAAAACTTGGTTAATACTCCTCTCCCTTTTTTGCTATAGGCTTAACAACTAGAAATTTTTTGGAATCTAAAATAACTAACTCTGGAAAATAATGGAAATAAAATAAAGGAAAAAATAGAAATTAAGGAAAAACTTTCTACACCTTTAGTAACAAACTTCTTCCTTTATTTTCTTAGGCTTGTAATTATAGAGTGGATTCTCTATTTTTGTAGGGTGCATGTGTTGATGGATGTGATTTTTCATTGTGTAAACCTTTGGTTTGATTTGTGACACCCAAATATCCCCTAGGAGGATATGGGAGTGTCACACAAGACAATACAAAAACATACGAAACATTTCACACATTCATTTCCAGAATCTCAAACAAACATACAATACATATCATAATTTCAAAAACCAGCTTGAATTAAGGTTATTACAAACCTTCAAACAAAATCCAAAGTTATATACAAGCCCAAAACAAACTCAAAATACATTTTTGAGCAGTATAAAACCCAAACTCCTTTGGCCAGTGCAGTTGACTTGTCCCATTCCTTAAGTCCTTCTCTCTGAACCTACATGAGGCAAATCCACCGTGTTAAACTTATAGTTTAGTAAGTAATAACTAATCTATACATAAACTGACAACTCGTCACACTATATCATGTAACAGCATCAACATGCATTCAAAGATTTCTTTAACTGTAAGTCGGACAGAATGCATTTTAGAACAAATTTTTATAAATAACAAAACTGCATAATACAAGAAGGTATAAACCCTTCAGAATCAGAACATAATTTAGTTTATGTCAAAATTAAACAAATATCATAGTCCAAAATCATATGACTGCTAGATCCATTTACAGAAGCAGGTAACAGGACTTATATAGAAGAGACCGAAGTCTCGACACTAAAGTGTCACTAACAAAAGACACCAAAGTGTCAATAACAGAAGACACCGAAGTGTCAATAATAGAAGACACCGAAATGTCTATAACAGAAGACACCGAAGTATCACAAAAGCAGCTGCAGACCCTTCTAGGCATGCCTATTTACCCACAACTAGGACTTAACAGATTCAAAAATAGAAATGTCTAAAATTCAATTTACATATCAATCAATGTTTTCATACTCGTATTAAAGCATATCACATACTTACAGCTTTGCAAATCATTCAATGTTCCAAATCAACAGCAAACAAAACAGTCAAAGCAAAAAATATCAAAATTGACTATCTAAATTACTTACAAAAGCTCCTTGATTGCTTATTGCCTCAAAGTCTCAGCGATTTTTGGAATCAGTCGCTCTAACGGTTCCTCTAAAACATTCAATACAAGTATATATTACTATTGTGCATAATTATGAATTCAATTATGCACATTAATGTATATTGAATATATATGATGCATGTTCATGTCAAAAATTTGGGTTTCTTATCCTTAATGTTATCACATTATCGATCATGTGAAATCATACTCAATCCCTCAATCCAGATTTATTTCACAATCCGCCTTTGGGTCCACTTTGCTCAATTATTCTCATCAGAAAGATGAGGTAATTAGGTAATACTTCCTTCTATAACATTTTCTTTCTTTGTCTTAGGTTTCCAATGATACCAAGGTCATCCAATTTGGTTTAGTATTCAATGAGTTATGCTCAAAATACCATAGACTATGTACATTTGAAATTTTGGCTAATGAATGATCATGCCTCCAAGTTGTACACCTTATAACTATCAATTACAAAATCCAAAAATTACAAAATTTATACCAATTTAAAGCTAAGAGAATAAGCTACAACTTTGGTGAAGACACCTCAGTCTAATTCAGTCTACATCAATACAGTTTATTCAATAATCACAGGACACGATTTCTATCCCTGGTAGTGCTACGACATAAGCTAAGACTCAATTCCATGCAAATTTTGAAAGTCTTAGAGATAGAATTAAAATTCAACTTCTTCAAGACAGTTGTAGAAATATGTATCAAGTTTAATCTGAATTAAGAATAAACTCATTTGAAACTCTATAGATCAATATATAATCACAATACCGAAGCATGTTCAGTGAAAATTCTCTAGTTCAAGACATTCCAGCACATTTCCTCACTTTCATCCAATCAGTCTCTTTCAAATCAATTTAGATGGCTCTAATTTTCTATGGAGAGAAAGAAAAATGTCTTAGGAGTCTATTGGTTCATTTCTCAAGTCATTTTGAGGTCAGATGACAAAGCTGTGGCTAAAAGAGTCAACACAATTTGGTTTTGATGCAACTAATCTTCTCTTCTCTCTCAAAAAACGCAAGTTTCCTCCTTCATCACCGAACCAGTTTTTCTTCTTCTTCTTTCTCTCTTCTACTTAATCCCTCATCACAAACTTATACCCTTACATTTACTCTTTCATTTTTACACCCATGCAGCTTATCTTATGCTAAAACAACTCAAAATGCAAGATTAGCTATAAATACCAAATCCATAAAATTTTCACTACTATTCATCATCGTCAACCTTTGTCACATTTTCTGCACTCTCTCTTTCCTTATTTCACGATTCCTACACCATTTCTAACTTATATTCTTTGCAATCCTACTCCCATTCTAGCCCATCTTACTCTCATACAACTCAAAACTCAAGATTCAAACCAAACACCAAAATCAAAACTCACCTACGATTTTTCATGCATAATTACTGTACAATATATCAACTCATCTATCTCATGCATGTGTTTATTTCCAGCATGCAAAACATCACCAAAAATCAGTTATAGAACTCATAAACTTAGAACTTTACTTACCTTGTTTTTAGAAAATCACAGCAGTGAGAAAGAGGACCAAAGCTATGCCCAAGAGAAACCAAAGTTACAGAGTTTTGCCTTACACAATTTGTAATATCTTGCTTTAATAACTCATTGACACATGGCCCCCTTGCATGTGGGCCACTTGTCATCCTCTTATAAGTGTTACATGTCATTATGTTATTACTCCATTTTTTTAAATATAAAATAACCCAAATTTTCAAAAAAAATCCTAAAATTCTCAAAAATTCCAAAATATTACTAATGGTCTCCAAATAAATTTTTACCACCAATAATCTATAATTCACAATTTAATCTCATTTATAAATCAATTATACTTAGAAAATGTCAATGAATGTATGTACAATTATTTGTATATGTCAAAATTCATATGCACATATCAACGAACACTCAATTATGCAAAGCAAACGATGTACTGGAATTCCTTAATTTTCTAACCCCTAATATGAGGTGTTACAATTCTTTCCTCCTTAAGAAATTTTGTCCTCGAAATTCATACCTGATCTGAATAATTGTAGATATTGAGCTTTCATGGTTTCCTCTGGTTGCCATGTTGCTTCCTCAAGTCCATAGTGTTGCTAGAGGACTTTTACCAAAGGTACTGACTTGTTTCTAAGTTGTTTAACTTCTCTGACTAATATTGAAATTGGCCCTTCTTCATACGAAAAATTTAGTTGCACTTGAATTTCTTGCACAGGAATCTTATATGTAACATCAGACCGATATCTTCTCAACATAGAAACATGAAATACATCATATAACCTGGCCAATTCTTCAAGAAGAGCTAATTGATAAGCTACTGGTCCAATTCTTTTCAGAATTTCATAAGGACCAATCTATCGCAGACTAAGTTTACCCTTCTTCCCAAACCGAAGTGTGTGTTTCCATGGTGATACTTTCAAGAATACCTTATCTCCTACCAGATACTCAATATCTCTTCTTTTTAGGTTAGCATAGGATTTCTGCCAATCACTAGCAGCTTTCAATCTTAGCTGAATAATCTGAATCTTTTCTTCAGTATCTTTCACAATCTTTGGCCCGATCATCTTGTTTTCACTTAACTCAGTTTAACATACTAGAGTTCTACACTTCCTACCATACAACACTTCATTAGGTGCCATGCCAATGCTCATCTGATAACTGTTATTGTAAGTAAACTCCATCAAAGTCAAATAATTATCCCAACTCTCGGGAAACTCCAACACATAACCTTCCAACATATCTTCTAATATCTGTATAACTCATTCAGATTATCCATCTGTCTGGGGATGGAAAGCAGTACTAAACTTAACCTGAGTACCCAATGTTTTTTGTAAACTTTTCTAGAATCTTGAAGTAAATCGAGGATCACCATCAGAAATAATCGACAATGGTACTCTATGCAGTCTCACTATGTCATTCACCTACAAATCTACAAGTCTATCCGAAGAATAGTTAGGAAGAATAGGCCAAAAATGAGCAAATTTGGTAAACTTATCCACAATTTCCTATACCACATCATCCTTCCTTTGAGTGAGAGGAAGTCTAGCGACAAAGTCCTTGGTAATGTTATCCCATTTCTACTGAGGAATAGAAATAGGATGTAACAAATCAGATGGAAACTGGTGCTCAGCTTTAACCTGCTGGCATGTCAGATATTTTGCTACATAATCCACAACATCCCGTTTCATACCTGACCACCAATAATATTGCTTCAAATCCTGATACATCTTGTTCCCACCCAGATGTATAGTAAATACTGTATTATGAGCCTCAAACAATAGCTTCTTCTTTAATTCATCAATAGCTGGCACATACAACCGATCCTTATAATACAATTCACCATCTCCTTACACAGAAAAATCAAACTGTTTACCTTCTTGAGTAGCCAAGATAAGTTGTTATAACTTATCATCAGCTCTCTGAGCATCACAAATTTCTTGCCTCAATTTAGGCCTTGCTTTTAATTGAGCTATTAAAGCTCCATCAAATTCAAGTTCCCATTCACCTTGCTTCACTGATAATGCTAAAATTGTCTTCTGACTCAAGGCATCTACCATAACATTAGCCTTCACCCGGATGATAATCCACAATACAATCATAGTCCTTAAATAGTTTCAACCAACACCGTTGTCTCAGATTGAGTTCTTTCTGGGTAAACAGATACTTTAGACTCTTATGATTTGTAAAAAATTTACACCTTTCACCATACAAGTAATGCTGCTAAATTTTTAAGGCAAACACTACCGCTACAAGCTCCAGATCATTTGTAAGGTAGCTCTGTTCATGAGTCTTTAGTTGCCAATAGGCATAAGCAACTACCTTTCCTTCCTGCATCAAAACATAACCCAAACTAGTTCCAAATGCATCACTAAACAAAACATTCTCCTTACTAGAAATAGGTTGGACCAATACAGGAGCCTCAGTAAGCATACTTTTCAGTTGATCAAAGCTACCCTGACATCTATCAGACCATTCATACTTCACTCCCTTCTATAATAGTTTAGTTAAAGGGGATGCTATCACCGAAAATCCCTTAACAAACGGTTGGTAACAACCAATCAGACCCAGAAAACTTCTCACTTTTGTCACATTCCGTGGTGACTTGCAATTAGCAATCGCCTCTATCTTACTAGGATCAACTCTAATTCCTTCAGAAGAGACAACATGCCTTAGAAATGATATCTCCTGAAGCTAGAAATCACACTTACTTAGCTTAGCATACAACTGTCTTTCCCGCAAGGGCTGTAATATAATTCGGAGATGTTCAGTATGATCTTGTTCATTCTTAGAATAGACCAGAATATTATCAATAAACACCACAACAAATTATTCCAAATAAGGCCTGAACACTCTATTCATTAGGTCCATAAATGCTGCTGGAGCATTAGTTAACCTAAATGACATTACTAGGAATTCATAATGTCTATAATGGGTCCTAAATGCAGTCTTTAATACATCCACATCCTTTACCCAAAGCTAATAGTGCCCCGATCTCATATCCATCTTCAAAAACACTCCTACATCTTTCACTGATCAAATAGATCGTCAATCCTTGGCAATGGATACCTATTCTTCATTGTGACTCTATTCAACTGTCTGTAATCGATGCACAACCGTAGTGTGCCATCCTTTTTCTTAACAAATAACATCGGTGATACATTAGGTCGAATAAACCCTTTATCTATAAGCTCTTGTAACTACACCTTTAACTCCTTCAACTCAGTAGGAGTCATTCTGTACGATGCTCTGGATATAAGAGCAGTACCAGACATGACTTTGATAGATAACTCCACTTCCCTTTCAGGAGGGAGTCCTAGTAATTTCTCAGAAATTACATTTGGAAATTCATTCACTACAGGAATGTCAAGAAGTTTACCACCCTCCTTCTTAAAATCAAGCACAAAAGCTAAATATGCTTCACGTCCCTTCCTGAGAAGCTTTCGGGCTTACATAGCAGATACCACATTAACTAAGGAACTAGTGCGGACACCATGCAATATTACTTTAGACTGATCAGATCTCCTAAGCATAAATGTCTTAGCCTTATAGTCAATTACTGCCTGATGCTTGGATAACCAATCCATACCCATAATCAGATCAAATTCATGAAAAGGCAATATGATCAGATCTGTTACATAATCATTTCCTTGAATAATAATTGGACAATTCCTATACACCTGATTAACCAACACATTAATACCCAAAGGACTGGTTACCTAGATATCATACTCTAACTGATCTATAAGCATCTCCTTATCAAACACTTCTCTAACATAGATATATGAATGTGAAGATCGAGGATCAATTAATTCATACATTTCAGAATCAAAGAGAGAAACCATACCAGCAATGACATCCGATGCATCTTGATCCTCACGAGCTTTCAGTGCATAAGCTCAAGCTAAAACAGAAGGCAAGGCTGGTCGATTTATAGTTTCTGAGTGGGAACTCAGATTAGGTCTATTCTGATTATATCTTCCTTGACCTCTTCCTTGTCCCCTGTTCCCAGCATATGTATGGGGAATCTCCCTATTGGCTTATGATATCTGAGCCTATCCGACAGGGAAACTAGTTATCAGATGCTCAGCACTGCCATAGCGGAAACATGCTCCTATAGCCCTCCTGCAAACACCCAATGATGCATAGAACAATCAAGGCACTCCGAAGGATTAGAACCTCAGCCTCCAGACAACCCCCTACTAGAAGCAATCCTTGAGGGATTATTTTGTGACCTTCCTCGAGCTATAGATCTTTGAGTAACTTCTGGTATGGAAGAAGTATGTTCCCTACTTCATTTCCCCGAGGACTGGCCTCCTTTGGTAAAGCCCTTTCTTTGACTTCTTTCTCTTCTAATCATCTCTTGTCTTTCAATTTTCATAGCAGCTTGCACTAACTGATGGTAATTCACCTGTTGCAAAAGCGTAAATGCTGCTAAATGCTCCTTGATGGAGTCATGTAACCCATCCTCAAACTGATGACATCAAAACTCCTCAGTAAGTACTAATTCGGGAGCATACTTACTGAGTCAGTTGAATTCCTGATCATACTTAGCAACTGACAAATTCCTCTGCTTTAGACTTAGAAATTGCCTCCACTTATCCTTTCTATAAGCCTCCGTAATATACTTTTCTTGGAATTCTTGGGAAAAGAAATCTTAAATTAGAGGCACCGGTAGTTGAGGACTCCTCAGAACGAACTTCAACCATTCATAAGCTACTCCCTGCAAAAGGGAGACAGCATAGTTCACCATCTGCTGTGTTGGACAATTAATCATCCAGTACCCTCTTCACCTTCTCAATCTAGCATTCTGCTCTTTCTTATTCCTCCAAAGATGTCCCAGTAAATTTTTGCGCTCCATACTTCCGCAGCTGATCAATTAGAGCCTTGGGTACTGTCATCCTATGTAACAACGTCATCATATCCTAGGACAGCTTAATTAAAGCCTCTCCCTGAGGTGGAGGAGGAGGTGGCATCCCAGCCTCACCTCGATTGACCCCAAAGGGTCCAGATATTAATGGACGAGTTTGCTCCGGCTGATTGCTCTCAACAACTTCATCAATAGTATCGCCAGATCCTTCCCTCATTAATTCTATAGACAAAACATGGGACTCCGCTGTAGGCCACAACACAACTGGTACACTCAATAGAGGCAATAGTTAGTGCTGGTTAAACCAGAATTGCCTAAACCATGCTCTGATACAAAAAAAGGTGTGACACCCAGATACCCCCTGAGAGGATATGGGAGTGTCACACAATACAATACAAACAAACCAAAACATTTCGCGGAAGCATAGCATTCAAAAATAAACATTTTCAAAATATATGAAACATTTCACACATGCATTTTTAGAATCTCAAGCAAACATACAATACATATCATAATTTCATAAACCAGCCTGAATTAAGGTTATTACAAACCTTTAAACAAAAATCCAAAGTTATATACAAGCCCAAAACAAACTCAAAATACATTTTTGAGCAACACAAAACTCAGACTCCTTTGGCCAGTGTAGTTGACTTGTTCCATTCCTTAAGTCCTTCTCTCTGAACCTACACAGGGCAAATCCATTATGCTAAGCATATAACTTAGTGAGTAATAATTAATCTATACATAAACTGATAACTCATCACATTGAATCATATAACAGCATCAACATGCATTCAAAGATTTCTTTAACTATAAGTCAGACAGAATGCATTTCAGAATAGATTTTTATAAATAACAAAACTGCATAACATAAGAAGGTATAAACCCTTCAAAAATAGAACATAATTTAGTTTATATCAAAATCAAATAGATATTAGAGTCCAGAAGCAGATGACTACTAGATCCATTTACAGAAGCGAGTAACGGGACTTATACAGAAGAGATTGAAGTCTCGACACTGAAGTGTCATTAAAAGATATCGAAGTGTCAATAATAGAAGACATCAAAGTGTCGATAATAGAAGACACTAAAGTGTCAATAACAAAAGACACTGAAGTGTCACAGAAGCAGCTGTAGACCCTTCTAGGCATGCCTATTTACCCACAACTAGGACTTAACAAATTCAAAAACAAAAATTTTTCTAATTCAATTTACATATCAATCGATGTTTTTATACTTTGTATTCAAGCATATCACATACTTACAACTTTACAAATCATTCAATGTTCCAAATAAACAGTCAAAACAAAACTATCAAAATTGATCATCTAAATTACTTACAAAAGCTCCCTGTTTGCTTATTGCCTCAAAGTCCCGACAATATCTGGAATCGGTTGCTCTAAGAGTTCCTCTAAAACATTCAATACAAACATATATTACTATTGTGCACAATTATGAATTTAATTATGCACATTCATGAATATTGAATATGTATGATGCATGTTCATGTCAAAAATCTGAGTTTCTTATCCTTAATCTTATCACATTATCAATCATGTGAAATCATACTCAATCCCTCAATCTAGATTTATTTCACAATCCACCTTCAGGTCCACTTTGCTCAATTATTATCATCGGGAAGGTGAGGTAATTAGGTAATACTTCCTTCTAGAAAGTTTTCTCTCTTTGTCTTAGGTTTCCAATGATACCAAGTTCATCTAATTTGGTTTAGTATTCAATGAGTTATGCTCAAAATATCACAGACTATGTACATTTGAAATTTTGGCTAATGCATGATCATGCCTCCAAGTTGTACACCTTATAACTCTCAATTAAAATATCAAAAAATTACAATCTTTATACCAATTTAAATCTAAGAGAATAAAATACAACTTTGGTGAAGACACCTCAGTCTAACTCAGCATACATCAATACAGTTTATTCAATAATCACAGGATATGATTTTTGTCCCTAGTAGTGCTACAACCTAAGCTAAGACTCCATTTTATGCCAATTTTGAAAGTCTTAGAAACAGAATTGAAATTATACTTCTCAAATAAAGTTGTAGAAATATGTCTTAAGTTTATTCTAAATCAAGAATCAACTCATTTGAAACTCTACAGATCAAGATATAATCACAATATCGAAGTATGTTTAGTGAAAATTCTCTAGTTCAAGACATTCCAGCACATTTCCTCACTTTCATCCAATCAATCTCTTTCAAATCAATTCAGATGGCTATAAATTTTTATGGAGAGAAGGAAAAATGTCTTAGGAGTCTATTGGTTCAATTCTCAAGTCATGTTGAGGTTGGATGACAAAGTTGTGGCTAAAAGAGTCAATACAGTTCAGTTTTGGTTCAACTAGTCTTCTCTTCTCTCTCAAAAAACGCAAGTTTCCTCCTTCATCACCGAATCAGTTTTTCTTCTTCTTCTTTCTCTCTTCTACTTAATCCCTCATCACAAACTTATACCCTTACATTTACTCTTTCATTTTTACACCATGCAACTTATCTTATGCTAAAACAACTCAAAATGCAAGATTAGTTACAAATACCAAAACTAGAAATTTTTCACTACTATTCATCATCTTCAACCTTTGTCACATTTTCTGCACTCTCTCTTTCCTTATTTCACGGTTCCTACACCATTTCTAACTTATATTCTTTTCATTTATACTCCCATTCTAGCCCATCTTACTCTCATACAACTCAAAACTCAAGATTCAAATCAAACACCAAAATCAAAACTCACCTACTATTTTTCATGCATAATTACTATACAATATATCAACTCATCTATCTCATTCATGTCTTTATTTCCAACATGTAAAACATCACCAAAAAATCAGTTTTAGAACTCAGAAACTTATAACTTTACTTACCTTGTTTTCAGAAAATCACAGCAGTAAGAAAGAAGACCAAAACTATACCGAAGAGAAACCAAAGTTATAGAGTTTTGCCTTACACAATTTGTAATATCTTGCTTTAATAACTGATTGGCATGTGGCCCCCTTGCATATGGGCCACTTGTCATCCTCTTTGAAGTGTTACATGTCATTATGTTATTAGTCCATTTTTCTTTATCTAAACTACCCCAAAATTTTCAAAAAAGATCCTAAAATTCTCAAAAATTCCAAAATATTACTAATAGTCTCCAAACAAATTTTTCCCACCAATAATCCATAATTCACAATTTAATCTCATTTATAAGTCAATTATACCCGAAAAATGTCAATGAATACATGTGCAATTATTTGTATAGGTCAAAATTTATATGCACATATCAGTGAATACTTAATTATGCAAAGCAAACAATGTACTGGAATTCCTTAATTTTCTAACCCCTAACATGGGGTGTTACATAATTGTGATAGCTTAGGACTTTGATTGAGTCGTGACAATTCTCCCCCAAGTTTATCCTTATCCTCAATGTAGGATAGGGCTTAATCAACTCTAAATGATCTTCTCGAGTAGTTTTAGATGTGTCTAACCTCGAGCATCGGACTAAGACTTTAGTCACTGCTTGGTTTCTTTCTTTGACCATCTTCCTCTCTAGTATAGCCATCGGTTCTAATTTAATCTTACCCTTTGGTTTGACTAAGGGTAATTCAGTAATAGGAGTATTGGGGGTCTAATTTGTTTATTCAATTGTGAAACATAGAAGATAGGGTGGATTGATGAGCCTTCTAGAAGCTGTAACTTGTAAGTCACATTTTCCCCCTTTTCCACAATGTTCTAGGGCCTAAAATATTTAGAAACAAACTTCTAATTATACTGAGCTGCCACTGAGGCTTGTCTATGAGGTTATAATTTAAGATAAACCTGTTCACCCCATTCAAAATTTCTCTCAGTCCTTTTTTGATTTGCAAATCTTTTCATCCTCTCTTAAGCTCTCTGTAGGTTTTCCCATTAGAATTTGATGGCTATGCCTCTATCCTTGACGAACTGGTTAGTAAATTCATTACGGGTTGCAACAATTTGCTCAAAACTATATTGTAGGGGTTTATTCCATGTAGGGCCTGATAAGGACTGGTGTTTAAAGCAGAGTGTTAGTTAGCATTATACCACCATTCTACTAAGGATAACCATTGTGCTCATTGCATAGGGTGACTTCCATCCATACATCTCAAATAAGTTTCTAAGCACTAGTTGACCCTTTCAGTCTGACCATCACTCTAAGGGTGATAAACATTACTTAAGTAAGGATTGCCAAAAATTGTTAGTAAAAATATTGTCTCAATCAGAGATTATACTATTAAGCAACTTATGCAACCTATATATCTACTCATGAATGCTTTGGCAATAACTAGGGTAGTAATAGGACTATCCAAAGCCAAAACAATGAGTCCCTTTTGTGAGTTTATCCACTACCACCATTATTCCTTTTTTCCCTTCTAATGTAGGCAAACCTATGGAAGGCAAAAACTACCTAGCCCAGCTCAGGGTCAATGGGTTTGACCTAGTCAAACTAGCCCGCAAACCGATTGGGTATGGCCAGAAGAAAATCAAGTCGGGCCACAACCCATGAGTAATGGGCCATAGGCTGCAGGTCACTGGCCGTGGGTGGGGGCGGGTCAAGGTGGCCAGACCCAGTCGAGCTACCTGACCCGTGGCTCGTGGCCCTTATAAGGATCCAAACAAAAACGATGTCATTTTGTTTTCTGCAAAATGGTGTCGTTTTTGTTTATGTTAAAAATATTTCTTCTACTAACAAAACGACGTTGTTTTGCTTTAAGAATAAAACGACATCGTTTAATTTATAAGACAATTAATAAAAGACAAGACAAAACGACATTGTTTTGCCCTTAATTAATGAAAGCCACAGCCAATAGCCCAGCCTCCTCCCTTGCTCTCGTAGTCTCGCTTAACACTCGCACCTCAGCCTCAGCAATGCGTCCATCCATCTCCCTTCATCCCTGACCCTAACCCCTCACCCAATTGCTTTTACTTCTTTGTTCTTCTTCTTTGTTTCTTGTTCTTCCTTCGTTATTCTTCTTCTATCGTTAGTGTCATGTGCACATCAAATTGTCTAAGTCACCAACGATGAACGGTCCAACGTACTTAATAAAGTAATCTCTCATTTTCTCTTGGACAATTAGGTTTTCTTTAGAACTAATATGGCTAATTTGAGAACTTTGTATTGGGAATATGGGATACTACTTGTAATGTGTTTCATGAAATGCCACAGAGGTTTTTTTGTTAGTTGTTTTATATAAGTTTCAGTTTCAAATATCAACTATAGTTTTTTTATCCTTCCTTTTCACACTGTTGTTCTCTTAATTGTATTTCGATATGTGGATCAATGTTTAATGACTCCAATGCATCTAGGATTGCCTGTGCCTGGATCAATTACAGAAAAGAGAAGCAATGTTCCTTGTTAATTCAAACTTTCTATGGTCTTCATTGCTGAAGTTGTGTACTGGACGAGTTTCATTAATATCCACCATTCTTGAATAGCATTCCAACTTCAAATTATTCTTTGTCATTTTCTTTGTATTATATTCAATTTTCTTTAGATTATTCTTGAGTAGCTAAAGTGATATGTACTTCTTTTTCAAAATGGAAGTTAATGGAAAAAAGATGGTTAATGTTATAAATGTAACATCCCATCACTGATGGGAAGGGTAAATTGGTAATTTGGAACGGGTTATGAGTGTGTAAACTAGTCTCGGCATGTTCATGCATAAGATGACCTCCATATATGCATAAATTGAAATTTTTGTATATGCACATGATTGTACATGCATTCATGACATGTCCCGGCATATGTGTTTATTGTGAAAATTGTGTTATTTATGCTTGAAAAATGAATTGGAGTGGATTTTATGTGTTTTCCATTTTTGGGGTATTTTAAGAATTTTTCTGGAATTTTTCAGGGTACGTTTTCGGACCGAAAAATTTTCAAGTGACAGACAGATTGGGTTTTCGGTACTGAAAAAGACTGTCCAATGGTACTGAAAAATTGGATACATAATTTTAGGAATTTTTTAATTTGAGTCATTGGAATTTGGCGTAGAAATTTCATTATTTTGGAAACCGATCGGTAGAGTGCTTAAAAATTGGGACAAGTGGCAATTTGCAAGTGGCAAGTGACACATGTCACTTGCCTAAGGGGTCTTAGGATGATGGTTATCCTATTCTTCTATTTTGGGAGAGCTTCCACGTTACTTTCTATGGAAAGTTTAAAAATGGTGCTTTTAAGTGTTGTCTTCCACGACTTTCCAAGTTGGAAAGTTTAAAACCCCACTTTTCATAGCTCTTTCTCTCCTTCATCCGAAACTTCCTCCTTCCTCCTTCCTTTGTTGGTTTTGTTCTTCCTCCATATCAAGAATTGTTTTTGTCTACTTACTTGCTTTTCCTTTAGTCCCACCCAAGACCTACTTGAGCTTTGAAATTATGATGATTGTGATGGCCGTAGGTGAGGAGTTTAAGTAGAGGTTGGTGTTATTTTGTGG
>JANVCQ010000006.1:38528264-38539100 GCA_025531925.1 Erythroxylum plowmanianum | reverse complement strand
CCACTAGCCTGTTCCAATTTACCAATTTACCCTTCCCCTCAGGGATGGGATGTTAGAGTAAATGCTGCTAAATGCTCCTTGATGAAGTCATCCAATCCATCCTCAAATTGATGACACCGAAACTCCTCAATAAGTACTGATTCGGGAGCATACTTACTGAGTCGGTTGAATTCCCGATCATACTCAGCAACTGACAAATTCCTTTACTTCAAACTCAGAAATTGCCTCCACTTATCCTTTCTGTAAGCCTCCGTAATATATTTTGCTTGGAATTCTTGGGAAAAGAAATCCCAAGTTAGAGGCACCGATAGTTGAGGATTTCTCAGAATGAATTTCTACCATTCATAAGCTGCTCCTTGCAGAAGGGAGACAGTACAGTGCACCATCTGCTGTGTTGGACAATTAATTTCATCCAATACCCTCTTCACCTTCTCAATCTAGAATTTCGCTCTTTCTGATTCCTCCAAAGATGTCCCAGTAAATTCATCAGCTCCATACTTCCGCAACTAATCAATTGGAGCCTTGGGTGTTGTCATCCTATGCAGCAACGTCATCATATCCTGGGACAGTTTGATCAAAGTCTCTCCCTGAGTTGGAGGAGGAGGTGGCATCCCAGCCTTACCTTGATTGACCCCAAAGGGTCCAGATATTACTGGATGAGTTTGCTTTGGCTGATTGCTCTCAGCAACGTCGCCAACAGTATCGCGAGATCCTTCCATCATTAATTATATAGAACAAACATGGGACACCACATTAGGCCAAAACACAACTTGTACACTCAATAGAGGCAATAGTTAAGCTCTGGTTAAACCAGAATCGCCTAAACCATGCTCTGATACCAAACAATGTGACACCCATATATACTCTCTGGGAGGATATTGCGAGTGCCACGCACACAGACCATACAGATAATATATAACCGAAACCAAATCCAAAACACACGAAGCATAACATACGTGCATTCCCAAAATCTCAAGCAAACATACAGTACAATCATTCATATTGTGCCTATCATATTACACACCATAAATTCGAAGACCAACATGTATTAAGGTTATTACAAACCTTCAAACAAATTCAAAAGTCATATACATCAGATACAAGCTCAAAAGATTGCCTAACATTAAATCAGACATAATGCATTTCAGAACAGATTTTTATAATTATCAGAACTGAATATCATAAGAGGGTATAAACCCTTCAGAATTAGAATACAATTTGGTTTATGTCATAATCAAGCAGATATCATAATACAAAATCAGATGACTGCTAAATTCATCTACAAAAGCGGGTAACGAGATTTATACAAAAGAGACTGAAGTCTCGACACTGAAGTGTCAATAACAGAAGACACCTCATTAACAGAAGACACCGAAGTGTCACAGAAGCAACTGCAGACCCTTCTAGATATGCCTATTTACCTACAACTAGGATTCAACAGTTTTAAAATAAAACAAAGTCATTTCAGACATTTCATGTGCAAAGCAAATAGTCAATCATATTCACTTGCAAGTAGCTCTTCAATATCACATTCATCAATCAATACCTCAGACATTCATGTCCAGAATCAGTGCACAATTCAATACACATTCATCAATATCAAATTCCATTTAATATTAAACAAAACAAATCAAGGTGAGACCATCTTAGGTTACTCACAAAAGCTCCCTGTTTGCTTATTGCCTCCAAGTCCCGGCAATATCTGGAATCGGTTGCTCTAAGGGTTCCTCTAAAACATTCAATACAAACATGTATTACTATTGTGCACAATTATGAATTCAATTATTCACATTCATGTATACTGAATATGTATGATGCATGTTCAAGTAAAAAATCCGGGTTTTTTATCCTTAATCTTATCACATTTTCGATCATGTGAAATCATAGTCAATCCCTCAATCCAGATTTATTTCACAATCCACCTTCGGGTCCACTTTGCTCAATTATTCTCATCAGGAAGGTGAGGTAATTAGGTAATACTTCCTTCTAGAAAGTTTTTCCTCTTTGTCTTAGGTTTCCAATGATACTAAGTTCATCCAATTTGGATTAGTATTCCATGAGTTATTCTCAAAATACCATAGACTGTGTACATTTGAAATTTTGGCTAATGCATGATCATGCCTCCAAGTTGTACACCTCATAACTCTCAATTCTAATATCTAAAATTACAAACTTTATACCAATTTAAAGTTAAGAGAATAAGCTACAATTTTGGTGAAGACACCTCAGTCTAATTCAGCCTACAACAATACAGTTTATTCAATAACCACAGGATATGATTTCTGTTCCTGGTAGTGCTACAGCCTAAGCCAATACTCAATTTCATGCCAATTTTGAAAATCTTAGAGACAGAATTAAAATTAAACTTCTTCAAGAAAGTTATAGAAATATATCTCTAGTTTAATCTAAATTAAGAACCAACTCATTGGGAGATCCATAGTTCAAACTATAATCGAAATAGCAAAGCAAGTTCAGTGAAAACACTTCATTTATCATATTCCAGAATACTTCATCATTTTCTTCCAGTTTTTTCCCAAAACAGACTTTCGAGTCAATGTTACATGATCATTTTGACAATGAAAATGAAGGATTTAGGCTAAACATTCTTCTAAACATTTGTTCCTTTATGTCTTAAGTTTCTACTGACACCAATGTTATTCAATTTGGTTCAATATTTTGAAAATTATCCCTAAACTACAGACTGTTCACAAACAGTGACAGATTCCAGATACTCAATTTCAAGCCAAAATTTGACATACTTAGTGACAGAAATCAAATTTGACACCTTCATGAAAGTTGTAGATATAAGTTTCTAGTTTAATCCGAATTTAAATTCATCCAATTTGGATACCTATAAGGCAAGATATGGCTAAAATACCAAAACTTGTCCAGTAGAACTACTCATCCGAACCAGTTTCCAACCTGTATCAAACCTCAATTCTTTCCCATTTCAGTACACAATTGATCCATATCAAACATCAAACAATACATGTTATCACAGGATACCAAGTTTATAATTTCCTTACCTTACTAAACTTCAAATTTAACTCCAAGAATACAGCTAAACCAAGCTTTCAAACATCCAGCACATACCTAAGTTTAAGGTGTAACTTTCAGCACCAACTAGATAATATTACATAAAGTTACATGACCTACTTCTTGATGAAATAACTTACAAAAATGATGATCCAAGCTTCAACAGAGGTCCAGAAGTTGAGAGGGGGAGTAGGAGAATTTCGGTGAAGAGAAGAGAGCAAAGTGAAGACTTGCTCCAGCAGAATTTACCACATTCAAAGCTAGGTGTCATGGAATTGGAGCAACATATGTCTCCAAGCATGAGCTTCATGTGTCCCTTGAAGGAGCTGACATGTGTCAATGATACATTAGGTCATATGGCACATACTTAATGCTGCTATTTGTCAATGCATCAACTATGCCATTTGTCAATACTTTAACCATGCCAAATGTCACTAACGCATAGGCTAATCGTTCTAATTTTGATGTACCAACTTAACTTGTCACTTGACAACTTTTCCTAAACCAAATGTACGTTTAAATACCTTAATTCTCTAATGAAATCAATTAATTACAATTCACTAACCATTATCCACTTGACCAAAAATTCAAATCATATGTCTTTCATATTCTAATCATAGTAAAATTCTAACTCCTATCACACATGTACTTTCATAAACATGTATTATTTCAACTAGGGTATATTTTGGGGCCTTACATCTATAATTATAGTATGACACATATACTAGTTATATACTAAAAATATTAATTTGATGTGACTCTTTATGTTCAAAAACTTAATATTATGGTCTTTTTAAATGTAAACTAATATTATAAAATTAAATAAATATTAAAAAGTTTAATTAACCCCTTTATTATATTCTTTCAAACTTCAGTAGGATAAAAAAAGTTAACTTTGAAAATACACAGAGCAAAACTAGAGAATAAAGTAGAGGACAATACTGTCATTAGGCAAACAACTAACCCTAAAAGCTCCTACAAGTTAACTTATTGAAGTTAAATAAGTTAATTAATAAGTCATTCATCAAATACATCACTAACTTTTTAAAATGGTCAAAAAGCTTTAAAAAAACTGATAAGTTGTTTGAAAAAAAACTGGAGCAAACCTATTCCTGGGTGGGTGAAATTGAACACTAATGGGGCGTGTAAAAGCACAACACATTTGGCTACAGCGGGGGGACTTATTTGAGATAGCTCCGCGGCTTGGCTGGGAGGCTTCGTTCAAAATATTGGATGTTGTTTCTCGATTTCTACTGAACTCTGTGGCGTCTTCTCTGGACTGAATATGGCATGGAACCTTGGATATCGCAAGATAGAATTAGAGCTGGATTCTCAAATAGTGATGAGTACTCTATCAAACTCCACCAAAAGAACAACGTCGCTCAATCCTTTAGTTATGGGCATCAACGAATTATTGAATCACAACTGGGTCGTAGTTAACCGTCATATCTACCGCGAGAGTAATAGGTGTGCCGACTAGCTCGCCAACTTTGCTGTCAATTTTGAATTAGGAATTACCACTTTTGTAAATGCACCATGAGGGTACTTCTCGATCCTTCTAAAGGATATAGTTGGAATTAATATCCCTCGCATAGTCATGTATTTTGCTGTGACTTTCTCCTTTATACTAAAAAAAAAAAAAGACCTCCTGAATAAAACACAGAATTTGACAAACTAAGCACACACAGAATCGAAACTAAGCGCCAACGTCCAAAGTCTAAATGCAAAACCTCTCGAAGAGTTTTTCCTGCGGACCCCAGAAGTCGATTATTATTGACATACAAAAATTCCATATCTCGTCATCAAACAAGAACACAACAAAACCAGTTGTCTCAGTTCTTGTCTTTCCTTTTACATCAGTTCTTCAATATTTAAACTTGGCTAATGTTCAAGGGTGTCCCAGAAACTGATATCCAAAACATAACTATACCTCACTTCACATGGAATTCCAGCAATGTTGGCCACTGTTGCTGCTGTTTTTGGTCAAAGGGTTGCACTTTTTTCGCGTTGAATCTAAGTACATCGCTTACAACACAACTTCAAGAATTGTTCCAGGGAAGATTAATGTTCACTTGGTGCCTCACACGCATGATGATGTCGGTTGGTTGAAGACTGTTGATCAGTACTACGTTGGCGCCAACAATTCCTTCCAGGTTTGCTTTACTTCTGTTTCTTTTGATCCTCCATTAATGCATTAACTTTTACTCGTCAAATTGTCAGTCTTTAAGTGGCTGATTCTAAAGGAAGCTTGTTCACTTTGTTTGAGTTTTGTGTTTCATTGGCTGGTGTCTTCTGCAGGGAGCATGTGTGCAAAATATACTGGATTCTCTTGTTCCTGCCTTGTTGGCTGATAAGAATCGGAAGTTTGTATATGTTGAACAGGTTTTTATTAGTTCTATTAAACCCCATGTTTCATTTCTTGACCAAAATTTTATATTTGTTCTTCTTAATGATATCATTGCCAACGAAATTAAGAAAAAAAATGTTTCAGGCTTTTTTCCAGCGCTGGTGGAAAGAACAGAACAAAAGAGTTCGAAACATAGTCAGGAAGCTTGTCAGATCCGGTCGACTTGAGCTAATGTACCGTAAAATCCAACAACATATATACTTTTTCTCGTTCTTCGTTTTTGTATGCATCAGATTGGATTTGGTGTATCCTGGAAATATTTTGTAATCAAAT
This sequence comes from Erythroxylum plowmanianum, assembly GCA_025531925.1. Classification (NCBI taxonomy): domain Eukaryota; kingdom Viridiplantae; phylum Streptophyta; class Magnoliopsida; order Malpighiales; family Erythroxylaceae; genus Erythroxylum; species Erythroxylum plowmanianum. Next base: position 38,533,384 of record JANVCQ010000006.1, on the reverse strand, counting down.
TGCGATGTAAACTTCTTTTTTCTTTATAAATTTTCTTCTGCAGAAATGGGGGTATGTGCATGCATGACGAGGCCGCTACACATTATATAGACATGATTGATCAAACAACTCTGGGACATAGATTCATCAAAGAAGAGTTCAATGTAACTCCTAGAACTGGTTGGCAAATTGATACTTTTGGACATTCAGCAGTACAGGCCTACTTGTTAGGTGCAGAGGTATCTAAACCCGATAAACTTCTCTCCTCAAACTGTTAACTGACAAATTGGCTGTATCGTTCATCAGTACATACATGATCCTTGGACATTTGTTTGCACAAACAGGAAAAGCACAAGCAGCTTCTTGTCAAGCCTATCTTTTGACACAATTTCTGGCTTCAGGTTGGGTTTGACTCTGTCTTTTTCGGACGGATAGACTATCAAGACCATGCTAAACGAGCAAATAAGAAGACTCTTGAGGTTGTCTGGAGGGGCTCTAAAACTTTTGGATCATCATCTCAGGTGAGCCTCTCTAAACATTTCCTGGTTGTTTATAATGCAATGTAAGTGGCCTGATTTCTTATTGTTTCATTTGTGTAGATATTTGCCGATGCATTACCTGATGGTTATGGACCTCCCGGAGACTTCTACTATGAAGTTAATGAAGATTTTGATTCCCCTATTGTTCAGGTAAATCATACGTCAAGAACCTCCTTTCCCTCGTGTCGTTGGTGAAGCATCCTTGACAATTCACTTTAAGTTCATATTCTCCAATGAACGTGTTTTTTATGTGAAGGATGATAACAATTTCTTTGACTACAATGTCCCCCAGCGTGTCAACGAATTTGTATCTGCTGCAGTAAAACAAGTAAGAACGTAGTTTTCATTTCTGTTCTCTGAGGACTCTTCCTCAGTTTCAACCTCAAAATGCCATTCTTAGACCTGGAATGAGAGGAGAAATGATCTTATCAGGAGTAGTGATCTTGTCAGATTTGTGCATCCAACTGATTAACTTCTGTTTGCTGGATGTAAAAAGCTAGTCCCTGTCTTTTCTTTTCTAGGCTAACTTAACTCGAACAAATCACATCATGTGGACGATGGGGGACGATTTCCAGTATCAATATGCTGAGACATGGTTTAAACAAATGGACAAACTTATCAACTATGTAAATCAGGTTTGTCCTCATCAAGACAGCTCATGAAGCTTATTGAGGCTACAAATAGCTAAATACTTGTGTTTAGTAGAATCATTTTACTTCCAAAAAGAATAATACAAAATCATATGTTCGTATAATAAAGAAAGAAGATTTTATCATCTTCTGATGATTGAATCATCTTTTCTGCTGATCCTGACTTGGTGGTATCTATTCAAGTCATCTGCCTTTCTGATACAGGTTCAATCTTCTTATGATAGTTTTCTCATACTTCATGGGATCTTCAGATCATATTAATTTCTCTGAATCCTGATGCCAATTAAGTACTGGATTCAAACGTTTGCAGGACGGGCGTGTCAATGCTCTATACTCAACCCCCTCAATGTACACTGATGCTAAACATGCTACAAACGAATCCTGGCCTCTCAAAACAGATGACTACTTTCCGTTAGCCACAATACCGATATAGTTTTACTTTTATGTAGCTTCTCCTCTCAATTTTAACCTGTACAATATGGTTCAAATTTATCAGATATGCAGACATGGAAAATGCTTATTGGACAGGATATTTTACAAGTAGACCAGCCCTTAAAGGTTATGTTAGAAAATTGAGTGGCTATTATTTGGTAAGAACAATGTGATTTGCCTGGTGAAATACTTGGAATAGATTATTCTCATTCGAATGCAAATTCTCTTACAGGCAGCAAGGCAGTTAGAATTTTTTAAAGGAAGAAGTAAATTAGGACCTAAAACAGAATCTTTAGCTGATGCTTTAGCAATTGCTCAACATCATGATGGAGTTTCTGGCACAGAGAAGCAGCATGTTGCTAATGATTATGCGAAAAGGTTGTCAATAGGCCACACAGAGGTTTGTTTTCACTTTTCCTGAGTCTTTGCTAAATTTGAATTGCTCCAAATCTAAAAATGTTTCTTGCAGGCTGAAGAAGTGGTTGGAACATCTCTTTCTTGCATGGCAAATATGAAATCAAAACCTGGTTGCATGAATCAAGTCAACAAATTTCAACAGGTAAACACAATCATATTAAATGCTGACTTCACTGCATAGTTTTTTTTTTTAACAATAACATTGAACCACTCAGGGCAGAGTTAGAAGAATTTTTACCAGTCTAAGGGACGAAAAAACAACAAGTTCATAGACTGTTTCTAATTCAAGATTTGAAAGCCTTGATCTGGTTCTTGATTAATATTACATGTTGGATCTACTGTAATTGTTTGTGTCCTTTAAACTGTTTCAGTGCCCGCTTCTGAATATTAGTTACTGTCCAGCATCAGAGGTTAATCTATTGAAAGGAAAAAACTTGGTAAGGACTTCTAAGTTTTGTAATCATTCCAAGAACAGTTGTTTTGTTTTACTAAAATCTATATAATCATCCCATGCTATCTGTTCTACAGGTGGTAGTGGTCTATAATGCTTTGGGATGGAAAAGATATGACATCATAAGAATTCCTGTCAGTTATCCTTATTACTCTAATTTAGCCAGCTTTTTTGCTACTTGAACATCTGATTTCCTGTTGGATGCTCATTTTTAACGAATAAAAAGCACGTACAAGTAGAATATACAATACTTGTATAGTTGTCAGGACTGGACATCATAAGGTTTCACAAAGTGTATAGTAGCCAAGAGATTATGGTAAAAGACGATAGCTTAACTTGCACGGTGTGTATAGCTTATGTGTATCTTTACACCTTCCTAACTTGCTGTAGGTTCTGAACGAGAATGTCATGGTTAAAGATTCAAAAGGAAGAGAAATTGAGTCGCAGATCTTACCTCTATTGAATGCCTCCATAAGCATTAGAAACTACTATTCAGAAGCCTATTTGGGTATCTCTCCCAATGTGACGCCCAAATACTGGCTTGCATTTTCAGCATCCGTACCTCCTTTGGGTTTCAACACTTACTTTATCTCAATTGATACCTCAGCTGGTAAACATGGTGGTAAGCATGGTTGTCGTTATACATGAAATAGTTCTCATAGAGAAGAAAGTTTAATTATAGCTTTAACATGGAAATTTTGTTATGCTTGTTCTCTTTATGACCAGCTACTGCTTCGGTCATGCAAATGCCTGCTATAGAATCTGCACAAACTGATAGAATCGAAATAGGGCCTGGAAATCTGAAACTAATTTATTCCGGGAAAGAAGGGAAGCTTACTGAGTACATAAATAGCAGAACCTCGGTATGTTGCTTTCCAATTCTTCATCCCAGTATGTTTATTATTCATGGAGATGTACTCTAGCTGTCAAGTAATAAGGTATTGCTGTCAATTCGGAAAAGAATTTGCACCTAAGTCATTTCAGTCCTGAATTAAAGGTGAAAGCATCTTTGGAACAAACATATGGCTATTATGCTGGGTACGAAGGCGACCAGGACTCAAAGGTATTACAGCACTCTCCTTGAGTTGACATTTTGTTCACTTTACTATCAACTCTAGTGTATTGTTGTGCCATCATGCATTGAGAAGCTTGTTTAAACTCTGTGGAACTTAACTTTCTGAAGGCCTCTGGAGCGTACATCTTCCGGCCGAATGGTACCTATCCCATCAAATCTGAAGGACAGGTAGGAAAGGCCTTCTGAAGAGCTTAGCTCACTAGTGTTTGCTGTTAATGAGTAAATATGGAGTCTATATTTCAGGTTGACTTCATGATTTTGCGGGGACCTTTGTTTCATGAAGTGCATCAAAGAATAAATTCGTGGATTCATCAGGTATTTTATCTCATTGTACAGTCATCAGCAACCAGTTAGTTTCTCCAAGTTCAGAAACAGAAATGTATTCCAGTAAAAATGTTGTGTACAATCTCAGGAAGATTGCTTACTTACAATGATACCATCAACCTAGAGGCCAACTGATAGTATAATGCTTCTTGAAAGTATCTTGCTGGTACTATCTTTGACAGATCCATCCTTGCGCAGGTGACCAGATTATACAAGAGAAAAGAACATGCTGAGTTTGAGTTCACTGTAAGTCTAATAAAATTTTGCTCATGTAAATTTATGTTCTGCCTTAAGATGTTTCTTTGAAGATTCAATTGTATGGGAGGAACAATTCTCACTTAACAATTTTCTCAACATCAGGTCGGGCCAATACCGATTGATGATGGAATTGGCAAAGAGGTCATAACTAAACTCGTGACAACTATGAAAAACAACAAAGTATTCTATACAGATTCCAATGGACGTGATTTCCTTGAAAGGGTATGTTCCTTATTTGGTCTGCTAAATGTTCTAAAAGAATTGGTGTTCCTTGCATCTGTGTCACAAGAAATATTATTATGCAGATTCGAGACTACAGAAAAGACTGGGACCTCAAAGTAAACCAACCTGTTGCAGGAAATTATTACCCGGTAACAATCTAACTTCTGATTACGCTTACATAATCAGTTACTGCGATATCATTTTTCCCTATGAAGAAAAACTGCAGGATATTTTAGAAGTTTCAGGGTGAATAACTTGGTAGAGCATAATAAAGATTAACAAACTTCTTTTTCTTCTATACTGCTTGGATACTTAGTGATTATGCAAAACATGCATTGAGATACACATCATGAAGAAGATGTCAACAATTGAGGAGCATGCCTACCATGCCCAGCAAGGACAAGATGACTGACCATTTTGTCAGTCATTCACATAAGTCACCTTCAATGTTACAAATATCGTACCGGATTGGATTCTGGTACAGTACTATACCAATATCGATTAATACCGGGTATCGTTTCGGGTAATTTTTAAATTTATGAAATAGTTCCTGAATTTTTTTAAAAATTACAAAATAGTCAATTGTCTTATTGTACAATTGTACTTTATATTTTTAACCATGACTCCAAAAATCATAATAATAAATAATAATCACAAATTTAATTTAATTTATAAAATTAAGTTAATGATTATTAATAAATATAATTAAATTTAATATATATTTTTAAAATATATAAATTTCAAATAAATTTTGATTTAATAATTAAAAATAT
>JANVCQ010000006.1:38484500-38507724 GCA_025531925.1 Erythroxylum plowmanianum | reverse complement strand
GAAACTGTTAGATTAAAATTAATTGTTTATATTAGTTTATAAAAATTGACTGATAAATTAATTAACTAATAGTTATAATAACAAAATCTCTTGTCTTACCGTTTAACCTCTTGTCTATTTAAAACATTAATAATAAGTTTAAAAATGAGTGGTAAAAAAACTTAAAATTTTCAAATTAAATAAATTCAATTGTTAGTTAAATATGAGAAGAAGTAAACTAACCTCTCTAATTTAAAGTCTATCAAAGATGAACTCAAGATCTTAAACATTGGAGATGCTAATTGAACCATCCTCTAGGAAACATTAGACTTTTAGGGGAAGGAAAAGTTGATTTACCTTGGGCTTGTTTAGCAAACAACGGATTGCGTTAGCTGCTAATTGATTTTATCAACGATTAGCTAATAGTAGATTATATCAATTGATTTGACCAGTATATAACATCGACTGTTTATTAAAGATATTTGATAAAATTAGTTGTTTAGTATTAACTGTTGATATGTAAAATGACTCATGAGAGCATAATTTAAAAAAATATAAGGACATGAATATTATATTTTTTAGAATTTCGTTGAATATTCTTATAAGAATTTATATTTTAGATATTTAATTTTACAAAAATTTAGTTTATAACTTTAATAAAAAAACACAATAATAGTAATAATAATAGTAGTAATAGTAGTAATAGTAAGAATAATAATAATAATAATAATAATAATAGTATGGCGTTAAATTCTCTATTAATGTGAATGATGCAACGAGTTACATTATATTAATATTTTCATATAATATTTATGAATTTTATTATTTAATAAATTAAAAATATCTATAATTATAACGTGACACAGGTACGATATATAGAAGTTATATACTAAAAATATTAATTTGATGTTACTCTTTATATTCAAAAACTTAATATTATGGTATTTTTAAATATAAACTAATATTATAAAATTAAATAAATATTAAAAAGTTAAGTTAACCCTTTTATTATATTCTTCTAAACTTCACAACATAATTGTACAATCAAAAAAATCAAACATTGAAAACATACAAAGTAAAAGTAGAAAGTAGAAAGTAAAGTGGAGAGTGGTACTGTCATTAAGCAAATAACTAATACCAAACACTACACTTAAAGAGCTTTTAAAAATTTAGCCGTTTAGATTGAATCAACCAACTCAATCAGCTTATAACTAAGCAAATAAATAACTTTTTACCATAGATCAAAGAGTTAATTTTGATCCAACAATTAAAAAAAGAGTTTATCAACTCTTTACTAAACAAGCCCCTTGTCACACTGGGGATTATGCATAGCCCAAACACCTACCCACGAGCGATCCTTCTTCAATCTGTCTCTATGCAAAAGAAGTTGGGCTTCCCACCAAATCGTGGGATGATGACAACCTTGGAGAATTGTCAGAAGACGGCTGTTATCTGATAAACTTGTTCACCTCCACTAGTTTACTTGATCAAATTTACCTAGGATTTACATAATTAACATGAAGTAGTACAGTTTGTTTTGTTTTCGTTCAAAATGGTAAGAAAAATGTGATACCATTGTTACAAATTCACGGGTGCATGAATGTTTCACAGATATGGGCAGACTGTGAGTGGAGGGGGACTAAGAAATTGTCACGTGTCTGAAGATATATACAAACTAATGGAAAGAGTACAGACAAGAAATGACAAGACATTGAATTTGCAAAGAGGAGTTGGAGAGATGGGTACACACTACACACATACAGTAATCGCACAGGTTCAGGCAAATCACTATAAGACGAGTCTTTGGAGACGACGGGGGTTTGGACCACGTGTTTGATGTTGACACGTGGACAGGTTAAGAGAAAAACCAAAATAAAAATTTTGAAATTTTCAATAAAAAGTCTATTTTATCTGGTCTCAGTGTTCCTCGTCGTTGGGGTTGGCGTGTAAGAACAACATTCTACTCCCACTTGTAGTCTTGTAGATGCATTATTGTATCACATGAAACTCAAAAGTCATTTTACTAATTTTCTCTCTCCGACATCATTGTCCATGCGGAGCTGAGATTGGAATTTCTTCCTACAGCAGGACTCCTGATTTGTCCACAGTTGAAGGATTATAGTAGAGAAGGTCAACCTTGCCTTTGCCCACTTCATGTTATGGGTTGTGGGGTCAACACCACACTCAGGAAGGTACTACAGATGGCAATGTATCAAGTTCGGCCCAGCCCACCTAATCTCGAGCCCAACCCAATTGCTTTACAAGTAGCAAGTTTGAGCACGAACCCGATCGCTCCAACAATAGGGTCCGATCCGAGCCCGAGCTTGACTCAACCTTCATAAAGCCAAGTTGAGATTTTAAAATTAGTATAACATTATTTAACTTTTCTTATGTTGTATTAATTTATGATAATAATCTATAAAAGATAGGCATATGTAAAAGCTAACACGTGGCATGTGGAATATATGTTCTGGATAGGCATTTGAGGCAGTATACGTGACCACATTTCCTTAATTCAGACCAGAACGACGATAACGACCACCAAACCAATCACTGTTCCACACTTTGAATGCCTCTGTACCTCTGCTTTTTGACATGTATCTCACTTTGTGTTGCTTCAGTTCTTCTCCCATTGACCGAGGCAGCACATTTCTATTAAAACTCATTAATATCATAAAGGAAAGTAACGGATAGGATAAGTCTTGTGAGAATAAATATCTCTTGAGAGACACCTCCGTCTTCTTCCAGGGGATCCTCCAGAAAGTAACAAAGCAAAGCGTGTAAAGCAGTCAAACGTTGAACTAGTCTTCACACCGAGATATGGTTTGGAATTCTCGGGTTTGGTATATTCCAAGGCTACAAAAGCCATATCCAGTCCTTGCTTTGAACTTTTGACACAGACTTCAGCTTGAAAGCAACGGCAAAAACCTAGAAGATGGTAGTATTTCTCTCGATTACGCATGTGTGATGCATACTGGTATGATTTAGTTATTCTCGTAACCTTCTAATCAAGGGTTCGGAATGGTATCAAAATTAAGTTACTGTAAATTTTTTTAGCAGAAAGATACCGCAATGATAATATTTTCCAGGAAAGTGGATTCCTGATCGACCACACGTGTTGGCAGCATCTTGATGTGAAGTTCCACATTATCTTCCCAAATCACTATTAAATTCCCAGTCTGAGTATTAAATTAATGTAGTTGAATGATGCTCTAAATGATTCGTACGAGCAAAAGATCGCACCGGCACATACCAAACCGACCCCAGTTAAAATATCAGAATGTCACGATTGTACTGATAATGTTGAAAAGTGCCAATACTTGGTTCAGAATCATTGCTGTGGCCTTCTAATGAGTAGTAGTTACATGTAATGGTTGTTTTCGTAACACGTAGTTATTATTAGGTTACTTTCATTATAAACCAGTACCTCATCGTGACTTATCTACTGCACTTCATTATATATTAAAACTTAAGTTCAAACCCACATTTCAAAGGTTTAGTGTAATGAAGACCAACTGCAAGTAGTAAGCAAATATTCAATGTTCAAGATTGTTCTGCAGACTCGAGGTTGAGGAAGACAGAATTGGATCGTGAAAGGAAAAGTTCAGCGTGCATGAATCAGGCACTGGAATTAATTGCCGCCTATCCCTACACACGTCCCCACTCTGCACAAGTTTGAAACTTCCTCAAAGACTTTTACACCCATGCATTTTCTCTGCCTTCTGATACACGTTTCCAATTGTAGAGAAAGGGGGTCTGTTACTTTCCAACTACAATGACTTGAAAGATGTTATTGCTCGTTGAATTCCATTAACTAGCAGTCGTTAGTCTCCTTTTCTATAGTTACTGAAGTCAATAACTTTTTTTTCCCTCTATAGAACATTCCTGTTTTATTGGCCAAAAACAGTAAAAAGTTATGTGTTGCTATCTTGGAAAAGAATAAACAAGTTATGGAAAACGTAGGAGGAGGCTAAGAGCACAGTCAGCGAACTATACTACTTTAAAGAGTAGGTTGAAAATTAAACTTGCTGGAAATGGCTTGTGAGCATAGTTCTTTGTGTCCATTGTCAGAAAATAGTAGCTTGTCTTTATAGTATATAAACAAACATACTATAAAAAAAAACATACTATAGAATGAGTTGTTAAACCATTGAGTTGATAAAGGATTTTTTTGGCTTAAGTGAGGTGGTAGATTTAAACTTTTCTCGTGTATGTAACTATTTAAAATTTGGAGCTAAAGTTTTACCTCTCGCAAGGAACCTACTCGATTTGAGCAGGGATTAATCTGGGTATGGATGACTTAAAGGTATCTTTCCATAATTAGGACCCTCCTAGGATAACTCGTGAACAACCAAAAAAAAAAGAGTTGGAAAATTTTGTACTTTCTAGTAAATTTGGAAAACTATTAATTATATTTTCTAATGTTCAATAACTTATCGGTTAAGTTATGTTATTTGATTCAAAAAAAAGTAATAAAGTGACCCAATAAATGATCTAAATTAATGAGTTGAAGTTTGAGAAAAAAATAGATCTCGATTAGTTAGGATTGGATCCGTTTCGAGTTTGTGAAGGAAAAGCCTGATATAAAAGCTATAAATAAATGTTAAGATTTCCTACAATTACTTGTATAATTCGCGAACATATGGATCCTCTAACTTATTAAGAGTGCTTATATTTTGAGAAAATTATAAAAAGACGTTAACTGTATATTTGTGAACATTTCCCGTAATGGTCTCAAAAAATTAAAACTTATTTTAGCCTCAGAAACTACTTAAGAAAATTATATAAAACCAAAATTAAATATTTTTTATTTTTTATTTTTAACCCTTTTATCAATGATCCGAGAAATATAACTTCTATTATTTATTTATTTTTGCATAAAGGGAAAAGATTACACCGAAATTAAATGAGTCGGGAAAAACTGGTCCCCGACATGTCCTCTAGGAGGAGACTGTGACACCCTAAAGGTGGTACATCAAAATAAGTGACGCCTATGTCGTCCTGTTTTGCCAGGTCGGCGAGCCAGTCTGCACATCTGTTGCCCTCTCGGAAGATATGGCAATGAACAACAGATCAGTTCCTGTTGAGGAGTTCCCGTATACCCATGACGAGAGGGATGCCCGACTGAGAGCGGGAGGTCATAGAGGATAGGAGCTGGTGCACCCCCATCGAATCCACTTCCAGCTCAATCCTACGGTAGCCCAATCTCCAAGCGAAGGAGAGACCGGTGTAGACGCCCCAGAGCTCCGCTAACTACGCTGAGCACCAACCAATGAGCTGGGAGAACCCACCTCTCCAATTGCCAGCACTGTCGCGTATAAGACCCCCAGCTGAAGCCGTGTGATGAGTAGGATTACAGGCCCCATCTGTGTTGAGCTTGACCCAGCCCGCCGGCGGACAACTCCAACCGATCCGTTGAACCTGACGTGGGCGAGAGCCAGTGGGGCTCGGTCGGCGCCGGGCTTCGACCTGCTGCACCTGATCTGCAAAAGACAAGAGAGGAAACAAGGGTGAGCTGGGACGAGTAAACGTAGAATCAAAAATAGATTTGTTCCTCCAGGTCCAAAGGAACCAACAGGTTAGCCCAAAAAGCAGTGACCACTCCTGGCCGTGCACCCGCCTACTTTGGAGAAGGTTGGTATGTAATCAGTCACAAGTGGGGAGAGTAAAGGCGGTCGATGTAATGATGTCCGTCGAAAAATTGTCCCACATCCGGCGAGCGATCGAACAGTCACGAACGATATGAAGAGAGGATTCTTCGTGGAAGCAGTGGGGACAGGTACTGTCGACGGTGAGATGACGGCGCAACCGTTGTTGATTACTCAGTAAGCGATCCTGCGCTAGTAACCATAAAAAGGAGCGCACCCTCTGGGGCCCCCGTCATTGCCAAATGACCTGCCATACCCCATGCGGAGTCTCAATCACTGAACCAAGCAGAAGGGAGTACGCAGAAGCAACGGTAAAGTGCCCATGGTCAGTGGCCCCCCAGACGAACCTGGTGGCACCCTGAAGAGGGGAAGGAGGAAACATGCCAGCTATAGAGTTGCATAGGAAAGGGGGGAGGAACTCCCGTAAAACAGCCAAGTTCCACTGGCCCGTGGGTCCGACATAGTGACGAACGTTGTGATGAAGCATTGAATCCGGGATGGCCTGAATGGAATGAGAAAGGAGAGGGCCAAATCCCGTGACCCACGAGTCTAGCCAGAAACGTGTCGTCATGCCATTGCCGACCTAGAGTGACGAGATGCCAAGTTGCCGTAATACTCCGCTACACCATCGAGCCCCCCGAGGAATTGAGGGAGGAGGGAATGCAGTGAACATCAAAATCATATTTAGCAGAGAGTACCTACACCCATAAGGCATGAGGGTTGGCAATCAAGGTCCAGCCAAGTTTGGCCAGGAAGGCGTCGTTCATCTCCCGAATCCGCCGGATGCCTAATCCCCCTTGAGAACGGGGCTTACATACTTCCTCCCAATGCACCAGGGGTATCTTGGTGCCTGCTTGCGATGAGCTCCACAAAAATTTCCGCATAGCGTGCTCCAGAGCATCACACAAGTTACGAGGTAGCTGGACCGTCTGCATTGTGTAGCTCGGGATGGTTGTGATGAACGATTGCACCAATGTGACGCGGCCAGCAAAAGACAAAGTGGAGGGGGCCCATCCCGATAACTGACGGTGGACCGAATCTAAAATGTGCTGATAAATGCGCTTACTGACCCGCTGGTGAAGGAGGGGAACCCCCAGATGCTGTCCAAGATCGGTAGTCCGAGGGAACGTGAGCGCGCGACTTAAGGCATGGCAGGTCAAAAGGGGGACGTTCTTGGAGAAGTAGCATCTAGACTTATTAGTAGGGAGCGAACGATGCTATTGATTGCACCTTAGTTGTGTGAGGGCAGTGTCTCGTTCACGACATAACTATTATTGCTTATAAGTTTTTTTTGATTGATTTTCATATATCTTTAACATTTTGAAAGCAATATTTTATTTATGTTTTTCCGTATGCCTTGCTTCAATGGCTAATTCTATTACTAAGACATTACGAGATCTTTTAAAGCGTGAACTTTGTACAGTGTTAATTATAGGCATTGGTCCTAGAAACTGCAAATATTTTTTTAAACAATTAGAAATTTAAAAGTTCATTACATTAAACCTACCACCTGAACGTGCAACTACTAAAACTCCTGCAACTCTTATCACAACAACTAATCGAATGTGAAAGAACAAAAAATGAAAAAATACGGAAATACGTAATTTCGATCTTTGTAACTTCAAACAAATTTTTTGAAGTCGAAACGAGCACAAATCTACCGTTGTTTTCACCAAAATTTTTCTTCGGAATGTGGGTAAAGTCTTTTTACAGTTTTCTCAAAATGTAAGCTCTCTTAATAGGTCAGAGAATTCATATACTTACGATTGATTATATGAGCAACTGTCGAAGATCTTAACCTTCATGTATAACATCTATATCAGGCCTCCATATCATAAGGTCGATATGAGTCCGATTTATATTGATTGGAATCCATTTTCTACCCGAACTTTGACCCATTGATTTAAATCATTTATTAGACCAATTTATTATCTTTATCTGGTTCAAATTATGTAACTTAGATGATAAGTTATTAAAAACCGAAAAATGCAATTAATAGTTGTCCAACTTTATGGGAAAAGACAAAATTGTCCAATATTCTCCCCCTTTGACAAGTATTAATTGTAGTTTTTAACTTTAGTTTAAAAATAATTTAAAAACTCGGTTAAGTCATACTACTGAATTAGTCGACTAAGTTTAAAAACAAAACATTTGATCCAAAGATAATGAAAGTCCATCATTCCATCCTGCAAGGCTTTCGATACCAAAAAGTATCAAATGCATGTGTTATGTGCGACACAAATATAATACAATCACATAGACCTAATACCTCACTAACATGAATGGAAAAATGGAGTGTGGCAAATTAGGATGATACCTTTATGATCTAAATTATATCATCTTCGTTTGTAGGTCTCGATTTTCCAACTTTATACTAAATCGCATATGCTAAATTGCATTAAAAAAATCCTGTTTTCTCTCACCGAATACTAAACAACATTAGAGAAAACTTGTTTTCTCTCACCAAATATTAATCTGCATTAGAGAAAACCTTTTTATTCTCCAACTGAATGCTAAACTGCATTAAAGAACCTTTATGAGATTAAAAACTTATATCCCCCTATGTCATGTCAAACTTCATGGATATCCATTTAAAATTGTATATGTCTAAATGACATAGATACAAGGTCAATCTCTATTTATTCCTAATAACCTTTAAATGCTTAAGATCGACATAAATGTTAAGACTTTTACACGTATTATGACAATGTATGACAACACATATTACTGAGGATAAATGATAATCATCTCTATTGATGAGCTATCATACTGTCATAATATATCAAAACGTACAAATGTGCATGGAGTAAACATAATGATCCCTTAACTAGCAATGTTTAAAGACGTCAAAACACTCATACTGTATACTTGTGTCACAAACACAAGTGGACGAAGTTCTTTAGTTAAATGATCAACTAACTTTTTCACAGTTTTTAAATGCTCTAAACCTTAATGTCACCTATTTGTATCAACAACTTTATGACCAAATAATTGACTTTTAAATGCTAAGACTATGTGATATTCTTTGTTGTTATTAAATAACATAGCAAGAAGATTATCACAATACAACCAAATGGGTCTAGCTACTGAATTAACCACGAACAACTCAAAAATCAAGTTTATGAGCTAAACCTTATGTGAAACAACCCCATAACATGCACTCTGCATGCATAGTTGAGGAAGTTACCTGTGTCTACTTGACACACCTCTACGACATTGTACTATCTGCAAACTAAAAAATTTAACCTTAAGTGGACTTTCGATCATCCAAACACATGGCTAAAATCTGAATCTGAATTCCTTACAAGGTTTAATCTATTGACTGTGCTATATGTCAGCATATAATCCTTAGTTCCTTTAAGTATCTCAACACTCGCTAGACTGCATTACATAGCTACTAGTGTAATATTTTTCGTTTATGATTATTTAATTTATTATAAGATAATTTATTAAATAATCTATATGATATATTATTACACTCGTAAGTATCTAACCACATAGGTTCATCACTAAGTCGATAATAATTAATCTAATTAATTACTAATCAAGGTTGATGTCTAGCAACACTCCTCAACGTTCGGATAGTGTGAAGTGACAACCTTAAAAAGATAGAACCTTATTTTTAGGATAATGTATTATTACCTTCCATCATTACAACTCTTGATTATCCTAAAATATGGTTTAACTATCAAACCTTATTAGATAACCAACTATATTACATGTCGATCATTAATGATTAGTGAATGACTTTAAAAACTCCTTTTTCTCACTCATTCAATCGCCTTGGCCAAGGTCTTGAAACAACTATTAAGATCAATGACAATATAAATTTCAAACTCATTACCTAGAGTCGATGGATCCCATCTTGACTCACCACAAATTATATAGGTACTTAATTACATCAAACGATCATTCAACTAGCATTTTTACACACTGGGTATCCGACATCAAAACATAATAAGTGACATGTTGGTTACTATGATGATCTCAGATTAAAAGAAAAATATACATTTAAATTCTTGTAAGAATATCCTACTTCACAGTTCATAGGTAATATTAACCATTGGAAATTCTTTGTTTGGTCAATTCAATGATCATATCTCCACATGCTTCATCTATACATGTAACTTAGTAAATGAAATCTACTAATATCTATCAAATGGAGACTATTACATATATATTGATATGACCGGATCATTAAAGTCCTTATTTGAAGATCCTATGATCAAGAATATTTTTAGATTAAATCCTAAAGAATTGACTCTTATTATCATAATCACTATTATGATGACAAGTGTATAAATTTAATCAAGGACTTATTATATTAGAATAAAAACAATAGACGTAATATGATAATAAAATCATTTGCCATGTTATTAATCAAAAATAATAATTACAAAACTAAAGTGTCCAATCTATTATATAATGATTGGGTCATGAGCATAATTTCCAACATCTAGAGATTCTGAATTGTTCAAATATGTTTTTCCATTGGAAAAGAATGACTTTTGTATTAGTGTTGGCCCTTCTGATATTGTTTTGATGCCTTTGTTCTTTGCATTCTAGTTTTGTTTCAAATGAGTATATGAATAACCTAGGAGGAAGAAGAAAAACAGAAAATAGTTTTGCACTTGATTTTATTACTGCTTTTTTGTTTGAGAATTCTAATAGAATGAATGAGGACATAGTGTCTGCAATTCTAATTGATGAAGATCCTAAAATATTTGAAGAGACAATAACTTTTATAGACGCTAGCTTTTGGAAAGAAGCCATTAAAAGTGAGTTAGACTCTATAATATCAAACCATATTTAGGAGTTAGCTGATTTCTCTAAAGATAGTAAGCCTATAATGTGTAAATAAATAATTAAAAGAAGAAGGACGCCTGATGGATCTTTAGAAAAGTTTAAGGCAAGATTGGTAGTAATAGGCTACACTCAAAAGAAAGGCATTAACTATTTTGACACTTATTCTCTTGTGACTAAAATTGCTACTACTAAAACTCTTGCTCTACTTGATGCTATTCATAACCTGTTAATACACCAAATGAATGTTTAAAACAACCTTTTTAAATGGTGATTTTGAAGAAGAAATATACATGGAATAACCTAAAGATTATGTAATTCCTGGTTAGGAGGGTAAGGTACGAAAACTTAGAAAATCTCTTTATGGTTTTAAATATACTCTTAAATAGTGGTATGAAAAACTTTAACATACATTAGTAACCAATGGGTATATTGTAAACGAGTCTCATTCTTAGGTGTATTCTAAAGTTTTTGTATCAAATTATGTGATTATATGTTTATATGTTGATGATATGCTCATTTTCAATACCAATATATCAAGTAACCGACAAATACAATAACAAGTAACTGTAATTAAATGAAAGATTTTTGCAAAATTATTACAACCTAGGTTTTTTCAACACTAAATCCTAATTTTTCTTTTTTTTTATAGAAAGGAAATTATAAATTAGTGCGGAACAAAGATTTCAGATATATCCTCTAAAAGGATAAGATGGCACCCTATGGGTGGATTTACAAAATAGGTGACTCCTACATCAAAATGGCATGCGTAGTTGGCCAATCAGTCAGCACATTTGTTACTCTCTTGGTAGATATGCCGATGAGCGACAATCCAGTTTTTCGTGAATAGTTCATGAATGCCCCTGACGATGGGATTGAGCGTTGTCTCTCTGTGGCCTGTGGAGGAGAGGAGATCTATCACCGCGGTAGAGTCTATTTCTAATTCGATCTGACGATAGCCCATATTTCATGCATATGTTAGTCTTGCATAAACGCCCCAGAGTTCTGCTGACAAAGGTGAACACCAGCCTAAGTTCTAAGCGAACTCGCCAATCCAGGTACCGCCATTGTCTCATAGTACCCCTCCTGCTGTGGTTGACACCAAGGTTCGTTTGCATGCTTCATCCGTGTTTAGC
The DNA here is from genome assembly GCA_025531925.1 of Erythroxylum plowmanianum. Taxonomy (NCBI): domain Eukaryota; kingdom Viridiplantae; phylum Streptophyta; class Magnoliopsida; order Malpighiales; family Erythroxylaceae; genus Erythroxylum; species Erythroxylum plowmanianum. The sequence continues at coordinate 38,496,158 of JANVCQ010000006.1, read as the reverse complement.
TTGATCCAACCAGCCGGGGGTCTGCTCCAACTTGTTTGCTGCAGTTGGCAGGGCCGAACTCCAGGAAGTGCTCCACTGAGCCTCTCAAGAGAATGGTGGACAAGACCTACATAAGTCAAAATAACAGAGATTGGTGAGGAAGGTCAGGTAAACTGGGCGTCAAAAATTATCGAATTCCTCCATTGTCAAAGGAATCAACAAGTAATTCCAAATAGACATGACCAGTCGTGCCCAAATTATCTGCGGTGGGTTTGGAGATTGTGGAGAAACCACTCCAAAAATCATTAACAACGTGCTTCTAATTACTAGTTTCATTTTTTTTCTTTCTTTTTTTTCTCACCGGCTCTTCAAGTTATTGGCCAATTGTACGTCCTATTCTAAGCTTTTACCGCGAGTGCACGCATTAGACGCTAGCTACGTTAACCTCCAAGAGCAAACAATCATATTTGATTTCACCTCAATTGTGTCCAAATTCGTTGTCAAGACAACGACTCATTCATGACACGTTTACTATTTCTGATAAGTTATTTCAGACTATAATTATTTAAGAGTAAAGATACATTGAACTTGTAAATATTTCAAAATTAAATTTATTATTTAATCTTAAATGATTGAGTCTTCAAGAAAACAGAATTGAAACTCCATTTTAAAATATAGACTAAGTCAAACCCTTTAAAGCAACTTTTGAAGTTAAACGCAATAATACGACCAAATCTCTTTTCTCCCCTCTGTACAAACAAAGAAAGGTGGACATTCAATAAACTGTACAAGAGGGGTCCATAATCCACATGAAAACGCAGAATTTTCCACAACTTTATGACCTGGTGCTGCGTCTTTCTCCCACCTGCAAAGTTAAACTGATTTTGATGTAAAGCTGGTCCTGTTATAGCATTAGTGTTTGATAATTAAAAGGTAGTGACTCCACCCAACAGGTTTAAGATTAATGTCTTAATGCTGTCCTCCAACCTCTCAGCATCATTTGTTGTGCATCCCCGTCAGCTTACGGATACGAACGCTACCGTTTCTTTTCTTCAAGGCTTTACTTTTCCTTAACGCCAATGAGGATTGCCGCCATTACCATCCTTCGTCATCATTGTTCGAAAGCTTTCACCTCGCTATTAAAGAACCGGCGTTTAAAATTATAAAGTAATTAATGGTCATACCTTCAAGGCATTATACTGCACCATTAGTCATTACTCTATGTCGCTTGGACGGCTCTTTAATATTAGCACCAGTACGTTGAATTAGTGCGAATTTTAACTTTTAAGGATTAGTGCGAATTTTAACTTTTAAGGATTCCGTAAAAAATATTATTTATTTAAAACTTTTACATTTTTAAGTTTTATAATGTCATTTTTAAAATAATTTTTAAATTTATAACAACGATATCTCAGTAAAAGTTTTATCGATACGCGGCACGGTCTTACTTTTACCTAGAATAGATATTGGTCATATTTGACAAACAGCGGATTATATTAATTGTTAACTGATGGCTAATTATATCAGCTGATTTAATCAGAGGATAATATCATCTGTTTATTAAAGATATTGGTAAAATTGACTTTTTAGTATTAACTGTTGATGTGTAAACTGACTTATGAGAGCATGATTTAAAAATATTATAAGGACATGAATATTATATTTCTTAATATTTCGTTGAGTATTCTTATAAAAATTTAGATATTTAATTTTACAAAAATTAAGTTTACAATTTTAATAATAATAATAATAATCTAATGTTAAATTCTTTATTAATATGAATGATGCAGCCAGCTACATCATATTATTATTATTTATATAATATGTATGAATTTTTTTATTTAATAAATTAAAATATCTATAATTATAATATGACATATATATATTATAAAAAGAGGGTATAATTGATTTTTTACCTATTAAATTTTGGTTGATCATCTAAAAAACTCTTCTTATGTAGCTTTCAGAAATTAGCTTATTGAGGTTAAATAAGCTAACCAATAAGCTATTCAGTAAACATATCAATAGTTTTTTAAGACGATCAAAAAGTTAATTTTTAGTCAATAAGCTCAAAAACAGCTGATTCCTATTCTTTCTGAAAATTTTTAAATTTACAAATCTTTAAAATATGTAAAATCTAAAATAGCATAATTAAACTATCACTTGATTAGAAAGAGGATTAATGGTAATAACTTTGTGTCAAACGTTTATTATTCAATATTACCATCTTATAATAGTTTTTAGGGCTTGGGGGATAATCAAATTCAATGATTATTCATATAAGAGGAGCATGCTAAGAACTTAATTTCATTTTAAACATTGGACAAAAAATTAAACAAGTGAAAACAAGAGATTTAAGATATAAAGCATTCAGTTAATATTAGTTTATTATAAAATTAGTTAAAAATTAAATAAAATTAAAGAAATTGAAATATGATCGAAAGAGAATCTCCTTACTTATCGAATAATTTAAAGTTTAATCGAAAGAAACTGATTGTTAAATAAATTAATTGATTTATTTTAATTTATAAAAAATTATTAATTAATTAATAAATTGATTGTTTTTTACTAAAATTTGTTTAATGAATTATTTTAAACAATTATACATATTTTCTATAAAAATGATTAAAATACAAATTCCATTTTGTCAACAAATTTACGAATATATAATTTTATTTATGAAGTCCAGATAGATTTTTGATTGTTCTTATAATTATAACCTAATTAAGGCATAGAAAGGGCAACTATTGAATCATTGGTTACAACTCACGAAAGCAAAATTGTCATCATTGATGCCTTGACAAAAATACACGTGGTTAAATTTAGCTTTCACGTGTATAATTACGCACACTTAAAAAAATCTACCATTCAACGTAACTGTATAATTTTAATCCCGCGAAAGAAACTGCAATAACGTAAGCTTCCGACACCCGATTAAAACGGGTTTAATGGTCTAATTACGGAGAGAGTTAAAGAAATTAACTTTTAACCCGGGAAACAGGTGAAAAGAAAATGACGTTAGCCCCGTTCCAAGTAACGTCATCCCGTAACGTTCCCGTCTGTATCCAGGATCTACCTAACCGCGTCCACGCAACCTGCGTGACGAGACGTAACCAACCCCGAGAGGCAAAAGAAGATCGTTCACTCTTCCCCCGGCGTCTTGTGCAAGACCCACGTGTCCTACTTAGGACATAACCATCCACGTGGCGGACATCCATTGCCCAAATCTGTTTCTTGTAAGAGTTTGAAACTGATCGACAAGTAAAGTAAAACTCCTGTTTCAAGTCCGTAAGCAATTGCTCAGGAAAATGGAGTTCTGACGTGGCAAAGAGAATGAGTCAGCACTGAAAAGATTAAAAGGATATTTACTTGCGTTTGAAGGTAAGAAATCAAATTTTAATCTCTCATCGTTAAAATTGTATTTTTCATTATCATCGTCATCATATCTAATCTAAAGTTTCGCAATAAAATATAATTTAAAAAAATCTGATAATATATAACCTTATTTTTATATAATATAGAGACAATTTCTAATATATTCGCATGTAAATATGAGAATAAAATAATAATACAGGTTAAAAAATAAATAAGTAAAACTGATACACTAAATTATTATATAAATAAAATTATAATAAATAAATAAAATATAATATAATTGAAGGATATATTTGAAAATAAAATAAAATATTATTTACAAAATATCAAAATTGTAAATATGTCATTTTATCGGGACAAAGTAAGGGGCAGGTTTGGGAATTTAACGGGATAGGGAGACATGGGTTTGGTCTGTGGGTTAGGAGTCAAAGGGAGGACAGAAAAGGAATTGTGTAATTTGCTGAGGAGAGAGGAGGCAGAGTATCACTGGGTCCCGCTCTTTAGATATCTGCTAGGTCAATGGGGAACCATTCTTTGTGGGACCCACCCACACTGACGGTCAAGCTGCCATTATGCGAACGACATGTCGCCTCTACCTTTTTTTTGTTTTAAAACCCGGGACTTTTAATTTGTTCGATACAACCGTAATGAAACGGCAAGTTAAATTTGTTCTGTTATGTCGTTTAACCGAATCTATTTTCATAGTCATATTGCTTGTTTATCCTAATTTACGAAATAAATTAAGTGTGAAGAGAATTGCGTTCTTGTCCTCGGTTTAGATGGGGTGGAATCAATGCAAAAAACGTGTCTAAAAGACTAAAACGGTACCGCATCTTTGTTATGTTTTCCTTTAACTTACATGCTTCCTGTCTATTTTTACATCTTGGAATCGTCAATTATCATCTCATCGACTTTTGGGCATGTTCATACTCTCTGGGGTTATTGTCTTAGATTTTTAAGGTATCGCACGTGCTTTTATTCATAAATATGTAAAACATAATTAAAAATAACCTATCTTTAGATGCCAACAACCGGTATCGCCCACGTGACAATTTTGTCCTTCTCAACGCTAGATAATTTCTTGTATAGTGGTCGTTTTATATAAGAAAGGTGAAATTAGTTTCCGTATCTGTTCGGAGTCAATGTCGTGTATTTGACCAATTTTAGGAAATAAACTATTTAAGGGATTGATTTATCATTTTCTATATATATATTCTTATTATAAAAAATAAATAACGGGTGATAGGCCAAAACATGGTGTGTAAGTGTAACGCTGGTTATTTTCCTTTTATTTTTGACATTTCCGGACAAAGATTCCTCTGCCTGTTGCTTTGAACCGTACACAACTACTAGTGGACAATACACGTGGGTCCCATCGCTCCCTTCTCGCTGCTCCCTTGTTCCCACACGTGACTCGACGTTTATTTTCTCGCCCCCTGTTTTTCGCGTTCTCAGTTGTTCTCTCCATCGTTTCGTCATAAAGTAACGAACCTATTCCTGGAAAAAGTAATTAAATTAAATAGAAATTATTAAATTTTATTAATTTATAATAATTGTTATCCTGAAAAAACTGTAAATAAGATCCTGGTTTAAAATACCGTGAGAGGGAATACATGTTTATCCATATAGGACGATATGAAAGCTCATGGTACCCTATCACAGCTGGCGCACGGAAGCGAGCACCGTTGTGGGTACTGAAAAAGACGTGAAGAAAGTACTGGTAAAGTATACCCAAGCGTTAACCTGCGCGGGAGGTGGTTAACTACGCACCCTTCTTTTATGCCTCACTAACACACCATCCGAACCTGCCCGTTAATAGCACGACAAAGCCATTTCCCCCCATAAAAACACAACAGCTTTCTCACCAGCGTCAAGTGCAGACGCCGTTAGCCTGTCTGGAACCCCAACAGTCACAAGTCGCGACTTCACAAACGGCGAAGTTAACTCCGTCTGTTGCCCTTCTGTCCGAAGCCGCCTTTATTAATTAACCGTTAACCCACAAATTCCATGCTCCTGTCGCTGTTATCTGGTCCTATAGGCGACAAGCATAATCCACCGGTTAAAAACGAGTGACCGGTGATTGCCGGTCGAAAACTGGTTAGAAATTGACCGCGGTTGAAATGATTGCAAGCAGTTTTGACCACTCTGGTTAAGTCTCCACCACAACAAAGGATAGAGAGAGAGATAAAAGACAGAGGAGAGAGAGAGAGAGAGACATAGAAGAGTACTGTGTGTCTGCAACAAGCTGCAATTTGTGGCTCCAGCGAAAGCCTGTGCTGGTTGCAGAAGCCAGAGAAAGTGATTCAACAGAGAGAAGAGAAGCGAATTGGCGGTTATATCAAGGAGTTTTTGGTGGTGTTAATTGCAAAGTTGCGGTTCTTCTTCAAGCTTCCTGTGTACGAGTAGTCGTAGAGCAAAGATAGGGACGGTTGATTAGAAAGGGATTGAAAGGCTGATTCGAGTGTTTTTGGATATAGACGAGAGATCTGAGCTGAGAAACTAGGATTTATGGCTTCTTCTGATATTTATATGAGAGGTAACGGTGGTACTGTTAGAGGAGATAGCTTTTCTTCCGGTTACAGTGAACCTAACGACCCGAGGAGTGGTATGGAGGTGCAACGATGTCATTCTACCAACTCTCCTGGCGCTAAAGGTAAACTTTGTCTACGGTTTGTTTGTGTTTTCGGGTGGATTAGAGATGAATTCTGCTCTAATTCGGTGTTGTTTGGTGATTCGACTGTGGTCTTATGACGGCGCGTGCGGTGCAGACGCCGAAGCAGCTCTTTATCGCGAACTGTGGCATGCTTGTGCCGGTCCTTTGGTAACCGTTCCGCGAGAAAATGAACGCGTCTTCTACTTCCCTCAAGGACATATCGAGCAGGTCCGCTTTATATAATTTGTTTGATTATCATTTGTTTGGTGTCAACCTTGTTATAAGCTATTTGCACAAATTTGGTTTGCTTGCTTATCGTCGAGTTTTCGTTCTTCTTATGGGCCTAAGTCGTTTGTTATTAATGTGTGGATCAGGTGGAGGCGTCCACTAACCAGTCAGCTGACCAGCAAATGCCGGTTTATAACCTTCCGTCAAGGATCCTTTGTCGTGTGATCAATGTTCTTCTGAAAGTGCGTGATTTCCAAGTTTGACGTTTGAATTATTGGTCTCTACTTAGGGTTAATTGATTTGCAAGTTTGTTTTAGGTTTTGTGATTTCATCTTTTGTTTATCGTGTAATAATAAATTGTAGGCCGAGCCAGATACGGATGAGGTCTTTGCTCAAGTGACGTTACTCCCTGAGGGCAGCGTAAGTACCCACTGCGTTATCTTTTATGGTATATGAGGCACGGTTGACCATTCGGAGCCAAATTATTCTTATTATATGGTTGTCTTATAATGTCAGCAAGATGAGAATGCAGTGGAAAAGGAACCTCCCCCACCTCCTCCACCGCAGTTTCACGTACACTCATTTTGCAAGACTCTGACCGCCTCAGATACCAGTACTCATGGTGGATTTTCGGTTCTTAAACGACATGCTGACGAGTGTTTGCCCCCGTTGGTTAGTCAAATGCACCTTGTGATAAGTATTCACTCATTTTTTGGTTTTTTTTTTTTCAAATTAACAACTGGTTCTAAAGTGGAATTGGGGTTCTACTGCGTCGCAGGATATGTCAAGGCAACCTCCAACACAGGAATTGGTTGCCAAGGATTTGCATGGAAATGAATGGAGGTTCCGTCATATATTTCGGGGTAATGATCCTTATGTTTCTGCTTGCCTGCTTCATTGTTTGTGCGTACGTTACTAGACGAGATTCTTCATGGGTATACAGTATTTGGTACTTAATTCATATTCTGATGTTGATGCCAGGTCAACCTAGAAGGCACTTGCTTCAAAGTGGATGGAGTGTATTTGTAAGTTCTAAACGACTTGTTGCTGGTGACGCCTTTATATTTCTAAGGTTGGTGGTTCTTGCACAATACTGTTTCTGCTCATCTTCTAGGTTAATTGGTACCTCTACATCACTGATATTTTACTTTCGGATTCGACTTTTAGAGGCGAGAATGGAGAACTTCGAGTTGGCGTCAGAAGATTGATGAAGCAGCAGGGGAATGTACCGTCATCTGTCATATCCAGTCACAGTATGCATCTTGGTGTGCTTGCCACAGCATGGCACGCCATTTCGACAGGAACGATGTTTACAGTATACTACAAACCGAGGTATCGTGTTAGATTTCTGTTTTAGCTTGCTGAGCTGGTTAACAATTTGAGCTAGAGTTTGCGAGTCTGTTATCTCAAGATCAATCACAAGGTCAACCCCTACGCCTAAAGACAGATCACTACTGTAGGGGGGCTTCTTGTTGACTTTTTGTTAACGTGGTATTCATGTTTCTCTTTCGGTGTTTTGGCACAGGACAAGCCCGGCTGAGTTCATAGTTCCATTTGAGCAGTACATGGAGTCCATGAAGATTACTTATTCTATAGGTATGAGGTTCAAAATGAGATTTGAAGGTGAAGAAGCTCCAGAGCAGAGGTACTGATTACTTCTCCTACAGAAGGTCAAAGTTGTCTATAAATAAACCGCTCATGAAATTTATTAGTTGCATTATTTTTTTTCACCAATTATTTTTTGTTCAAGATTTACTGGCACTGTTGTCGGGATTGAAGATGCTGATGCCAAAATGTGGCAAGAGTCCAAATGGAGATGCCTCAAGGTATTACTTAATGATTTACTTCATTACATCCATTCTGACAGCTAAAATGTCATGTTACTTTCTTTTGCATTTAGGTGAGGTGGGATGAAACATGCAGCATACCTCGTCCAGAGAGGGTGTCGCCCTGGAAAATAGAACCTGCAGTGGCTCCTCCTGCACTAAATCCCGTTCCAATGCCCAGGCCAAAGAGACCCCGAGCAAGTATGGTGCCTTCATCATCCGACTCCTCTGTTCTAACTAGAGAAGGTAATGGACATGCAGATTTTTATAGGCATTTTCCTACAAGTTACCATGTGCATCAAGTAGGCTAAGTTTCCTTGACTCGAGCTTTAGGTTCGTCCAAGGTGACTGTGGACCCTCCACCAGTAAGTGGGTTTTCCAGGATCTTGAGAGGCAACTTTGCTGAGAGTAACGAGTTTGATAAAGCTGAAAATTCTGTTATCTGGCCACCTTTAGTTGGTGATGAAAAGGTTGATGCAGTTTCTGCATCGAAAAGGTATGGTTCAGATAACAGGATGCCTTCTGGTAGGCATGAATTAACTTACACAGATCTGCTGTCGGGCTTTGGAGCAAACTCCAATTCCTCCCATGGATTTCGTGCACCACCTGTAGATCAAACAATAGCAACTGGTAATCCAGCAAGAAGACATGTACTAGATCAGGATGGGAAGTTTAACTTGCTTGCCAACCAATGGTCGTTAATGCCTTCAAGCTTATCACTCAAGTTGACAGAGTTTAATGAAAATTTACCAGCAAACCATGGGGATGTAAATGGTCAACCGCCGAGTAATACTAAATGCAGTGTGTTCAGTGAATACCCTCCACTTTGTGGCGGTAGAGTTGATATGTTGAATGGAAATTGGTTGATGCCTCCCCCATCATCATCTCATTTTGTTAATCACGATCATCCAAGATATCTAGGGAAGAAGCCAGCACTGGTGCAAGGGCATGAGAATGGAAAATCTGTGGATGGAAGTTGCAAACTCTTTGGCATTCCTCTCATCAGCAGTCCGATGACACCAGAGCCCACTGGGCCTAGTAGAAACATGTGGAACGAGCCAATGGTTCATACGCACTCCTCAAATCACCAAAAACGCTCAATTGAATCTGATCACAAGTCAGAACAGTCCAGGGGTTCCCAAATGGTTGACAATATTGAACATGAGAAACATTTTGTTTCTTTCAATCAACGCACAAGAGATGCTCAGGGAAAAGCCCAAAATGTTTCTACGAGGAGTTGTACTAAGGTACTTTCTTTTGTCAAATGCTAAGAGGTTACAGCTAGCACCCGTGAATTGTATAAACTTGGTTTTCTTTTCTTGGTATCAACAGGTTCACAAGCAGGGAATAGCACTTGGTAGGTCAGTTGACCTTACAAAGTTCAACAACTATGATGAGTTGATTAAGGAATTGGACAGATTGTTTGAATTTGATGGTGAACTAATGGCGTCCACAAAGAATTGGCAGATTTTGTACACTGATGATGAGGGTGATATGATGCTTGTCGGAGATGATCCTTGGCTGTAAGGATTATTGCACTCTTTCATTTATTTACCAATTAGTTCTATTTGATCTTTTGTTGACATGTAAATTCACTACTTTGCATCAATGCTGGCTTCTTTTTACCCACATTACAGAGAATTTGTTGGCATGGTTCGTAAGATTTTCATCTATACTAAAGAGGAGGTTCAAAAGATGAATCCAGGGGCCTTAAATTTAAAATGCAATGGCAACTTGCCAGAGGCAGATGAATTGGACACAACTGAAGTGAAATATCTGCCAATACCATCTGGATATACTCCAGAAGGAAGATAGGTGGGTTTATAGGTTGGTTTATTTTCCAAGTATGCTAATTCATCTTGCGCATTCTGGTCAGAAAACTTTACCTATGGAATGGCTTTTTTTCAACTGTCCTATGGATATGGCTTATGTTTCTGTCTTCTCATGCCAGGAACTTGAAGCTAGGCAGCCTGAGGTGATTTGATATAGTGCGAGTATAATACCAAATCAAGATGGCTGAGTTTGCTGGTGTCTCATAAATGGATGGCACAGATTAATAGATTCAATTTTGGAGAATCTTATTTAGTTTAGTATTGTAACGTTTCCTGTTATATACATAAATCTCAAGCTACGTGGTACCCCAAGGAAAGGCAAATATGAATGATGCTATAATAGCCTTTGAATTTGCCCAAGCATCATCCACTTTGTATATAGCTGATTTTACCCCCCTTCCCAGTTTTATACGATGTCTTCCTATTGCCCACTTCTGACAGGTCTATCCTTTCCTTTCCATTTTTTTGCATTCAATAAGTTGACACTTTTTTTGTTTTTCCTTCAACTTATTTGTGGTTGGATCTATGCTCGCTCAGACTTGATTGCTGCCTTCATGGGTCAGAGAATATGATTGCAGTTCATAGTGGGTCATAGCCATTTTCTGCAACTGTCCTGCCCATGGTGGAAGAGACTGAGCCGAGGGGCTGTGACTGAGGAGAGTTGCAGAAACTGACCCACCAGTTCAGCCCTCTCATGCAGATTTTTTTAGTAATTGAAAGTGTTGTCAGTCATTTCGCATGTGGGTTGCTGGGCCATTTGAGGTTCAGGTTAATGGTAGGAAAAGAACAAACTGTTCTTGCCCCACCTGTAAACGATATTGATGAAAAATTTTATCCCAATGTGGAGCATACTGTTTGTAACATTTATTTTCACCAGAGGAATTTTAGACAATAGATCCCATTCCTATGAGGTATTTTGGTATGTCGACAACCTCATTCTTTGCAATGGATGTATTATGTTGTTGACAATCTAGGACTGGTGGGGGAATGATAGAATTATCTGATCCATAAAGAGTCACTCTACAAGATGATCACGTTTGGCATTTCTGATAGGGATCAGATTATCGGAAACTCAGGCTTGCCAAGAAAAGTAGCCCATGAACCTTACCTTCACATAGCACTCGAATGAAATATTAATGTGATGAATGCACATAGATAGATATACTTCATGCGTCATGTTCTTACTATACTCAAATTTAAAGAGTAGTACTGTTTTATGTAATTGATTTTTTGTCGTTAATAATATTTTTAATTAAGTATTTCTATAAGTCAAAGTCATGCCGACATAAAGCTGATGTGAATGTCACACAAGAGATAGGTCAATGTCAAACGTGCCACGTGAGTACGAAGTGGCAAAAACTGGTGTGTTAGCTGTAAAATGTATATCGTGTGAATGTAATGCTGACATGTCATACATGCAATACCCAATATATTAATAACACACGTGACTCGTAGATTTTTTTGTCTCGTTTTATAATTCTACTTAATTTATTGATTCTAAATTATTTAATATAAGTCTAATTATTTATTCTTTTCGTTTTGAATTATCTTAAAATAATTATAAGTGTAGACCTACAATAAGATAAAAATTATATTAATGGGAGTGAATTTATATATCTCTCACACACACATATTAACTTAATTATCCTATCTAATATTATTAACCGGTTTTTTATTATAGTTTTCAGTTTTCGTTTTCAATTTTTTGTTTATGTTTTTCTTTCAAATAAAAATAAAAACCTGTTTAGTTGTTAGTGTTAATATA
>JANVCQ010000006.1:38473981-38484210 GCA_025531925.1 Erythroxylum plowmanianum | reverse complement strand
ATAATTTAGTTATAAAAATTATATAATTTTTAATTTTTATTGATAATTAATTTTATTTATTAAATATATAATGTTAAATTATTCATAGTTTTATTAAAATTTAAATAATTAAATAATATATTAAATGATAGTATTATGAAAAAACAAAAACCGGAAATAAAAACTACCTTTTATAGTTTTCATAATTTTTAAAAACATGAAGAAACCAAAATTAAAAACTCAAACAAACAATTTTTTTTACTAAATTTGAAAATAAAAATTAAAAAATTAAAATTAAAATTAAAATAAACATCCCCAAATAAACATCCAGAGAAGTTCTAATTTTTAGTATACTAAAATTTCTCGTTTCATTTTGCAAGAATTTGAATCCCATAGCCTTATTAAAAAGTCTTTAAGCTTTAGCCTTCTTAAAAAGTCTTTAAGCTGTCACTTTCTTTGAATATTATTTCTAATTTCATAAAGAGTTAATTAAATAATCCCAAACTTTACTCAATTTTATAGTTTTAACCTAAAATTAAAAAAGTAGTAATTAAATATTCAATTTTTCAATTTTTTTCAATTCTAGTCCAACGTTAGTATTTCCATTAACGTTGCTGACATGATTTGTCACATAAGACAAAAATCTTAAATACTTATACATGTAAAACTTAATTAAGTTTAATTAAACTACATTATTTTGGGATTGAAAATTACTAAATCAAACTTACTGTCTAAATCGTTGGAATTGAAAATCTTAAATTAATTCGTTCTTGTACAAAAGGAAAGAGCACTTAGGGTGACAAATTAGGATTTCATTCAAATTATTAAAAACTGTATCATTGTCGTCTTGCACTAACATAACAAAGTTTGATTTAGGGATTTCAAACCTAAAATGACATAGTTTAGTTAAACTTAATTAAGTCTAACATGTATAAGAATTTAGAATTTCTGTCTTATGTAATTAGTCACATTAATAACGTTTATCGAAATATTAACGTCAAGTTATAATTGAAGAAATTTGAAAGTTTGAATATTTAATTATTAATTTTTTAAGTTCGAGTTATAATTAAAAAAATTGAGTTTTTTTAATTAACCCTTTCATAAATTATTCTAAAGAATTGTCAATCATTTTAAAATTTTGACTTTTCATGATACCAAATATTATTTTAATTTAAGATCATGACCACAACAAAATAAGTTTAATACGAAATCTTATGAAAAAACAAGGATATTGAATTTTGCTAATATTCAACATGTTAAGTTTCAAAACTATGTTTGAAAGATAAGAAGTTGCATTCTATTGAATCTTCTCAGATCTTGCATTTTAGCAGGACCCTTATTAGTTATTGCTATTATTGTTGTTGTATATGTATGTATATATAACCTGAAGCAAGAAAATTTTCATAATGGAATCCTACAAAAACCTGATGCGAGAAAATTTTCATAATTCTGAAACTTTGAAAGGAAAAATGACCGGTGAAGGTCAAGTCTCTGCAACACAAGTTAAACAGCAACAAGTCCTAAAGAGAGCCAACAGCACTGATAAGGGTAAATGACAACATGACTTGGCCAGAAAACAGAAAATCTCAAGTATTATGGGTCTTCTCTCTGTCTCTGTCTCTCTGCATTGGTACTGGTAGCTATAGCATACTACCATGGAATCCAGCAGAATCCAGAAGCACTGCTTTGATTTGTTCAGAGTGCACTTCCTGTCCTTCTTTACATTGCTGAAAAAAGGGAATAACCCAAGTCAAGTCAGTTCATAGGAATTTTACTTTTATATGCTAAGAGCAAGTAGTATTGGCAGATAGGTACCTCAGCTCGAAAGATATCCATGGCAAAGCCATTAAAACAGCTGATGACAGCTTGCTGGATATCTAGTCCAAGGTTGTCCAAAGCCCTCATAGTAGAAAGCAGAAGTCCTGGTCTGCGGCTGCAGAACATGTGGATGTTTACAGCTCTTCCTTCTCTAACTCTTACTTCAACCTGAAGGAAATCAACTAACCATCCTATAAGCTTCCGGATCATAAGACTTGATTCAAGAAAGGCTGTTCTCAGCACAGAAAAAGGACTTACCCTTGCCGGTTGACCATTTGGACTTGGCAACGAGCTTGGGCAAAGTTTATCACTGATGCGGCTCGGCAGGGTTGATGGAGTGGGTGTTAAGGGGTGAAAACTGGTTGTAGGTGTCAATGCAGATCCAGGAGGAGTTGACTCCAATTCGTTGTGGAGATCATTGATTCTTTGCAGAAGTTCCTTCAAGTACTCAATTGCATCTCCCAGGATTGAAGCCCTATCCATCTGGCAGCAAAACAAGAACAACATATTTACACCATAACAGGTTTAGAAGCACTAGTTCAGAAGAATGAAAGATCAAAAGGCATCTTGTTAGCATATTAGCTTCCACAAATGGAATAATCTTCCACGTTAGATTTTCGAGCCATATCTTGGACAAGCGTACGAGAATATAAGTATAGTGCCCGGTTTGAATCAAGAAGAGTAAGTAGAAGGTTTTTGAAAAGGGGAGGACAACCCCTATTGAATAGTTCTCTATGCTAAGAAGATATTAGAAATATTGTACCAAGTCTGAGATTATATACACCACACCTGACCTAATATTTATGCAAACAGCTATAGAATTTTATCATTTCAAGGGAACTCCAAATAAAATTTTTAAGTACCAGTGATATTCTCTTTGAAGTTTATACAAAGTATTTTAGAAAAATGTTACCAAATATAAAAACTCTACTAACAAAACTTTGAAGCATAATAACATGAACATCAATTAAAAATTTTCCAGTTTTTTCCTAATCGTGATATTCCGATGTTCAAGGTGGGCAGGATGTACGGTTCACTAATATGAAACAGGGTAGCTACTTCGTTTTCTTTTAATTGCAAACACTTTTGGTAAGCAGCAAAAACAGGATTCAAAGAGATATCTCCTTTGGAAATTTGCAATAAGACTGTAAAATTCAAGACATAATATTATGGATATTTTCAATTAGGCTTATCTACTGTCTGATAACAAAGCATAAGACTTCAATTCCAGAAAGAATCAGAGACTCCAGTTTTACTGGTGTGCTTTCTCAACGGATCCTTTATGTTGCTACTGTTACAATACAAATCAAACCTTCCTTTTCATAGTTCATAGACAAGAGGATGTTAATGTATATAATTTAATCTCCAGTTTGTCAGTATTCAGTAATCAAGAGTTAGTTGGGCCGTTATAGAACCAACATCTGATGACCACACTCATGCTCAAACCTAAATATCTGTACCAATTATCATAGTCACGACGTAGCAATCAAAGCAAAGCAAACTATAGAAACTTAAACATACTGGCTATGGAAGACTTAACTACTTCATTTTAACATGCCAAAAAAAAAAAAAGAGGAGAGACAGAGACAGAGACAGAGAGGCAGAGAAAGAAGTGAGTTGTAGCTAACCTAAAACTGTCTTCAGAAGAACTACATTTCCGTGCTGATAACCCGAAAGGTTATCCTTAATTTTACACACTTTAATCAGTGATCATGTGAGAGGAATTAATGCAAATTTGAAATTGAAACATGCCAAACACAAGATGAAACAGGCAGAGAATAAAGAACTAAGCTTTCACACACACACACACAAAGAGAATCATTAGAGAACTTTCAATCAAATACCCGAATTGAATTCACAAGAAAATTGTGTAAATAGATTTCTTACTTTGCTGATCTTCGGGACAACAGACCTCAGCATGTACAGCCTATCATTGAGCTTCTTCCTTCGCCTCCTCTCCGCCATCAAATTCTTAGCAGGAAGCCCCTTCTTCTTACCTTTCTGGTCACCACCACCACCACCTGTAATGCTGCTATTTGCATTTGAGCTATTCCCACCATGCTTACCAATCCCCTCCAACTTATTGTTCTCTGTTAACTCGTCAGAATCATAATTCAAAGCCGAACCATCCATGCTTATGTCCTCAGTCTTACTACTCTCTGTTATTAACCTCTTATTTTCATTCTCTTCACTCAATTGAGTCATTTCTCCCTTTCCTTTATCTCTCTCAATCCTGCTTAAAGCCCCCAAATTTCCTCCACCATCAGCTAGGTTCTTCCTCAAAGCTGCTCTCTTTTGGAACAAAGTGGGTTGTGCACCAGTTGAAGGGAATGTTTCAAGAGGCCTCAACATTTTAGACCTATTCAAAAACAAGTTGTTTCCTGGATTCTCATCAAAACCCCTCAAACCCGTGAACCCAGGACCATTATCAGACAATTGGAGCAAACGGGTTGTAGAGAATTGTGGATCAGCACACAAACTAGGAGTTATAATTTGGTTATGTGAGTTCAAATCAGCGAAACCACCCAAAGCTCCATTTCCTCTGTTCAATAAAGTTGAGGCATTTGCAGCCGTTGCAGGTGTTGCTTGATTATCAAGGAACCCAATTTCCCCCAAATCGAACCCATGCTCTAAAGGGTTGTTAGAGACTCCATTAAGGAGTGAAGTTAAGTTAGGCTTTGCTTGCAAAAAGTAGTGAACCTGAGATGGGTCTAGATTGTTGAAAACAGAGGATGACGGTGAACAAGAAGATGATGAATCAACGGGGTGCAGCAACAGATTATCAGGGTCACCAAGATTTGGTGAATATGCGATGTCTCTGATACTATCTTGGTGGTTTTGAATTGAAGCATTACTAGTCACATACCAGTCATCTTCTACCTCAAGCATGGATTTGAACGTAGAAAGCGTTCCCATTTCTTCTTTATTCCCCATCAAACCACAGCCGCTGTTAATGTCGTTATTGTTGTTGTTGCTCGAGTCCTGCTCGTCTTTATCCTCCAACCAAGCACTCCCGTTTAGTCTAGAAAGCATGTTTCTTTCCTGGAAAATTGTTAATTTCTCGGGAAAGTTGTTGAGTAGAAGAGGGAAAAAAAAAGGGGTGGGGGGAAGTTAAAGGTTAGGGAGGGAGACAGAGCAAGCCTGACGTTGCAAGAAGGGAAAAGGCAATGGCTTTTTTCGAGCTTTTGGTTGGAAGAAGCAGAGAGAAAAAGGTGTCAATTTTCTGAGAAAGACATGACACGCTACTATGCCCTCGGAACGTTACAGTAATCACTACTCCATTTTGGCTCTATGCGGGGATTTTTAGATAACAGCAGGTCCACACACGCCTCTTTGTAAAACATTCTTAAACTGATGCACCTTACCTAGAAAGAGGCGATGAGGGACCAATTTAGTTGTTTTTTAATGATGTTTCATTATCTATTAAAATAAGAAAAAAGAGAAAATTCAAACTTTTAGCCAGGCCTAATTTAAATTGATAAAATAAAATATTAAAGTTTTAATTTAAAAAATTAATATTTTAATTTATTGTTAATTTACAAACATATTGAAAGAGCCTCTCTACCATATAGGAGTAAGGTTGCTTATTATTAGACTTTCTTAGATCTCGCTTCATTACCTTTTTACTATATAGGAGTAAGGTTGCTTATTATTAGACTTCCTTAGATCTCGCTTCAGTACGAAACTTCAAGATATGATGATGATAATGTTGTTAATTTACAAATATTCATAATAAACTTATCAATTTTGAATAAAAAGAGTTATTAAAATTAATATTTTAAAATAAAATTTGACCTATTAATTAATACATTAATTAAATTTTAATAACAAGAATTAATAAAATAAATTAAACTAAAAAGTAAAAATTGAATAAAAAATTAAACGATTCGAGATTTCATGATGTAGGGTGTGCTTGTTTGAGGGTAATAAAAAAAATATGAGTATAGAATGAAAACTTATATTTGGTATCAATCTTGAAGAGGTAACACTTTCATTCTCTCATTTTTAATAATATTTTATTCTTCTAAATTACTAGAGGAATGAGATTTATTGTTGACAATACTTCATTTCTATTTTTTATTATATTTATTCATATTCTCATTCTCATTATCCTTTGTGAACCAATCGTTTTCTTATTTAGTTAAATCAATTAGATTTTTTAATGATAGAAATAAAAAATTAAACGGTTTAAAAATTTTGTAAAAGTTATTTAATGATTACTCTTTTTGTGTTGTATCGAAATTTGTGTATTGGCAGCTTCCCCATAAACCTTCGACAGGGCGTTATAATTAAGTAACTGCTTTTTCAGCAAAAACAATTATGTATTACTTTAACCGACCAAGCATAATCTCGTGTCATCTTTAAGCGGCACCGTGCTCAGGTTTTCTAATCATATCGTATTAGCTTGAAATCGTTATTTATTCGATTCGTATTAAATAAATATAAATATTTAAATATATTGTATTTCCTCTAAATCTTTGAGACTTTTAATTAAATTTTTAAAAATTATATCAAAAATTAAACTAATAAGATAAAAGATTTAAGATTTAAAATAATAATATTAAACCAAAAAATTTGAAATATAATTGAAAATTTTTGAAACTTAAACAAAATATTATTAAATAAAAATTTATTTATTTATTTTAATTTATAATAACTTATTAATCAATAAAAATTAGGCGATTACCAATAAATTGATCAGTTTTTAATAACAAGAATTATTAAAGTAAATTTAATCGAAAAATAAAAAAATGAATTGAAAAATTCTACAGTTCAAAATTTTTATGATTAAACTGGTTGAATCAATTGAATTTTTTAATCATTAGAAACTACCTTACCAATTTAACCATCTATTAAGGAAAAAAATGTGAATTGTGCACTATTAGTTTGATTGATTGATTAATTTTAAGATAATTGATTTATTATAATTAATTAAATTTAAAATTTTATCAAATATAAACTTAATTTGAACATTTGAGTCTAAATTATATTAAATTTAAATCAAATGCATTAAAAAAAACTAATTTATGATCCTAAAACTCTCCTTTCCTTGTAACAATTGACATCTTGGAAATGCTCATCCCCTGTCTCCTTGTGCTTCATGTTCAACAGGCTTATCTTCATTTGTGATTGTAAAGGTACATAAACTTCTCAACATATTACATTTTTAACTTCCTTTTGAATTCTGGTTAAATACCAAAATTAGCAGCTGACTGTGTATAAGTGGCATAGAATAATGTTGACTGAAACAAAATGGTTGGTTCATAGCTTTCCTAAACCAGCATTTCTTACTATATTAAGAATCTATGGAGACTGTGACCTAATCATGGCTTCAAAATAATCTGGATTGAGGTGTTTGTTCGATTACAACTTTGGTTAACTTTTCTGTTTTGAATACAACTCAGATTGCTAACTAGTGGCCATTTATGGTTAGGTAATCTCCATTTATTTTCCAGTACCAGACGCATCTTTCTTTCGTCACCACCTAAACATGGCCGGCATTAATGGCAGGTAGTGACAAAAGCTTGTCTAAACGAGTATGGGCCGCATGTGTATCATCTTTGAGAGGGTATTCTGACGAACTAAGATTCCCAAAGCAGCTTCTGGACGATGCTATTGGCTGCCTAGAACTAAATTAAGATAGTGTGTGCTTGAGATGGATGAGCTCCACTGGTTTTGGTTCCTTAGTTCAGAAGTTGTTCTTAAGCTAACTAAAGACAGAAACTATAGAAGTTAATTCAAGTTTATTGAGTCAGTATCAAAACCTTTCATGCATAAGATTGAACAGTTCAGAATTATCCATGAACTACAGATAATAATCATCAGAAGAGCTTGCCAGGATTTTCTGGGAATAACTGCAGATAATGAGGGTTAATGCAAAAGGGTCACCCTCCCCCGAGTATCTCGTGAAGCTTTTTACTCCACCGCACCTAATCCAATCAAAAAATTTAACTCTCCTGGGCCCAAAAGAAGCAATTTCTCTTTTTGGGATTTGGTTTCCTCCTCTTGCTCTACAGCACTAGTCTAGCTTGCACTGTCCTTTCTACAGCTATATCTTCTTTCCAAGGTTTAAAGATGAAAGATGAAAACCTTCTGATATTATACAGTACAGAGATTAGTTTAGCAGATCCATTATGAGTTTGGCTTTAATACACACCTAGTTGTTGTTAAACCAGACATGACTCCATGCAAGTGGGAATAAAAGACCACATATCATAATGTCAACTTCCATGAAAATTGAAGCAAGTGTGGAAGTGAAGAAAAGGAAAGAAGGGTAATACCATAGAATATTAAATAAGTTGTAAAGCTGTTGAGCTTAATTAATGGAACTCATGTATCCCCGTGAACGTTGAGGGACACAAAGAAACGCCCTTGGTTTTAGGTTACCGGCCCCGACCCTCTCGTTACATTACATGCAACCAAAATGCCATTGGTTATTGCAGAGACTATTACATATCTGAGAATGACAGTTCCGTAACCATCAAAGTCACGATGGTCTTAGGTCAGATATTTGCAGCTTGAGCCACAAGATCACGTCAACCCTTTTTACCAGTCGAAGCTTCAATAATCCGAATCACAGGGTTGATGCTTGAGCTGTTTAACTTGCATAAAATGTGTTAAGAGACGTGGTAGGCTCAAGGTACCTAAAGCAGTCTCATGTGCGAACGGAAAATAAAAGAGAATTGAAAGATACAAGATGAAATTTTAAAAATATATAATAATTTATTAATTAATATATTATTTGCTTGATGGTTAATTACAATATTAAATTTATGTGATTTAATCTTATTTTATTTCAATTTTTATGTTTTGAAAAATATTATTATTTACCTCTTACAACAAAGACAATAAAGTCGCAGGATCTGAAGAGCTTAGTAATACATAGCCTTATTTTTTATTAATAAAGAGACTACTTTCGATAGGCCTCTATGAAAAGAAAATAAATAAGAATTGTTTGAAGAAAATAAAAATAAAAATGTATATAAAAATAATTGTATTAAAGAGAACCAATAGAATAAAATATAAAATATAAAAATGAATATATAATACAAATAAAATAAATAATACAAATAATAATACAAGCACTAATAAATAATAAAATAAAGATTAAAAATATAAGAGAGAATATTATAGATAAAGATGTTTAGACTAAATACAAGATATAATAATCAAATAAAAGGTTTAAAAGACTTATAAAAAAAAGAAATACCTCTTTATGTAAGATCATTTAATCGTATTCTAGTTTGTCAAAATTTTCGTTTTAAATAATTTTTTTAATTTATAAAATAATTCTTATTTTCTAAATTACAAAATAATCCTCCAATATATTGTATTGTATATATAATTTATAAATTTATATCAATCATATCTTCAAAAATTATAATAATAAAATTTAAAATGATGGCAAATTATTTATTTATATTATATTATTTTCATATTTTTATATATAAATAATATTATTTTGAAGAAAATTTTCAAAACGACATTAAAAAAAATTACCTAAATTGATGATTGTTTCTTAAACATAAAACTACAAACGATGTCATTTTACAATTGAAAGGAGAGAATCAAATCGATCCCTAAACTCGAGCTTAATTAAAACTTGATTACTCGAGCTTAATTAAAACTTGATTTGACTAAATTAACCTATTAACTTCAGATCAAGCTGAACCAAACTCTGAACTAGCTACCATCCCTACTTCTTGGATTGGATAAGCATATGGTTAAGGTAGGCCCAAGTAGTTTTATAAGCTTCTTAGTCAATTGAACAACTCTTTAAAAAGCCTATCCAAAATCACTATATGAGCTTCCACCATCTCTTACAGCCTTCAATGCCTTATCCTTCAACTCTTTGGCCCTCAATCGCTCTTACACAACCTCACCACACAGTGACTCAGTAATCATCCTCGCCAACTCAACTGAGTCAGGCACCGTGTCAGTACCCTTACACACTCTCACTTCCCACACCCAACTCGTCCACCAAAAGCCTAGCATCGATGAACTGATCCGCCTCCATTGGCCAACCCAACCCAAAATCATAAATGATTGATTCACGAGAGTAGTGCGTGGCGGTGAGCAGAGACAGTAAGAGAGCAGAGATGACGACTAGGGCTGGGTAGAGAAGAGAGAGAGAGATAGCAGCTTCAGCATAAATGAGAGAGTCTATGCTGGGAATTTTTTTTTTTTTGCAAATGAGTCCCTAAAGATTTTAAATTTTACAGTATCGATCAGTTTTGACCGGTATTTCAAACATCGACTATTACCGATCAGTACTAGACAAAAATGCTGCAACTGGTATCGAATGCTAGTATTTTGTACAATTTATTGGCTGATACGATACCTTTCAATTGGTACTGGTTCTGCCGGATTCAGGCTGAACGGTGCGTTGCCGTTTGGATCCATGAGTTGGCAACCTTCCGCGTTGTTCTTCG
>JANVCQ010000006.1:38435647-38458255 GCA_025531925.1 Erythroxylum plowmanianum | reverse complement strand
GAGTGGACCGAGAGTGGACCGATCGGCCCATGGGTCGTCTTGACTGGATCCGGGTCCAGCACGGTCGGCCCGACCAGGTACCATCCTGTATAGTATGAAATTTAATTCCTTGCTTGCATCTTCACACTGGGACATTGGAATGTCCCAATTAATATAATAAAACTAATCAAGTCTTGTCTCTCAATGTTATCACTATAATTTTGACCTTATATCTTCTTATAAGATTAGGCATCCGATATAGCATCTTTATATCCATCGTTATTAACTTATGACTATGCACTTGTTTAATAGGCTAATACTCTACCTTATAGAATATGGTCGACCTAATTGTTAAATTGTAGAATTTACCTTTTAACTTAATTGATATCTTTTCGTTAAATAAAATTCTTTATGCACTCCTCTATTTAAGCCACCATACTTTGATATGTGAACTGTATCTTTATATATCTTCCTATAACTTTAGACGATGAATTTAAGATACTTAAAACAATATTTATGTGATATGACTTCGTTACCGATTTTTATCTCTACATTGGATGTCATCATATAGCTTGAAAAATTACATTATAAATATTCATCTTAGTCTTGCTCAATTTAAAGCCCTTCGATCTAACGTATCCCTCCAAAGTTTTAACTTGACATTAATATTCTCTTTTGTTTCATTTGTTAAAACAAGTCATTAGCTAACAACATATGTCACGAAACCTTCCCTTTGATATTTTTGATGAGCTCATCCATAATTATTGTAAACAAGAA
The DNA here is from genome assembly GCA_025531925.1 of Erythroxylum plowmanianum. Lineage (NCBI taxonomy): Eukaryota > Viridiplantae > Streptophyta > Magnoliopsida > Malpighiales > Erythroxylaceae > Erythroxylum > Erythroxylum plowmanianum. The sequence continues at coordinate 38,457,499 of JANVCQ010000006.1, read as the reverse complement.
GGGGCTCAACAAGAACCCTTAGTATATCTTGATATCGATAAAGTAATGCATTGTTTCTCCCCATGCCATCTTTACTCTAGTTTTAATACTTTCATGCATATCCCTAATATCCAGTATAAGCGTCATATGAACTCCTTTAACTTCTAAACACTTTCCATAACTTCCCCATATATCTTGTTATGAGTCTTCTCTAATTAAATAATATGTAAGTCTCATTGTCTTTCCCCGTAATATTCTATTAATTTTCTAAGAACGTGTCCAACTTTTATCGTGTACCTTCTTGACATGAAATCAGATTGGTCGGGTGCACCTTTTCTCACTCTCATCTTAGTTACTTCCATAACTTTATAGTATGCTTGAGTAATTCGATGTCTCTATAGTTGTTACATCTTTAGATGTTCCCTTTTTGCTTGTATAAAAGAATTTGTGTACAAAGTCTTAACTCATCGAACATTTTGAGAGACTTGAGGATCACATTACAAACTTAGTTAACCAAATGAGACCCTCTCCTCCTCGTCTCTTCCACACTTCCAGGGATATCTCATCATATCCTACTATTTTTATAATATTGTTTAATCTTCAAACAATTCTTTCAACATGTTTTAACAATTACTTTTTATATATGGATTAAATGAATTTATAAATAGTATATAATAATTTGTTTGTTATAAAATTAATTGTCCAAGGGTTAATTATATTACTAGATCTTTTGTGATTTTCCTATTTTTGTTTCAATTTTTACGTTTTGAAGTTTATTATTTATTTTATAATTTTTTTAGTTATCAAACAACTCTTTTTTAATCATTTTTTATTATCTTTCACCTATTCTTAACTTCAAAATTATCGTATTAAAAACTAAAATTTCTAATACTAAGCTATTTGAAATAGAAAAATTAACAATGAAACATGATATGAGATATATTGAAATAACTGTACAATTTTTCATGGAATTAAAAAAAAAGTTAAATCACAAATAATCCTAATGTATTTAACCCTTTACTTGATAAACTTATGAAATCAAAGACATTAGTATCTTTAAACTTTTGAGTACATGTATATGATAATTTTACTTGTGATTTTAATGGGTTGTGTATGCTAAATGCTAACGCATGTAGGCTCATATCAACAAGCATCCTTATGGACTGGGCAGATGATAGTAGTTAGAAGGCCTAGCATTAGTTTTGGGCCCATATATAGTACCTTGATTACTTTAACAATGGATATAATTTGAACTTGGAAATTTTAATTATCATTAAGCATCTCCTAGAATTAAAATTTGTCCACCTTCAACTAAAAAATAAAATTCATAACATCCTAAAAAAAGATTGATTTCATAAATTATGTTAATTTTTAGGTTTATATTCTAAAATTTGTACATATGATTCATACAAATCTTAAATTTTGTCAAACCCTTCAAAATTTGTTGGTACTATCACCTAAAAAATAATTTTATGTTTAAAATTAAAAATAAAATAATTAATAAAAATTTAAATTAATGTAAGTCATTGATATGAGATTAAAATTATTAATAAATAGGATCAAATTCAATCCATAATTTTTAAAAATAAAATATATTTAATTATTTAAAATAATATTGACTTACCTTAAATTTCAAATTTTCCTTTGAAAATTTAATTAACTCAATTTTTACAAATATTTTTAAAATTTGACCAGAAGTTAAACCAATAAGATAAAAAATTTAAGATTTAAAAGATTCAACTGATATTAGACTGTCATAAAATCGATTAAAGATTGAATAAATTTGAATAATTTGAAAAATTATTCTTATTTATTGAAAATTTTAAAGTTTAACTACAAAATATACTATTAGATAAAAATTAATTAGTTTAATTTAGTTTATAAAAACTGATCACTTTACAAAAATTGATCGATAATTAATAAATCGATCGATTTTTTACAACAAAAAATATTAAACTAAATTTAATTAGAAAATTAAAAACCAAATTAAAAAATTAGTTGATTAAGATTTTAATTGAACTGATTTAGTTTTTAAATATTGGCTTTTCCTTATTAATTTTATGAGATGCCAACCCTTCATAAGATGAAAATCATCCATCCTAATGTAAATTGGTGTAAAAGCCACAAGAACCGGCTGCCGGCCCAATTCAAAACAGACATTTTTAGTAGCTTAAGGCAATAAGAGGGCCTCCCTGTTCAAGTTTCTCTACCAAATTCCAATTCCTTAAATCAAATTTATCTCTACCCTAACCTCAAAATTTTTCTTAATACAAATTTACCTAAACATTATCACCTCAACATTTTCTTAAAATACACATTTGCCTTAATGGATAACCTCAAACTTGCTAATTATAAATATTTTCTTAAATTACAATTCTACCTCAAAAATATTTTAAATACAAATTTACATTTAATATTATTACCTGAATATTTTCTTAAATACAAATTTACATAACAAAACAAAAATATCAAGAAAGTTTAGTCAAGAATTGTACACTATTGCATCATATAACAACAACAATAATGTTTGTGGAAATTTTGTTTAGACGTAGAATTTGGAGATTTCCAATTATGTATAGCCTAATTTTTAACTAATAAAAAGAAAAAGAAAAAGAAAAGATTGCAGCAGTACACTACTATATCATGTAAGGTCAAAAGTACGTGCATCCGGTCAAACTATGGAGTTGATAGCAAAGGTAGGGTCATCAGGGGGTCTAGCATCATTGATTAAGAATTGCAATGTACTATTCTAACTGAACGCTGTGAGATAAAAAACAGAGAAGGGCAAAAGAAAGAAAACACAGCCTTTTTGTCTCCTACACATCCAATCTTTCCTCTCATCCGACCGTAAAAGGAGGTCTTCATCCTTCTCTCTGTTGATTCTTATCTGTTTAGTATATTTAGGTGAGTTTAGTAATTTAGTTGGTTTGTTTGGCATTTTGTTGGAGCTGGGTATGCGTCCCTTTTTTTTTAAAATTTTGTTTTGTGTGTGACCACTTCAACTTTTAGGGTTCTTGATTTTGTCATTCTGCCCATGTAGAGATTTAGTTTACTTGTAAGTCATTGGATTGGAAAATTTGTGAACTGAGCTTCTTGAATTTGTTCAATGTATGTATAATTGCATAAAGTTCGAGTCTTTTTCATGTTTTTTTATTTTAATTTTTCTGGGTATGTTTACATTTCTGAGGTCGAGCTAATTCTCTTTACATTCAAGCATGGGAAGCTGTAGGATAACGTTAGTGTATATCCTCTTTTAACTTATCTGTGTATCGTTACATTTTCTAGTTAACTTTTAAATCTTCTCCCCCTTCGGTCATGGTTCTGTTGTTGGGTAACTTTTGTAACATTTTTCTTTCTTTTACATGTCCGAATGTCGTAGGTTTTATAGTCTGCCAAATTTTCGTTACATTTGCACATGTTGGTGGTGTTGGGTCGTGGTTTTGTTGGATTGGTTAACGAAATTCTTGTGTTGAATAACTCCAAAATGGGACGTACACTTGTTATCTATAAAGAGAAAATACTTGCACATGTTATTAGGAGTTTTGTAGATGCCTTGCATCACAAGCCTTTGTTTTATGTTGAAATTGACGAAAGATGTTCTCGTAGTGTTTGGTTCTGTTTACCCTGAGATTGGATTGCTCTTCTGAATTTCTTATGTCAATCTATTATCTAACACAGCAAGATACAGTGTCTGAGGATTTATGCTTTCTGTTTTTGCAAAATGAACTAGCTGAAAGTTTTTGCATAGCCAGAGTTCTCCGAGTGTGATTTATTTACATGGGTTTCTCATGGTGTAAATTTGTTGCTTCTGCTTATTGTATATGAGTTTGATGAATGATGTGAGTCAATCTTTTAAATTTGAGTTGGATTTGTCAAAACTCTAGCCATTCATTTTGTAACTGATATCAGTATTTGTCTTTCAATGCATTGTTCATAATTTTTCTTCTGTTATGGTGGTGACTAATTCTTTAGCTTTCCTAGCACAAGTCTCAGTATTTCTCCCTTTCCATTCTTGTCATGATTTCAGCCTCTATGCTGTTGCATTGTGCAGTCCATTTTCGCAGATAAGATGGCTCAGCTCCTCGTTCACTCTACTAATGTCCCTGCTTTAGCTACTCGTACAAGACATGGACAATCACAAGAATCTGAAACATTAAAAAAGACCCCTGTCCAAATGACCTACAGTTTACGAACACCAAGATTGAGATTGGGAGCTTTCTCTGGGTTGCATAATTCAAATTGCATAGATACAATATTAAGACCTGACCAAAGTTTCTTTTCCAAGGTTGCTTTGGCCATCTCTCCCAGGCAAATTAAAGCTAAAAGATTTGCTCCTAGGGCCATGTTTGAACGATTCACTGAAAAAGCAATCAAGGTAATCATGCTTGCCCAAGAGGAAGCGAGAAGACTTGGTCACAATTTCGTTGGCACAGAGCAAACCCTATTGGGTCTCATTGGTGAAGGAACTGGCATAGCTGCTAAGGTTCTCAAGTCCATGGGAATCAATCTTAAAGATGCACGTGTAGAAGTGGAGAAGATTATTGGGAGGGGCAGTGGATTTGTTGCTGTGGAAATTCCTTTCACTCCACGGGCAAAACGTGTTCTGGAACTATCATTGGAGGAAGCCCGCCAACTTGGTAAATTGTCTGTGCTTTCCTTTACTACTTTTTCTGATTTCTTATCCTGGAACTATTATTGTAGATTTCTTAGAGTAAGTTAACACTAGCAGTTTAGTTGTCTTGCACTCGCCTCTCAGGAGCTCAGTAAAAATTTTTTGTTTATACTTAGAATCAGATGAATCTCCTATTCCCCTGTGCTCCATAAAAAGCAAAAGTTGTGGAGAGTTTTATTGGTGTGTGATTCTAGGCAGTACAATTCTTGGCCCTTACCAATTTCCCTCTTATCCTTTCTTGACATGGAACTTGTAATAGTAAATGTTTACTAGAATGTTTGGAAGAATGTGGCTCCAGTTGTTTGTCTCCGGAATTTCAGTGCTGGGTTCTACAATGCATCAAGTCCTCATTCTGTGAATTTATGTCCTTCCCATAACCTGGAATTATATTTCCTTGAATGTTAGGTCATAACTATATAGGATCTGAACACTTGCTTCTGGGGCTCCTTCGCGAAGGTGAAGGTGTGGCAGCACGTGTTCTAGAGAATTTAGGTGCTGACCCCAGTAACATTCGCACACAGGCAAGCTATGCATCTCTTGAGTTTTATGTAGTGTTTTTTATGCGCTTTCTTTTGTTATATCATAACTAACCAAAATAAAAATTTTATTGTTGTGAGAAGGTTATCCGAATGGTGGGTGAAAGCACAGAAAATATCCCTGCTACTGTTGGAATCAGAGATAATACTAAGATGCCCACACTTGAAGAGTATGGAACCAATCTGACTAAATTGGCAGAGGAGGTATTACTGTCTATGCAGTTTTGTCTTTCCAATTGCAGTTTATGTTCTAGTTCTATGTTTGTTTATGACTGTAGTTGAGCTGTTTTCTGTTTCTTTTAGGGTAAACTTGATCCTGTTGTTGGAAGGCAGCCTCAAATAGAACGTGTCGTTCAAATCTTGGGTCGTCGTACTAAAAATAATCCATGCCTTATTGGAGAACCAGGTGTTGGGAAAACAGCAATAGCAGAAGGGCTTGCTCAACGCATTGCAAGTGGTGATGTTCCTGAAACAATTGAACGAAAGAAGGTAACTGCTAGTTCATTTAAGTGATATGGTTTTGGCATATTGCTCCCTAGTACTGTTATATTTACCTACTTCCAGCCTTCATGCTTGGATTGGAGCTCTAAACTCTGTACTATCTTAATTTTGGGAAACATATCTGAATAATGCTGTACTGTTTGTGGATTTTGAACATTCTTCCTCTATGTCACTACTTTACTTTTTGTGTTGTTAATTAGTTGTCAGTCTAGTTGGTAATTAAGATAGATAAAGAACTACCTATGCAATTCTTCTGAAGTTTTATCATTGACATCCCTGTCCCAGGTCTGCTCAAAAGTGGTACTTGTAACTCCCTTTGAATGTGGTTACTAGGAGAAACTTGTTTAGAAAATGTGTGTTCCTTTTTTTCTTTGTCCAATAGGTTATTACGCTGGATATGGGCCTTCTTGTTGCTGGGACTAAATATCGTGGAGAGTTTGAGGAAAGGTTGAAGAAGTTAATGGAGGAAATTAAACAAAGTGATGAAATCATTCTCTTTATTGATGAAGTGCATACCTTGATTGGAGCAGGAGCAGCAGAAGGTGCAATTGATGCTGCTAATATCTTGAAACCAGCTCTTGCCAGAGGTGAATTGCAGGTAAAGTGTTAAATCACTTGCATATAGTGGTTGATCTCCAAACAACTTCTAGTTGGCACTTTGAGTCTACTATTCATCCTGTGGGTCTATCGGAAACAATATCTTTATTAGTTAGGGATATGACTGTGTATTTCTGGACCTCCCTAGCCCCTGCATCTTAGTGGGATTACTACTGGGACATTGTTGCTGTTGTTGTTGTTGTCTATTATATGGTGAATTGTATACTTTTTGCATGTTAACTTTGTGCTTTATTTCCTTGCAAGCATTTTTTTGCTGTATAGATACAGTTCATGGTTTCACTTGCACAAGGAATGACATACTAGTTTCTGAGTTACGTATGTGGTCAAGCCAAGTTGTTACCTTTTGACTCCCCTTGTCTGAACTTTTTGCTGACTTGATATACTTATCAAATTCTGCAGTGTATTGGAGCTACAACACTGGATGAGTATAGGAAACATATTGAAAAGGATCCAGCTCTAGAAAGACGTTTTCAGCCAGTGAAAGTACCCGAACCATCTGTAGATGAAACAATCCAGATTTTGAAGGGTTTGCGTGAGCGATATGAGATTCATCACAAGCTTCGATACACGGATGAATCCCTGGTAGCTGCGGCACAGTTGTCATACCAGTACATCAGGTCTGTGATCCATATATTGTTTCTTTGTATTTCACTTTTTAGTCACTGCACTTCAATAAATGTGAAATGATATTTTTGCTTTCCATGCATCTGCATTAGCAGCTGTTGCTGAGTGAAGTTGTGGACAATAATCTTCTTTATTTTATCTGAAAGAGGGGCCATTTTCGAAATAGTAAGCTGATTGGACTGTCTGCATTGATAATTTAACCGTGGAGAGTGCATTCTGTGAGCACAAAGTGGGGCTCTAAAGTGTCAATTTGAGTTGAAGTCTCTACTCATAGTATTTGATGGTTTATTGGATTCTGATAGCTTTGATAGTGTGAGCGTGTCAAATAAAGTTGGATCCCTCCTATCTTTCTCTTGTTATTTTCCTAAAAGATAACTAATTACATGGAGTTCATTTTCTGCAAATCCTGCTTGGAGTGTGCTGTTGTATTTTGCTCTATGAAGATTCTTTGGATGCTAACTATGTGCTTTTAGTTCTCATTTTTCCTTGTGTTGGTCGTATACTTTCCTTGAATGAAGTTGTCTTAGTTTTTTAAGGTAAAAAAGGCCCATGGGTTATCATTGACTCTTGAGAGTTGTGCGTCGAAGGAATGAGTATCTTGTTATAGACCTTGAGAGGTGCCTGATAGAATAATTTCTTTTTCCTGTTAAAAAAATTACCTTGTCTAATGAATATTTCTATTCTTGATTCAGTGATCGTTTTCTGCCTGACAAGGCGATTGACTTGATTGATGAAGCTGGTTCTCGTGTTCGCCTTCGACATGCACAGGTGTGTTCTGTTTATACACTTGCAGTTAGGATGGTAAAACGTTGGTTGTTTATCTACTTCAATTTCTATGTGGTAGGTTCCTGAGGAAGCTAGGGAGCTGGAGAAAGAGGTTAGGCAGATCACAAAGGAGAAGGACGAAGCTGTTCGTAGCCAAGATTTTGAAAAGGTAAGACAGATATTGCCACTTCTTTATGCTTTCAATATTTGTTTGGGTCTTCAATAGTTTTTGAAATTTATGTTAAAAGAGACCGTGAAAAGCTAAGATTTTTTTAAAGAACTTACTTTAGTTTTAAGACAATGAGGACTCATTTATTGGGATTATCTTGAGTTATTCATTTGTTGTTTGCTCTTGTATATATCTTCCTTATCTTGGTTTATAATCCATTTAATTAGGATACGATGATTAAAATCTTAAACAGGCTGGAGAATTAAGAGACCGTGAGATGGATCTTAGAGCTCAAATAGCAGCTATCACAGAGAAAGGCAAGGAAATGAGCAAAGCAGAGTCTGAGGCAGGGGATGAAGGTCCTGTTGTCAATGAATCAGACATTCAACATATTGTGTCATCATGGACTGGCATTCCTGTTGAGAAAGTATCAACTGATGAATCTGATCGCCTTCTTAAGATGGAAGAGACACTTCACATGCGAGTCATTGGGCAGGATGAGGCTGTGAAGGCAATTAGTCGAGCTATTCGTAGGGCTCGAGTTGGGCTGAAGAATCCCAATCGACCAATTGCTAGTTTCATTTTTTCGGGTCCAACTGGTGTGGGTAAATCGGAATTGGCTAAATCACTTGCTGCCTACTACTTTGGCTCTGAAGAAGCTATGATCAGGCTTGATATGAGCGAGTTCATGGAAAGACACACAGTCTCCAAGCTTATTGGCTCACCTCCTGGCTATGTTGGATACACTGAAGGGGGTCAATTGACCGAGGCTGTTCGCCGTCGTCCTTACACTGTGGTACTATTTGATGAGATTGAGAAGGCACATCCTGATGTCTTCAACATGATGCTTCAAATTCTTGAAGATGGAAGGTTGACTGACAGCAAGGGTAGGACTGTGGACTTCAAGAATACTCTTCTTATTATGACTTCAAACGTCGGAAGTAGCGTTATTGAAAAGGGAGGACGCCGGATAGGTTTTGACCTCGAATATGATGAGAAGGATAGCAGTTACAATCGGATTAAGAGCTTAGTGACTGAGGAATTAAAACAGTATTTCAGACCAGAATTCTTAAATAGACTAGACGAGATGATTGTGTTCCGTCAGCTCACCAAGCTAGAAGTAAAGGAGATAGCTGATATAATGTTGAAGGAGGTGCTTGACAGGCTAAAGGGCAAAGATATAGAGCTGCAAGTAACAGAGAAATTTAGAGAGAGGGTGGTTGAGGAGGGTTATAATCCTAGCTATGGTGCTAGGCCTTTGAGGAGGGCCATTATGAGACTACTGGAGGACAGCATGGCAGAGAAAATGCTTGCAGGGGAAATCAAAGAGGGTGATTCAGTTATTGTGGACGTGGATTCTGATGATAATGTCATTGTGCTCAATGGTAGTACTGATGCTCCGGAGAGTTTACCAGATGCATTATCAATTGTGTAGACTAGATTCCATTACTAAGAATAACTTCTCATATGTTGTTTGTACTTTGAATTTAATTTTAGAGGGGGGTTATAGAGTCTGATTCTTTTCGCTTCAAAGGACAACTTCGCAGTAAAATTGTGTTGCTGGTGGCTCCAAGGTTGTATTCTGTACTACATAAGTGGCAGGTGGTAGGGTCCTCTTTGGGTTAGCTTTTCAGGGTAAAGCTGGTTTGGTTTGTGTAAGGATGGAAATAAAGATTTTTGCCTACTTTGGTCATTCTTCTATTGAGAGACTTATATTGTCACAGGAGGGATATCTGCATACTAAATTTAGAAACTTGTTTACGATTTTACTGTTCTTAGGTTCGATGTATGCGATTATGCTCTGGTTTCTGTCGGTGAATATAATTCCTTCATCTGATACTTAGCCATTGTATGAGTTATGAGCTTCCTATCTCGAGACAAGTAAGTTATGCAGAAGTGTGACAACTGACTTTCTGAGCACTGGATGATCAGACAACTTGTGCCAAGTCATATTTTGCTTGACATCTATCACTGTTGTAAAAACATGTAATGTCCAGTGCATGTTCCTGAATGATCTGGATTTGACATTCTATCTGATTTTAGACACCATCAAGCTCAACTCATTGTCGACGTTTTGGTGCTGAGTGCAAAATGGACGTTTCAAACATCACAATTCTTCGGTATCTGAGTGGGTTTGCCTCTGAGGGGCGCTGACGCTCCCACTCCGGGTCATCTTCAGTGCTTCCAAAGCCTTTTGTATTTCCATTGTCATGGCACTGTCTACACTTCCTGATGATAGCTTCTTGTGGGATTTCTGCAGGTGAAGCTTAAGTGAGCTGCTGCTCAGGCCAGCATTATTTCCACAGATGGGACAGACTTTCATCATCGGCTTCCGTTGTTGCCACTCCATGGATACCTTCCCGTGCAACTTTCGGTCAAGATCCAGTAATGCTTTAGCAAAGCCATCATTAGGCTGAGCTCGGCGATGAACTCTTCTCAGGGTGTTCCATGCCTGTAATAAAGTGAAATTCCTGCATCATCAACAAGTGCTCAGTGGGCAGACCAATGGTATAGTAGGCATCAACTGTATTCTAGGTTTCATGTTTTAAAGAATATTGGCACCTGTGCCATAAAAGAGTGGTCATTTTCTCTAGCCAAGTAAACTGTTTCATTCACTTACTTCCTGAGCATCAGAGAAGCAATCACTAACGTCGCACTTCTACTTCTGCCTTCGAAGCAATGAACAAGTACCCTCCCGCCTTTTGACTCAACATGATCAATGAAATCAGAAGCTTCTTCAAAGATGCTGCTAATGTTAGAATCTTCGTTGTCATATATCTGTCAAAATGAAGCAGATACTATTATTGATACAAAATATTAATGAGGGATTTGGAAAACCATAACACGTAAGATATAGTCAAATGTGTCTTACAAGATTATTTCGGTTCTCAATCTGCAAATGAGAAAATATATTTCCTAGACGGTTGGACACTATAAGAATGAAGAGAGGAAATAAAAGCACTTACTGAGTAATTTTTGTATTCAAATAAGTCAGGGTACTGAGTATCTGACTGTCCGATTTCATTGGCACATAAGCATAATATATGAGTAATACCCAGATGTTGTAAAGTGTAAACAGATCTGGCAGCCAGGGCTCCCCCAATGAACAAGCTATTTGTGATTGACGATGGTCTCTCTGTATTTCCAGCTTCAGAAATCACTGATATCCTTTCAAGTATGTGCTCAAGTCTGACCTGCAAGTTACAATGAAATGGAAATTCAAAACGGATTTAACTTACATAAGGAGTATCTTTTTTTGACTGAAATAAGTACACAGAGTTCTATTTCATCGGCATGTTATCCAGGTCCCAATGGATGCATTACCTTCAACTCATAAGCATCAACAACACAGGTATTATCATTGCCTTCAAAAAATCCTGTATTGAAATTGTTCTCTTGACAGAGTTTAATGACATCATTCCTTAGCATTTCATTCCATTGTTCCAATTCCTTGTTTGATTCTGAATCAATCTGTGCAAAATTAAGAGAAAAAACACATCAATAAGACATCAAGACAGTAAAATATTTATCAGTTAAAAAATTAAGCTGTTGAACATGACGCTTATTATTCCTAAAGGCCACCACAGGCATGCTGTTAATTGATGCTTCTGGCAAAAATGTAGATTTGAGTCTCATGAACAAACTTTGTATGAAAAAATGCCAGAAAGGGTAGAACTGCCTCTGAATTTATCATCTCAAGACACATATTTCATATTAGTTATTAACCAAATTTCGAATTGTCAGACTACTAAATTCCATGTGCCATGACCCATCTCCTTTAACATATCAAGTGTAAGATAAAAAGATGAAACATCTTTAATATACCAACCTTGGCAAATTTATGGATGTCACGAAGCTTTGTTGTCAATCGCAGGCTACGAATAGGCTCCGCACTCCCCTTGGAGGACTTCCCATGCCAGTTTTCCCTTGACATGGGAGAACTGAATTCTGAGTTATCTTTATTCCCTGACGGTGATGGCCTTGGAGCTGTTCGATGCAACTCTGAGTCACTTAAATCCAAATTATTTTCATTAAGGAACCGGTCTTTACTCTGTGGAGAAGGACAACTAACAACCCCATGAAGAGGTGAGTCAGGAACCATAAGATCATCTTTGTCAAAATCACCAGATGCTGATTTGTTTGTGATATTCAAAAATGCTCGTAATAAGCCATCCAGTTTTTGGTGAAGTGTGAGAAGGAATATATGGAAACCTTGGAGATCCCTGAGAGCAGCGCGAAACCCATTACGAAATTCCTGAACAACTGCAATCATATCTACTGACCAGGTACTAGTTGTGTCACTGTTTTCTACTTGAGGGGCTCCTAATTTTCCTCCTGTTATTTCATATAATAACTTAGATGAGTAATCAGGGCAGTTAAAAAGCAACTCAACCAATTTAGGATAGTTTGCCTGGTCATTTGCACGTTTTCCAGCGGGAGGCCGGCGAGGAACACAAGAGTCAATGGCCACAATGTGAGAATTATGTGTATAAGATGACAGTGATTCATCTGATAATGAGCTTATGCTTTTCTCACTTAGTGGGGATTCTGTGATGTCAGAAAGATCAGACCTTTGGGATACCAATCCAGGGTTATGACAGTTCAACCTGCTATCCACTGAGGCAGCCCTTCTTTCCTTTTGGAGAGCTCTAATTACCCTTGGTCTGTATCGCTTAATTGCAGAACTGAAAGCATCTTCCAGCGGATTGACATTAGTTGAGATCACTTTTTCAGCCAACAGTAAATTTGCTGGATTTCCACGCCATCTAAGTTCACGGCAAGCAAATCTATCTTCATTTCTGATGACAAGATCCAGCACCAAGACCCTACCAAGTGCTGCTGCAATTCTTTCTGCAGTTTCATGTGACTCAAATGCGATTGGATTTTCCAATAAAGGGGAACCATGGACATAACTGCAAGAACAGAATAAATGGACCTTCAAACACTTGAACAAATAGAACAAATAATACAAGTAGCTCATGAAATGTGTTAAGAAGATTAAGAAATTGAAGCAAGAAATCTGTATGAATACCAATTAATTTTTCCATCATTCAAACTTTAAGTTTTAACATTACACACTCCGGCATAATGACTAAAAGAGCATTTAACCTGACCTCTGTCAACACCCCTCACCCAGAAGAGAGCAAAAGGGAAACAGAGACATGCACACATTCTCAACAAAAAAGGTAATCATAAGAGACTTTTTCTTTGATAAGGGTGCAAATGAAAGGAGCAGGCACTTTGTAACTCCAAATTCTAAGGCTAATTTCCAATTTTACCTCATCAAGAAAAGGCATTTACTAAGTTCAAGAGCTTCCAACAGTTCTGAACATGTCACTTCACCAACTTCATCTCCTTCAGAGATAGCTAAATCACGTGCTTTCTCTGCAGCTTCTTTGATCTGAAGCCACTCCGTGCTGCTATTATGAATGACCCTAGCCTGCAATCCACAAACAAATCATGAAAGATCTAACCTCTAAAAGATGAGTAAGTACGGTGGACACACAACTACTGAAATTAACATTGTAACCTGTGGACTTTGCACACCCAACCACTTTGCAAATTCATAGCCAAGACGTTCTGATTGTGTAGCCATCCTTGAAGATGAAAACTTTATGACAGCTACTGCTTCCTTAGGATTAGTATCATCACTTCCAGGTTGGTTGAACAAGGCAAAGAAGACAACCCCACCAGAATTTACAGTCACCTACACTTAACTGAAGAGAACTTGAGGCAGTAGAACAGATTGCAAATAATTGAAATTTTAGCACTTCATTCTATAGTGTTGTACCTCAATAACCACTTCATAGGGATAGAAAACGTGGCACAATTAACAGTTTGATATTTTCAGATCATGTACCTCAAGGGCTTTGTTCATGTCATCCTCAGACTGATCAGTGCTGCTACTATGTTCGGTGTGGTGGAGAGAAGAAAGCATGTCCCAGGAAAAAGAGTTCGACTCAATGTCCAGAGTAGCAGCTTTACCAAGCCTTTCCCACAAATTGATCTCTGGAGCTTGCTCAGGATGTGGATCACTTTTTGAATCAGTAACTAATTCTCCATCACTGCAAGGAAATAATGGTAGGAAGAGAAATGTAAACAGTCGAGCACCTCAAGCACCTTAAATAGAGCAAATCATAAGAACCTGCTACCATACAATTCTCCAACACTATCCTCTGTTTATTTCCAGGACAAGGTTTGCACACCAATTGTTCTAGCCCCACCAAACAGACACATACTTAGAAACGAAGTGATAACATTTCATTTCTGCATGGTCATGTACTACTATTTCTGACAACAGTCAGACCATCTGAGTATCCATGCAGAAACAAAAATGGGAACATGTGTCAAACTTGTACCAGAGTAAAACTTCCAGCCTTCAAGAATTTCCAGTTTTTTATTTGTATTCTCTCTGAAAACCCATATCTTAACTCCCAACATTTGGCATCTCTAACCCCACAATGGCAGGAATACCAAGCATGGCATATATCCAAAAACTGAACCCCTGCTGTCTTAAACTGATGAGCGTGCAGGCATTTTCATAGAAGCAACAGCATTATAGATAATCAACATTTAATAACTAGCCATTTTTATGAAGATGTAATGATAAAATGGAAGTTGGTCAGAGAACCTGGAGGGCATATCGTCAGGCCTCAGAGGGCGGTGGGGGAATCCAGATGATCGGTATCTCCCACTTCTTTTACGTACCAACTCCACCCATTGGGTGAATCTATATGCTGGACCCGATGTAATGTCCCCCAACATATACAATAACTGCAACTTCAATATTCCCAAGATCAAGATCATATGCACATTACACGCATAGTCAATGTTTAATTGTCAGATTCCAATATACAAACTTCATGCATAATCAAACTCTAAATTGCCAGATTCCACAACACTCTCTCTAACACTTGTAAAACACAAATAAAGACGAAACCTAGAGATTTAACGGAAAAGCCGAAAACTTTACCCGAGAAGTGACTGTAAGTGGTAAAGGGGTGTCAGGTTCGTCAGATCCCAGGTCCAGTTCTCTCTCTTCTTCTTTCTCCTGCAATTCCCACATACGAATTCATTCATAAACAACAATAGAAGATGGATCTTTACAATGAGAATGCGCACCAAATCTGACGGGTTACAAAACCCTAACACAACCTTTATGGGGGATTTTTCCATCAGAAATTGGCATGGCAACGACAAAGAAATAGGGGTAATTATGACATGGGATTGTTCAAGTGGGGAAGCATAAAAAAGGCTGTAAAGATGATTATTGTATTGTGAATTTACCTGGACCTGGAGACTACCAGTACTGCTGTTGATGATTGTTAAAAGAGGGTCATCCTTTTGCTCTTTGGCCATGTTCTTTTTTTGGTTTTTTTCTGTTGTTTCCTTTATAAAGATATGGTTTTTCAAGATTAGAAGAAGCGTAGTGATACTGGATATAAGTCAAAAATTGGAGAAAGAAAATGGAACAGCTGCTTTATTTGGAGAGTGTGTCCGCTTTTCCAGGTAGTGGTTCATGGCGGTTGATTAGCTAAATGGAAAAGTTTAAAAGAGACCCACAAAAGTATAGAGTAATAACTAGATGGAGTGTATTAATAACAAAGTACACTACATGCAAAATCATTTTTTGAGACCAAAAGTGAGGAGAAGTGTAAGCTTGATTGTCTTTGGTGCAATGATGACTCACACTCTCTTCTGCCAGGTTGTCAGCCATGCTCAGCGATGGAGTAGGCCATAGGAGACTGGAGACCCTTTTGCTGCTCCAATCAGCAACTGTGTAAATCACCTTCAAAAAGTTGTTATTTTAGTTTGGATTGTGCATGAAATCAACAATCAACTTAATATTGGGTTCGATCCCGCCTAAAACAACAATCAGATTGAATCAATCTAATTGATGGGCTAACATTGCTGATTGTTATATAGGATTATGAACTGGTTTTTCCTCGTGTCATTCTGACAGCTAAAAATATCTTAAAAGATTGATACAGTTTTGGACAAAGAATATAAAACTTACCAACAAGCCTTCAAATTTTGTGTTAAAAGTCTGTTTACTCATTTCGCCGCTTTGTTTTCAGTAGTCAAGTAAATTCTTTTTCTGTCATAACTCTCATTTCGCACTTAAAATGATTAACCCCTTCTGAAAGTCATACAACTCCCTTTCTTTTGTTAATATCTACCTTCCTTTTGAGTTTCTTGATGATATGTTCCCCATTCCGGAAGAAACAGTGTAACTTATGAGTACTAGAATTGGTAACAAATGACAGAAAATTATGAGCATCCTCTTCAACCATTTCTTTCTGGCAAGTCCATTAAAAATCTGAAGACCTTTCTCTTCGCATTTGTATTCTTCGAGAAACGTAAATTGATGATATACCTTTCCCTTGATCTAAAATATATAGACACTGTATTCCATACTGAGGTGCAGAAAAGCAGAAGGGCTATGATCCATTGTTGGTGGCAACAAGAAAGCACTGATTTTTCTTCTCTCACAACACACCTTATGAAGTTTCTAACATTACATTTGACCGCAATGACCTTCAAGAAAATGGTTCCTTTCTCTTTCAGCAAGCAAAGAATGTTTTAGAACTATAGACAATCCAATATGTACACACAATTTCAGGACCACATATCTGCATACACTAAAACATTTCTGGTAGATGTTTGCCTTCCAGGAAAGATTTGAACAGCATCAGTGATCTCTCAGGCTGCGAGAACGGAGCTTCATGAGAAGCACCTCTGATGGTAGCAAATGACAGGATGTTGCCATAAACTTGAGTCCACCCGCCAACCTGAATAAGAGCAGTAAATTAGTTTCTGATATAAATCCTCCATTCATTGACCCTTTACAAGAATTTACCTGTTTTCCGTTGAACCAGGTTCTGTAAGGTACACTTGTATTCAATCCCAACTCCTTAGCCAGTTTATGTACAAGTGTTCGGCTACCAGTCAATGGGATGACAGAATCTTGATCTCCACTGTATGGTTCATCACGTTATGAATTGCAACACCTCAGTAATCTTATTGAACTATTCAATTTTGTTTTCTGAATTTACCTATAAACCAATACAGGAATCCCAGCCTTAATAAGTGATCCAACAATAGAGATTGTTGGTATCTCAAGGTTGAGCACCTCATAGTCCAGAATGCTGTGATCAAGAAAGTAAACAGAAATTTTAACATAGCATTAAATAAATTGGTTATGCTGATAAAATTTGGTGTTCATTTCCTCATCTCAGTTGTTAGAAAAGAGAATTACTAGCTGCAAACTTCCCATCTGCGAACTCCAACTAGTCTAGCACCTAGAGCCTTTTGAACATCCTTCCTGTTCAAATAATTGACAATTTCATCTTCCACACACACATCTATCTTGCTGGACTGTTGCTTCTGATATAAGATCAATAAGAAAATGTAATCAGGCTCACCTAACAAGAATGTGAACCACAAAGGTGAAGGGGGATTTCTTGCAGGAAACACTTGCCTGTGGACTTAAGATCTTTGATTGAGACAGCACTGATGAAATACAAACATCGAGGGTAACATCGTACTTGTCGATAAACCGACTCGTTTCTTTGTTAACTTGGCTCATAACACGTGAACAAATAGGTGAAAGAGAATCTCTGTAATATTCACTCACATATCTTGAGTAGTTACAAGCCGAAGTGAACAATCTGTATGTTGAATCTGATATTAATCCATGAGACCAGAAATATTCCGCTCTTGAATTGAAGTCTGTGGCAAATTCTAAAACAGGATTGCCCAGCTGAAAGAAGAGAAGTATACATGAGTCAAATGTTCTTGTAGAATTGCATAGAAAATCAAACGCAGGCATTTTCCAACTTTAATGTGTTTAGTTATTAATATTTTTCAATTTGTTTCAACTCAGAACAAGTTTCCAGATCCAAGATCCGTATAATTCAAGTTAATGAAGTAGTTCTTACTGCAATTCCTTTCAAATTGAATATCTTCTCCTTTTGATTCGTGTCCATCATAAGTTTTGCAAGTTGAGGAATGTAGTGACCTGGGATATACAGGACAAAATGAAGCTATAACTATGATTTTCCTTTATATGACAGGAATTCATTTAGGACAACTTCTTCTACCTGCATAACTTTCTCCTGCTATGAATAAATCCCTTTCCTTATACTGAGGAAATTTGTCGAACCAGCCTTTGAAGAATGCCAGGTTGTCCCTGGCTTAAGAAAAGAAAACCAAGAACAGCTTTAGAAGACAGAGAATTCAAAAGGCCAAAGTTCCCATTTCTGAAGGCAGATAAACGTTACATTAAGAAGACTTTAGAAAATAAACTCAATGATTTAGCCACTCCATGGGATAACAAGCTTCTATTCTGAAAGCAACCCATCTAAGAAAAAATTACTGTGGATATGATATATCTGAGGTTAAGGTCACCATAATACCGCAGCATGAAACAATTGCTTCGTTTCCAGAGATACCCCACATACTTTACTTTTCCTGTCGAGATAATAATGAGTTGGAGGGGACAAAAGTAGTGTTTTATCTTTAACCTTTTTAAGTCTATGCAGATCAATTAGTACTCAGCAAGCAGTAACTTGATAAAGGAGCAAAACTTTTCTTCTTTTTTTTTAAAGATTTTACCCACTCAAGGACACTGTTTCTCAGGAACTTGATAGAGCTGGTTGATATGACCAATATGATCAATCATGTCTTAGAAGAAGAAGAATGAAGATCTGAAATTGATTGATTATACCTGTTGCCTCATCATCTACAGCCACATAGGAGGAGCTATCAACAGCATATGAAAATCCTACACCAACTGGTGTCTCCAAATATAGCATATTTGCTTCTGCATTATTGACCAACGTGAAAATGCCATTAGAGGGCAAAATTTACAACCGCATTAACAAGGTGAGTAAACGATGCTTTGTACCTCTGTTCCAACTATACTCATTTCTAACCAAAGCCTTTTCTTTCGGTCTGAAAGGTCCGTTTTCAGAGAAAGCCCCTACTCCCAGAGAAGAACAGCCAGGCCCTGCAAATCAATATATAAGCTTTTAAAAGATCATTAAATGGTTTAGCCTTTTAGGTTCTCCCCTACCAAATTTGACATAATTTTTGAATCAATTTAAAAGCCTTGAATGTGATAAAGTTCGAAGCTTTTCATACCTCCATTCAACCAGAGAACCAAAGGCTTTGAGGCTGGATCTTGTTGCGCTTCAACGAAGTAATAGAAAAGAGCTCTATGCTTCTTATCATCCACTGTAACGTAGCCTGAGAAATGTTGAAAACTCACACGGGGTTGCCCAGGAAGCCTTCCAATTTTGCCAGAATGGTACGTGGAACACTCTACCAGCATTGAAACACACACCATTAACAAAGCCATTGATACGGCCTTCCATGTTTGAGAGAAGTACATTGATTAGAGATCCAAGAAATGGCACTTGGAGTTGGAGACAAAAGACCTGTTTCAACTTTCAACTGCTGCTGCTTAGTGGATGACTTGGGCCACTAAATAAATGACCCCTATAGTATAGCTAGGCTTGCTTTTTTATTATGATCACAGGGGTTTACTTTTCTCTTGCAGGCCTGAAAATGGTGTTGAAAGAGATACATGAGAGACACAAGGACATGAGAGTGGCTTGGTGTTAAAGAGCTGACTCAACTCATATGGATGACATATTGCAAAAGGAAAAAAGAGAAACTTGGAGAATTGGGAACAATCAAAGGCTGAGCAGGCTGCCTACATTTTCTCTCAGAAGAACAGCTATCAAACTTTGTCTTCTTTTGTTTCTTCGCTAGTGTCTGTCAAGTAGGCTCCCCACATTTTGCATATACTTTGTATCCTGAATAGGTGAAACAAGCCATGTTCTTTGGAAAAGTCACCTTTACAAGGTTCTTTTTTATTTTTCCCTTGTAAAAGATACAGTACCCCTGTTTAGTTTAATTAATTTGATTTCTTAAGACCTAGAGATGGTCGAGTTGGTAGAGTAAAGGAGTATGGGGTCAAAAAGTCATGTGTTCGATTCCTCCTATTTACACTCTCTCGATCGAGTCGGTCATACAGAGTTTGCCTAGTGTGGAATACTCAGTTGGCCTAATTTGCAAACTATTGTATCAATCCGGAAATTTATCCAACGTGCATCTAAAAGGTTCTTCTGTTTTCAAAAAATTAAAAATTAATTTTTTAAAATTTATTATAATTTTCAATTTTTAAAAAAATTATCTCTCAAACTTTCGTTAAAAAATTACAACAAAATACACTTTTAAATCCGATCTGAATTTATTAAATCTTACTCGTATTAATAATTTATTATAATTATTTTAAATTAGTGATTTGACTCAATTTTAATTAATTTAAATTGAACCGACACATTTTACATATATTATTTATATTATGTCGATAAATTTTAATAAAAATTAAGAATTTTTAAATTAAATATAAAAAACTAAAAATTTTAGATATTAAAATTAATTCGTCAAATCTACCCATATCTTGTACCCTGTAATTTAAGAATACTATAAGGAGTGAAGTACATTAACATCCCCAACAAGATGTAAAGAATTCTTAAAGCTGATTTGGTACATACCAAAAGGCAAGTCCAGTCCGGACAAGTAGTTCTTATGTACATGAAATAGTATTGGCAGAACCTTTCTTGATGGACATGTACAAGTTAGCAGACCAAATTCTGATTTCTAATTTGAGTAGTCCTAAGGTGACTCATCTCTAAAGGAATTGCTCATACGGGCAGTCCTTGCTCTGTCCTGACATTGTGATGAATATACTCAATTAAAGTATAAAGTTACATATGGGTGGTCCTTTTTGTTAATTATTATTATTATTTTCACAAACCCTTTTACTCAATAAAAACAATAATAAAAAAGTATTGAGTATCAATGTCAATTACAAATCATCATCATCAGACCCACCTAGAATTTTCACAATAAAGCGAGATCTGGGAAGGTCTGATAATACGCAGCCTTACTCCTATATTCAATTTTTAACCAAATCGGTCAAATAGGAAGTTTAAAGTTTAAAAGATTTAATCGATATTAAATCGTTTTAAATTAGTTTAAAATTAAATAAAATTGTATAATCTTAAAAATTACCAAAAAATTGTCTTGTGTTCAGAAAATTTTAAACTATAATTAAAAAAGGAGGCTGTAAAATAAAAATTAATTAATTAATTAGGTTTATAAAAATTGATTAATTTATAAAAATTGGATGAATAACTAATATATTGATCGAATTTTAATCAAAAAATTATCAAAGTAAATTAAATTGAAAAATTAAAAACCGAATAAAAAAGTTGATCGATTTAAGATTTTTTTTTAATTACAAAGGAGACAAAATATACGAGCTAACTCAAAGCTTTAGAACACAACGCTCCATGCGCATCTAGTTGCAGTAACTCCAGGATACCCAATGGATGCTCCCTAAGGATATGAAGACCTGGACCCGGAAGAAGAGCTACAATCGTCAATCTGTCAGCGCACTGGTTCCCTTCGTGATAGGTATGCTAGAGGTGGACCTCCTATAGCTGGTTGAGGAGATCCTTGACACCTGCCATCAAAAAATGGTCCTCAAACAGAACAATATTGAAAGACGAGAAGATACTAATAACCTCGAGCAAGTAGGTTTCAACAACAACTCTTCGATAGCCCATGTTCCAGATCATCTGAAGGTCGGAGTAGACGCCCTAGAGTTCTACAGCTAACGGCGAACCCCATCCTAGATTCTACTGAAACTCGCCATACCACCTGCCCTGGTAGTCTCTAATCAACCCCCTTACAATGGCCTTGTAGCCCCCTTTTTGTTAAACCAGTTGAACCGATTCACTTTTTAAAACATTGGTTCCAACATTTCAAGTAATCTGCTTTTGCTTTTTGTTGCTTGCCACTTTTGTAAACTTGAAGAAGAAGTTAAAATATAAACTATTAAAATCATGTTACCTATATTTCTTGTTGGGATGAATGTATGTACTTTTCAAATAATGAGAGATGGGAAGTAG
>JANVCQ010000006.1:38283850-38298387 GCA_025531925.1 Erythroxylum plowmanianum | reverse complement strand
TTGTTTTTGTTACAACGAAACAAAAATATTTTTACAGAAAAAAGTTATGTTGTTAATAATTAATAAGTATTTGTGATATATTAGAAATAACAATGATTAAAAAATCTAACTGATTTGACCGGTTAATTGTAAAAACGTTAAATTATTCAATTTTTAATTCGATTTACTTTAATAACTTTTATTATTAAAAATTAATCAATTTATTAATTAATCGGTCAACTTTTATAAATTAATAAGTTCTTATGAACTAAATTAAATAAATTAATTTTCATTTAACAATATTTTTCAATTAAACTTCAAATTCTTCATTAGATAAAGATTTTATGATGTTGAACCTTTTAAATCTTAATTATCTTGTTTTACCGATTTAACTTCCGTTCGATTTTTAAGACATTGATAAATAGTAAAAAAAAAAAATTTATTTAATAGTAATAATTACTAAAAACTACCAAATAATTGTCTTAGTCTCTTATTTAAATTAACTTAGATTAATACCCAATAAACAAATAAACATTAAAAGATAGTTAAAAGTGAGAAAGTTGCGTAGGATTTAGTGCTTAAGCGCAGTTATTTACTTGCTATGTCTCTATATTCAAAGTCTAAGTAGGTTGAGTTGTGAATAAAGATAAAAGTTTCCTAATATTAGTTCAATGTTCTTGTCATATAACAAAACTAAACCAAAAGAACACATGGAGGCATCTTGCTACAGACCCGAAAAAGAATTACTGTCGTGAGCGGTTCAAAATGGATCGAAATGCCAAAAGATTGATAGAATGCGCATGCGTTGCATATAAGGAGATGCAGTTGTCACAAATCTGAAAATACAGATGCCGGCTTCATAAATCCATGACTATAGTCTGGCTTTATACGATTTGATACATCAAAGTTCACCCTAAGATCAAACATGAACTTGTCTGGATTTGCTTGCAGATATGACTGCAAGTATGAGTAAATTAATAAAGGAGAAGTAAGCAAATGCCACTGCGATTGCTCCTTTCATACAAAATTTGGCTGCAAAAGAACAGATTGCCGGCCAACCAGTATGTTCATTCCCGTTCTTCGCTAACATACCTACGGCAGTGGCAGCTCCAGAAGCAGAAATTTCCAAGGAGAGAATCAACTGCCAGAACAAACCATAAAACGTTATAAACACTTGGTGAATTCTATTATCATATGTGCAAATGATTGATATTGAGATAATCTGGTTACTAAATCACAGATGAACAAGAAAAAGTAGTTGGCGGAGTTCGAGCCACAACGATCCAGAATAATGACACCAAACAAAGAAAGCAATGAGGACGTGGCTGCGATAAAATTTACAGCAGCAAGGTACCTGAAAAAGATGGAAACTTTATGAGTATGCAGAAGGTACAAAGAAAAGGCTTCAGGGTTTTGTTTCATTCCTGGAACTATATATCTTACGTGAAAGAGTCCTCGTAGCTATATTTAGCTACCACTGGAAATCCTGGGATCAACTCAATTGTAGAAACATTGGTGACTGTTAGTAATGCTGCAGCAAACGAAGTTCCGAAAGTTGCAAACCTCAGACCAATCTGTGCTCTATAGAATAGTTTCTGGAATTTCTTAGGTGAGTTTCCAGGGACCTTGGATTGCATCTCTTCCATTTGAGATCGATGTTTCAGAGAAAAGCTGTAAAAAACACTGTTAAATGACAGCTCGGAAACAGGAAGAGATCTGTAGAAAAAGCAAGAACAGGTACGGATAGAGAAAAAGAGTGTGACACTTGGAATCTATCTATTAAAAAATTGAAGAAAAAGGAGGAATCGTTTGAAGTATACTTATATAAATCAGGTTGTAACACAGAATCTTAAAGTGAAAGGAGTTAAAGTCTCTACCTTTTAAGTCAAAAAAACACAACCTTTAGTTCTTGCGAAATTCTTGGACTGAAGAAGATTGTGAACTTCTGGAGAAGATACTGGTTTTTTTTTTCTTTTCAAAATGAGAATTCAAGACCTCTAAAAGTTAGACTGAAACAAGGCATAGGATTGAACTTTTATAGGGGATTGTCGTTGATTGATTTACATTTACTTATATCAGAAGGTCAAAGAGCAATGAATGCTTTTAACATTGAGGTGCTAATGGTTTCAGAAAGTTGTGATTATGGTACCATATGAAACTTCCTCTTCAAAATAGTTATTGAACACAGTAAATGCAAATTGGAAAGACCGAAGTGGAAGTCAAGAATGTACTTGCAATTTCTATATCTAAAACCGTGCAATTCCTGAGTAGAAAATTAACATCTCAGTTTATCAAGTCGCCCTCCACACAGTTGTTTTATCTGAGTAGTCACATCTTTTATGAATTCCACAAAGCAAAAGATAAGCACATATTTGAATTCTCAATTTTCTCTGTTTGAAATATTATTAAAAATGATTATCTTTATTAATCCAAGAATTTAAAGTTTAATTAAAAATATTATTAAATAAAAATTAATTGATTTATTTTGATTTATAAAAACTTATAAGTTAATAAAAATTAATCAATTAATTAATAAATTGATCAGTTTTAAATAATAAAAATTATTAAAATAAATCAAACTTGAAAATTGAAAATCGAACTAAAAAATTGGACGGCTCATAATTTTTAAAGTTGAACCTACCGAATTGATTGAGTGTTTTAATTATCCGTAATAGCTGTAGATGTAGATTCTCCCTGATGAAAAAATTTTAAAGGATTACCATTCAATTATCATGCATATTAAAAAATGTTTGAAAGATCTATGTTTTATTATTTTCCCATTATTTATATAATTTCCAAGAATCAGAACTATCTATCAAATACGTGCTATTCTCTATCTCATCTTTCCTCATTTGGATGAAAGCTTACTTCCTCCTTATGGAAGCCCTTTCCCAAAAAAGAGATGCAGATGGCAAACTGATGAAGCCGAAGGAGCATGATACGGCACGTTTCTAAAGTAATCGTGGATTCGGTCACAGTTCCTTGTATCTTTGTATCTTCACTTCCCTATTATCATTATCAGTATTTGATAATGCCCTTCAGCTACTCAACACTTATTTTTCTTTTTAGGACATGCACGTAGTATCTCACTGATGTGATATACGTAGAGGTAAGTATTATATGATGTATTGGTTGCTTGAGAAAAGCATTTTATGGATAGACGCACTCCTTTTTTCTAGGGGAACAGAAAAAAAAATGGCAACTGCCTCGTTTCTGTGCAATAAACTAGTGAATGTGGAGGAGAAAAAGAGTGCTGGATAGGAAACAATGAAATGGTTGTGAAGAAAAAAGTGAGAGTATCGAAACAATCATCATCTTTTTGTGCAAGACAGGAAGTAGATGCCAACAGGGAAGAGTTAGGTTCAACAAGAGCGAGAGAGCTCGCTTATGGTCGACACAAAAAGAACGTTATCCACAGAAATATGTCAAATGATAAGAATCCGCGCCACCGTGTGTATTGATGTTTCGCTTAACAAACTCCCCACATTGCTATGGACTGAAGCATCCTTGAGGAGTCCTAACAACTATGTCAAGCTCGTGTTGGCGTGCAAGTAATGTCAAGTCTCCTCCACCACTTGGTGGCATCATCTTTGTGCTTATGCTTTTGGTTTGATGAAAGACGACACATTTCATCAGATTAACATGCCCAAATCATGACTGACGATGAAAGTAAAATGTTACTGAGATTACTTGAAGAATTTAAAATCTGTACAAGTTCCCTGAATATACGTACTGTACACATATACATACGAGAGGTTGTATAACAACTTTTCGAAGATGAACCTTCTGCGAATTTTCACACGTCAAAATACTTTGGGTTTGATGGATAGTCATACTCAACTTTCAACTGCAATGCAATATAGGACTCATTAGTCAGTACAGAACATGACATTTACCATCTTATGCACAATCAAAAGAATAATTAAGCATTTAACAGTAACTTGGCAAGATTATCGAGTGTGCCACATAGGAATCTGAGAGTCCAACAGTTACAGGAGCTGTAGCTTTAGGCAGACTTTATATAATCCAGGTTCTACCCATGAATGAAGATGGCTTTCACCATTCCTAGACAGCTTTTTTCTCCCTTCATTTGACAAATCTAATCGGTTTACTCAGATTTTAATTTACTTTCCTCGTATATGTAAATGATGAAAACATGACATACAGATTGCCAGTAAGTAGATTGTAAATATGACAAGCCAAAAGGAAAGGAAAGACTAATATAATCAAATTCGTCTATACCACACAGCTACCTCATTACAAGAAATCACGCATTTCGTAGTTCATTTCCCATGGTCGAACATTTCAAAGAATACAAGAACTTAAAGTTATGCTCATGGATCTTTAATCAACAGATTATAAAGGACAATCATCATGATTACGGACAACTTGATGCAAAGCAGTCACCGCAACCAGCCTCAGAAAATGAAAATTCAAACAAACAAACAAGACTAACCTTGCCCTCATCAGCATCATAATGGCGTTGAGGGAACACCACCCTCATATCACTATATAAATAAAAGCGTCGATGGTCATCGATATTCATTTTGTTTGTTTCTGGGGCAGATAAAGGATCAGATTTGCATCGCTGAACAGATCTAGAAATTTTCCTTGGAAAAGCGCACAAGAACCGAAGATGAAGAGCATAAAGGAGAACACCTGCTCCGTTAATACTATCATTGACCTTTGAAGGGCTTTGAGCAATTTTATTTACATAAATATTAGTTGAACTTAGAGGGCTTCTATCCACTGAATCACTCTTTATGTGTTGACTACAGCTGACTCTACTGCGGTCAGAAGATCTTATTCTATGTACAGGGTCAGTTCCATTTGAATTTTCAGATTCTGTCCCATGAGGCAAGGAACAATCAATGTTTGACATTGAAGATGTATTGGCGTCATCTTTAATTTTCACATCTGTTTTTCTCCCATCAGCAATTAAATTTGCTGGTCCAGACGAAGATAAGGTGATCTTTTGGCGCAGGAAAGTCTTTTGAGGCAGAGAGAGAGAGTCAATGAGTTTCGTACTGGTAAGGTAAAGTTAAACAACAGAAGGAAAAAACAGGTATACTGAACAAAATATAATGGAAAACGCATCCAACTTTCAGCTCATTGAGCTAGACAATGAATATAATGCAGGCATTTGTCCATCAATCTATTTTTCTCACATATGCAATCATCTTTCTCATGATTGAGCTTACCTTGGTACCAGCTGGCATGTCACTGAGATCATAGTTACAAAAGAAAGTGTGAATAGGTGTCTTTTCTGGATTGCTGAGAACCTGGAAAACCAATTCAATCAGCCAGTGTTAGCTTTTCAATTAAGGCACCAGCAGCCATGACATATGAGCTATATGTACAGAAACACAACTAGATGGCGACACATTTCAGCAATCAACTGTATTGTTAACGATCAAGATTGAAATTTTCTTAAAGTGATTGAAGGAACAGTACTTGCAATTTCCAAAAAGGGATGAAAAGATGCTTTTTATGAACAACCATGAGACAGCTAAAGATTACATCTTCCATAAATCATATTGTCCAACCTAGAATTTTTTTTCTTTTCAGGGGATGAATAGACATATGCTCCAGTGCCCAACTTGACAACATAGAGATTAGAGGAGGAAATGAAAATTACCAATTGGATACGGCCTTTCATTGGTATTCGTAGCCTGTTTTTCTCAGCTTCAGAATCATCAATGCTAAGGCTCCTTCTCATTTTTGAACCACCACACTTACTTGATTGCAAATGCCCCGCTAGATCTATTGACGAGTAATAAAGCAAATAATTATCTCCATCCACACTAGTTACTGCAAATGGGAGCTTCCGTGATTGTGGTGAGAAATTCCCACCAGTGACATTGAGAACAGCAAGGAAACCATCAATTCTCTACATTTATGTCATGAAAAATGGAGAGTTAAAGCCTACACAATATACATACACATACAATATCCAGATTTGCTATACCCTATGCAGAAGCAAACACTTTAGCATCCAATTTTAACTTATGCCACGACAATGTAGGTACTAACCTGACAAGCTTTCGCTGACAGTAACCTTCCAGACAAAAGAGACTCCTCAAAGGAACCAATTAAGGACCTTCTAACAGGTAGACCACTGAGTGTTTTACCAAATTTGACACATGGGGGAGTAGAATCTGAATCCTCATCCCAGGAACTAGTAATGTCAGGAATGAACACGTTGAACTGTTTCTGGAAAAGATCAAATTCTTGTGAAGATCCATATGGAATCTTGCTACGTTCATTCATCTGAA
Source organism: Erythroxylum plowmanianum (assembly GCA_025531925.1). NCBI lineage: Eukaryota > Viridiplantae > Streptophyta > Magnoliopsida > Malpighiales > Erythroxylaceae > Erythroxylum > Erythroxylum plowmanianum. The sequence goes on along the minus strand of JANVCQ010000006.1, from coordinate 38,292,133 downwards.
TAGTCCGAACATCTGAGACGGTGCCATCAAGTGATTTTTCAACATCTTTGAAGGTCATATATTTTTCATCTAAGATTTTGCCTATATTTTGACATACTCCAGCAGAGTTTAATTGTTCTGGGAGCTTTGGACCTAGAGGAGATAATGATAAAGGAGATGAAACCATTTTCTTTGCAGGTATTGGAATAGCCCCAGCATGTGATGTTACGTTAATTGTTTCTCCAGAATTATTGATCCCAAAGGGTGAGATATATTGACTGTGATATTCCAGCTTCGAGTTTTCTAGCAGTGGACCATCAGTGATGAATATGGAGTTAGCCCCACAACTATCATCCTTGAAGTTGATCCACTCTGGAACACATGGAGCAGACAAGTTTTGAGAACTTAAATAACTGGAATTGCCAATGTGAGCTTTCTTATGCTCTTGTGGCAGTGAGATTTTATAGCTGTCTTTACCACCCTGAAAACCACTATTATATATTCCAACACCAATATCCAATCGATCACCATTGAACTGATCAGGAAGAAGCGTTCCACTCAGTGGAGACAATACTCGCTTCCTGACTAGTGACCCAGTCGACTCAACTTCATCACTTGAAATGCTTCTTACAACATTCGATGTTGACTGGTTTCCATGAAATAGGTTAACAGGAGAGCTTAGTCCCCTTGATTCAAAACCTACAATCCTAGGAACACGGGTCTGAAAATTTTGTTCAGTTTTATGAGTTAACCACACAGTCTTATGCTCTGCATTAGTTCTCCTTTGGGGATCTCCAAGAGAAGAGCAAGGTAAATCCATCTGCATTCGAGTGCCAAGGTTTCCTCCATGCATTCCACTCAAATCACAACAGTTCATACTCACTTCCTCAGCAATGCCACTAGAGGATACTTGAGGCAGACCCATTCTTTAGGTTGAGTATGAAGTCCTTGAGAAAGTTACGGAAGTTCACCTATTCTACCCTTACGCAATCTATTCCTCACCCTCTTATTAAAGAAAGGAACCATATGAATCAAAACCAAGTTCAATTGTCACAAAGAACTAGTAAAATTCAAATCCACCAAACCCATCAATGTTGTTAGAGGAAAATGCAGCTTCAACCGCACATTCTTACTTTATAGAAGAATCAACTTTCACCCACGTAATCGTTTGCAGATACCCCTACCAACCTTCAACCCATGTTGCCTACAGTTCTAACATCAGATTGACCTGCTAATCTAGAGTTGATCAAAAGAGAATGGTAGAGATATCATTTTCTACCATTTGTACTACCCTGAAATAAAATATAAAAATTGATCAATGATGAGAATATGATACAATACGTTAAGAAAATATGAAGTGCACATCAGCTCATCACAAATAATCACTCAGATTGATCAAACAAAAGACAGTAATTAGCTTGAAAACTTGAATGCCATCACAAGGACCAACTCAACATAGACTGATCAAGCCATACAAACTCTGTGAAATGATTTCAAACTGCAATATGATCCAAACGAGGATCTACCAACGAAATTAACAGCAAAGCAAACACTGGCCTTTTTTCAACTTAATTGATGATTCAGATACAGAAGACCAGCATAACCCAAAATCTATTTTCTTCACAACAGCATTCCATTAAAGATCAAACTAAAATCAGCACTAAAAAAGCTCAGACAGAATCAGAACACCAGCCACTGTCAAATACTACCTTTTAGTTATATTCCTATCATCTACATTCTATGCAAACCAAGCATAAGCAAATGACAGGCCAAAAATTTCGTACAAAAAAATCTAAACTTTGTTAAGTGGGAACGCATAACAGAGCAGTAATAAAAAAGATAATCTTTGGAAAGTGAGAAAAAAAGAAAGATAACTCAACGGAAAAATCCAATAACAAATCGCACCAGTATAGCCGGCGATCATATATAAACAAACCCAACAACCCATTCTCATGCCAGCTGGTAAAAAAATTCAATCAAATCGATCAGGCCCAGAAAAAAGCTAAGCTAGCAAAATGAAAATCAACCCATAGCCATCTAATTAAGGGGGAAAAAAAAGGAGAAAATCCGAGTAACAATTCAGAAAGTCCTCTTCTTTTTCCTTCTCCTTCGGGTCTCTTCTTCTTTTCTCTTTGCAGCTCCTCCCATCTCTATATAATATTTGCCCTATCTCTCCACCCTCTTAAAAAGGTGTGACCTTTTTCTTGTCTCTACACTGTAAAAATGGTAACTTGTTTTTTTTTTTGCTGTCTCTCTCTCTATCTCTTTTAATGTGTCTTTTTTTTTAATTTATTAGTGAATTGTTATAAACCCTCCATGGTTTTTGATGGAATGGTTGCTTAAGCATAGTTTCGTGCTTACACCTCCATTTCATTTCACTTTTCTTGTAAACCCTCAATTTCTTGCAACTAACAACCACATTTTATCCTCTTTAGCTTGCTTGCTTGCTTTCTTTCTTGCATTGTGTCCATCCTTTCCCTTTCTGAGTCTACAAGTTGAGGTTTGCCTTTATTGTACATGTCTCTCTCATTGTTCTTTAGTACCATCTTCATAGTCATTATCCGTAATAATAACAATTATTATTAATTAGGTGGAATACAATTATATTCTAAATTGATTTAAATGCTTTAAATAAATATTTGTGTAGTAATTATTTGTTTTGGAATAGAAAAGAAGTTAAAAAGGAGTAAGACATCACATGAGCAAACGAGGAAAGGTGTAGCAATCAAACCAAAGGTGTAAGCGGCGGCTACTGGCACAAAGGAGCCGTGTCTTACAATCTTATCGAAAGTGCAGTCACATGCCAGACTCTTCTCTCCCATCCTCAGCACCGTCCCCCCTGTTGACGGGCTAAGGAACAAGCAAGTTTATTATTATTATTATTTTACCACATCCCAAAAGCTTTAGAAAATGTAAATCTAGAATACCAAAATTTCTCAAGTTCTTACGTAACCTATACATTTTTATGCACAAGGAGTCTTCATATACTAGATTATTCAGCTGATGATTGATCACTAACTCTGTTCAGTATCAGGTTCCTATCAATCCCCATGTTCTCTAATAGCTCCAACTCTCACACTATCGCTGAAAGCGAAGCATCCATAATTGATCCGATCAAGAAGATTTATCCAAGAGGCTAGAGAATCATCAATAAGAACATTTCTTATTTCTTCTCCTTTGGTGTGACTCGAATTCAATATCTCATAAAAAGGAGAGCCTTAAGTGGGAAGTTGAAATCATTTAAATCACTCCTACTTGTCAATAAGTTGATCCTGTTGATGGCTTATGTGTCCCTTTTCATCTATTCATTCATTTAATAACAAGAAACAAGAATTGATCCCTCAATTGATGGTAAATTTTGATACCTCTTCGTTATAAGGAAGGACAGATAAGTTAGAAAGGCATAACAACTCTAATTAGACTTGGTAATGAATCAGGATGATTTCGAGCTTACCTCTGAATTCAACCTAAAGTTTAAACAGATTCGAGAATTTAGGTTTAAGAACGAGTTAAATGTAATTAAATATTCTCTAATTTTGTAAGACCGTAATAATATTTAAGCTAAATTTAATTAAATATTTTTATTTTTAATTTTAAAAATAATAATTTATTTAAAATATAATTAGTATGTGCAATTAAAATATAAATTCTTGGAAAAAAAAGTGTAAGATAATGTCACAAAACATGAATTGTTAATCTATTTTTGTTACATTAGTAAGGTGACTAATTCCCCCTATGGTGAGGCTTTGTTGAACAACTTGGGCTATTTGGGTTGGATAGTGTAAAGGTAATATGCTTCTTGTGTTTCACATTGTGCATGATTTAGGTCCACAAGAGAAGTTCACAAACTATTTACATTTGCTAAGAAAAATCAGCAATGGCCTTAACAAAGACATTTGATAGATTCGTTTGCTCATTTTAAAATCTGGCTCGTCATATATGGTTTGAGGTCGCTCTCAACAACGACGACCCTAGCCTAGCTTGCCTTAGGAGGCTGGAGAAGAGTGGGTGGGCATGCTGATACTAGTTAATTAGGTTTTAAAACAACCACTAATTGGGATTAAACTAATTAATGCAAAATCTAAACGACAAGTGTACCTAATCAATCTATTGCACTGACTTCAATGGGTGCGACGTCATTTTTGCCTAACAACTACCTTCCATTCTAACCTACGAACCCGAACCTTAATTATAACACTAGTTAATATATTAAAATAAAGGGATAATAGTTAATAACATTATAAACAAATTATTATACAAATTAAAATTAGAAAAGTCACAATTCTCTTTAAATTAAATCACATTTTCAATAATAAATTTCATCAAACATTCCACTTTATTGCGAGACTTCAGACTGGGTGTGATAATGATAATATATATATATATATATATATATATACTTAATAAAATCATGCAATTTGATACATGATAATTATTTTAGATAAAGATGCGATCAATAGTTAAAAAGACTCGATCGAGCTGATTTAATCTTAAAATTCTTTGACCAATTTTTATAATAGTTTAATATTAAATAACCATTTTAAACCTTAAACTTTTTGTGTTCGATTTTTAAAATATTAGATACAATACATTAATTCATACAATAAAGATCTTCTTGAATTTAAAATTAAATCCTCAAATAAATATCAAAAACCTTGTATCAATTTTGAGTTGGGATTATTTTATCCTACACTAATTATAATATTACACACTTATTATTTTCAATATAAGCATTATTTTACAGCAAATTTCAGTTTTAAAATTTATCATTTGTCATTTAAAATATTATTTAATTATTCAATTAATTTTTATTTATAAATTTGAAATAATATCATATTAAAATTTAAATATTATATTGAAAAAAGCCAACCAAACCAAGGGAATCTACTTTGAAACAAGCAAATCCCTTAATTGGAGAAAGAAAGCCCAAGCTTTGTGCCACTTTGGAGAGAGAGAGAGTCCCAAAAAGCGCCAGTGTTCGTTCTCTGTAGAGAGAGAGTTCAATTTCCGGCGCTGAAATATTCTCTTTCCCTATTTCTCAGCTTTAGGGTTTTTCGTAAACCTGATTCTGAGTGAAAAAAGAACAACCAACAAACAATGATCGACTTTTCTCGCGTACAAAAGGAGCTTCAAGAATGTAGCAGAGACATTGAGTCCTCAGGCATAAGGGTCACTCCTAAATCTGATAATTTAGGTCGATTGACTGGTATTATCCCTGGACCCACTGGAACTCCCTATGAAGGTGGCACTTTCTGTATCGATATCACACTCCCAGGTATGGCATCTTGGGGAACACACCCGAAACTGTTTAATGTTAGTGTTTTTCTGTGTTTCTTTTTGGAATTGGGACGTTGGTTTTGTTGGGGGTTCTTTAATTTGAGCTGTTTTTGTAAATTATTGAAGAAAAATGGGGAAGTTAAAGATGGAAACGAAGAGATTTTCTTTTAAATTTCGTATCTTTCTATTCTTGTTTAAAAGTTTTGGCCTTTAATTTTGGTGGGTTGTCCTTAGCTTGAGTTATTTTTTAAAATTATTAAAGAGAAAAAAGGGAGACCAAATGCTTCTTGTCGTCAAGTAATTTTCTCAGGGTCAAGTACGTCCTGGATGCTCTTTAGTAGCAGAAATGGCTTTAGGGTTCTGAGCATGTCGTTCGCAATTGTTTCAATGTTGGAAATTTAGCTGTAGATTTATCCTCTGGTCTTTGAAAAATGGGGAAAGCATTCGCATGCTGAACCTATATTCTGCTATTAGCTTATGGTAAGATGGGTTTTTGGCTGCATTCTGAGTGTGAAGGATATGAAAGCATCTATTAACTTGCAGTTGCGATGCTTGGTTCCTTTTGTAGATGGATATCCTTTCGAGCCTCCCAAAATGCAGTTTGCAACGAAAGTGTGGTAGGAAAAAGTTACCTAATTTGCTTTTATATTTGCATGGTTTTATGTTAATTTGTAATATTGTTACACAAGATGACTGGTGGTGCCCTTCAAAATCATTATGGCTTTGGAGGCGTAATGAAATTGTGGTTGTATACTCTTTTTCCTCTCATAGATGACATTGGCTATAATTTAAGTTGTCATGCAGTTACACATTACGGTAGTTACTTTTACTTGCAGTAAAAGTGTGTTTACCTGTATAGATCGTTGCGCTAACTATTTGAGTTTTCAACTGTCATGTGTTCTTTTGAATTTTTTTAATTTGTTCTCAAGGTAAATGCATCTGTGTTGTCTTATTTATTCATGTCCTTGAATGATTTTGGAGAGTAGTGTGAGGAAGGCAGAGATCTACTGCATTTGATCAATTGGAGATCAACTGCAAAATTGGTTTTTGATTTCATGGTCTTGATATACAGGATGCTGCTCTTTGTTTTGATGTCAGGTTTGCCGTCAATTGGCCTTCATGTAACTTGGTTTTGTTGAAACATTTCATGATCTTGCAGATAATCATATTATTGTGTAAGTGAAGGACTTCTAGCTGCCAAAAGGTCAATTTAGGTGACTAGGTCAAATAAGAAAGGCATTTAAAGTAACCATTATGATATCATGCTTGACAAGTTAGGAGCATCATCTTGATCTCTCTTCCTTCACTAGCTTCTTTCTTCTTCTGCCTACATGTTGGTCATGTCAGTTAAGAGAGTTTTCCCACCTTACTTAGAGGGATTCTAATAGGAAAAAGCATTAGCTTCAAATTTGATGTGGCGACTAGATGAATCCTCTGATCCCTGCGATGTGTAATCAATATAATGTATGGATTTAGGGTGCATTGAAAGTTCCGCCGCAACTAGAACTCAATGTCAGATGTTTTGAGTAATCTATTAATTCATGCATGACATGCCCACACCATTTTGCCCTTGATCTTTTAGTTGCTTAAAACTTTTAATTTTTCTTGTGTTGGGACTGCCTGCTTTCAGGCATCCTAATATCAGCAGTCAAAGTGGAGCCATTTGCCTGGATATTTTGAAGGATCAGTGGAGTCCGGCACTCACTCTAAAGACAGCACTTCTTTCTGTCCAAGCATTACTCTCTGCCCCTCAGCCCGATGACCCTCAAGATGCTGTAGTGGCACAACAGGTGTACTTGTCTGAGTGCTTAGAGTAAAAGCTGTTATCTTTTATTTCATATACAGCTTCACATTTTGACTTGGTGTCTGTGGACGTTACAGTATATGAAGGAGTATCAGACCTTTGTTGGGACAGCTCGCTATTGGACAGAAACTTTTGCCAAGGTCTCATCACTAGGGGTTGAAGAAAAGGTTTGAAAACACAGTATATGTTATCTTGGACGATTGCTTTGTGATTGAAGTGTTTATATACATACATGATGGCTATGTACTGACGCAGTTTCAATCATTACAGGTACAGAAACTTGTCGAGATGGGTTTCCCTGAATCGCTGGTGAGGAGTACACTGGAAGCAGTTGGTGGTGATGAAAATCTGGCGCTTGAAAAGCTTTGCTCCGGCTAGATTTGGTCAGGCGGCTGATATTACTTACTATTTTCTAGATATAAAGCTTAACAGAAACGGGCGTTTTCTTTATATAGTCTCACCCTCTTCTTCAGATTTGGCATTTCAATTATTCAGGATTGTACTGCCTTACCCTTCTGGACCCCTCGACTAATGAGTAATGACACGAAGTCTGCTTGTGACTGGCAACTTTTACTGTATGGATAAGAGTTTTTCTTTTCTGATCTGATGAAGACCTCGCTACTGATATTTCTAAAATCATTACAAAAAGCATAAACTGACAAAAGCTGAAAATTAGAAAGCCAAACAGCTAGAGCTGAAGATTTGACTATTTTAACAGCCTGATTACAAAGTTTGGGAACGAAATCCTGATCGGGACAAAAGTAAACAGAAGATTTAGCATTTTTCACTGTTCTCCGTTAAAGAATCATTATTTAGTTTCAAATGGACCAGCATTATGGCAATGTCTCCTTCCGAACATAACTAAGAAAGGTCACATCTGTAGACTAAGGGGCCGTTTGATTTTAGGGTTTGGTTTTAGGGTTTGAGAATGAAAGAATGGAATAATTGTAAAAAATAGTATTTATTTTGAGGTTTTTAATTTCAAGGGAATGAATTTATTTTATTAAATTTAGGAATTTCCTAAACCTATCAAATGGGGTGAATATCAAGTTTTCATCCCAATTTAGTGGTTACTATTATTTATCACCTTAGTACTCTCCTTATCATTATTGAATTGTCGTCTTCTCATTCTTCTCATTTTTTACAAACATATGGAGATAACCTCAAAAAAACAGATGTAGGGTAAATTAGTTTCATTTTTATTGAGCATAAAAATGGTATTA
>JANVCQ010000006.1:38235614-38246037 GCA_025531925.1 Erythroxylum plowmanianum | reverse complement strand
CACCATTGTCATTAATATCATAATCTTCTACATCATTATTGTTACTACTATCAAAGCATGTATTAACACTTCTACCATAACTTGCTTTAAAACATTCGCCATGATAAATTCGTGGAGTATATAGTTTATCTATGCCTTAGATTAGTAAGTGATTATATACTACATATTGACTTTGAATGTTCACGTTTAAGCAATCTATGCACAGACAACTAATACAACGTTCTAAACTCATTTGATCTTTTACAAATTACATGAAACTCTTAACTCCTAAGTATTCAGTGGGCCATTTTCGATGAGACATTCAAATTTTGTCCATCTAACAATACAATTAAAAGTAAATTACTAAATGCAATTTAAATTCTAAATAACATAATGATAAATCAATGTAAGTTGACCTACAAAGTTTGAAAACATAACATAACCAAGGTACGTGGAAATGTTAGACCACTTGAATCGAAAAAGGGTCTTCTCACTATGACTCCTACGCTTGTAGAATATTTCACTGATAAGCCTCAAGGAGCTGCATCATAGGTTTATAGCCTATATACTATCCAAGTCATTTAGAAAACACATAATCCATAATTATAGGTGGATTTCTTATGTTACTAATTCTAAATTAAGAATTATAGTTGACATACTAAGTTTGAAATCGTAATATAACTAAGGTACGTGACATTGTTAGACCACATGAATCGAGAAAGGGTCTTTTTATTGTGATTCCTAGATTCATGGAATATTTCACCGATAAGTCTCAACGGAGTTGTATTATGAGTTTCCAGCCTATATATCATCCAAGTGGTTTATAAAACAAATCTATTATAAGAGATCAAATTATTATAAGAGATTTATTATAGTTAAGGATAGCTCAATTGATAGTCATATGATATAACATGAACCATATATATATAGTTGAGTGATTAATATATGATTCCGAAAATCTTTAGCTAAGGGGAAATAATATTTTAAAATAATTTTAAATATCATTAATTGAATCAATTACTAATGGTGAAGAATTAATATAATTGAAGTCAACTAAAGTAGACATTAATTTCATACTTTAATCTTGGAACGTTATATAATAAAATGATTAAATTATATAAAAAAACCATACACCAAAAGGTTAGTTAATATTCTTAAATATTTGGGTGGTCATGAGTGTTGTTAGAAATCAATCTTAATCAATAGATATAAATGATTTAATTAAATAATTAAAGATAAATTAAATATGATTTAGAATTATATAAAAAGTCAAATCATATCATTAATCTTAAAGTTTTTGTAATTTTAAAATATGAGTATCTTATATGTAAAATAAATTTACATCTTAATCGAAAAATTTGAAATATTATATTATTAGCTCATTTATATATATAAACATGTTTTTATTTAATATTCCTGACCAATTAGAGAATTTATACTTCATATCATGAGGTCACTCTCGAGCTTTGCAAGGAAAGATGGTCCGAAATTTTGTTCGCTTCCAGGCTCCAGGGCCACTTCAACTCACCTCCTCACAACTAGTCAGAATAAAGGGCCGCCACTAACTCAGGAAAGATTGTGAAAGTATCAGTAATAATCTTTTCTTTTCCTTCGATTGGATAACTAAAAGTCATCATTGAAACCAATTATGAAGAGCAAGAAAAGAAAAGGATTCGATAACTTGAGCAATGGATTCAAATAAAAGATGATGCTGAAGAGAAAGATAAGAAGGGGTATAGAGTGTCTGTCATCATTTTGGTGTGCTACTTTCTGCTCATTTCCATTCACTCATCTATTAAATGTGCCCTTATTTATTTATTTATTTATCTATATTTAATAGATAAATAGAGAGAAGCATGAGATGAAACATATAAATGGAAACAGTCATCTTATACTTATATATATATGATGGATGGATGGAGAGGGACATAGAATAATACACAGAAACGGGCACAGATTAATTGATCTTGGATGCATACTTTGGTTGCAAGTGATGATAGTTTTCTTTTCTGTCATTATGATATATGTTACTTCATGCATAATTCAACGCAAAGGTTCCTAATCATCATAAGAGTTAAAAATAGTTTGTTAGGTAAGACAACGAGCCAATTGCAGGAACCTTTGGTATCAGTCATAAATTTGCGGAAAAAGATATTTAAGTTATTGCAATTTATTTTGATTTTAATTCTTTCCATAAAAGTTGTATAGAAAATTCAATATTTTTATTACTGAATCTTATATATAATGACAAACAAAAATAAAATAAAATCTCACTTTTTTTTAATTAAAGCATAAACTATGATAATATCATTAATATTTATACTAAAAATGAAATATTATTCTCACACAAGTTAATATTTGTTTGATTTGTGTGAAATTCTATTATCAATTAGTTTTATTTGACTCTAAATTATTGATAATTTATTCAAAGCATGTAATTAAGGAATTGTTATATATACTTATAATTTCAATTACTAATATTTTAAAAAACGAGTTGAAAGTTAAATCATTAAGATAAGGATTTTAAAGCTTAAAAAGCTTCATTGATATTAGATCATTATAAAATCGGTTAAATAATGAATAAATTGAATAATTTAAAATATAATTAAAAGAAACTGTCCTTAATTTAAAATTTAATTAAAAAAAAGTTGTTAAATAAAATTAATTGATTTATTTTAATTTATAAAAATCAATTAAGCAACAATCAACTGATTAATTAATAAACTGATTAATTTTTAACAAAAAAATTAGTAAAGTACATCAAATGAAAATGTTAAAAACTCAACCGAAAAATCACACGTTTAAAATTTTTGTAATTAAATCGATTATATTTAATTGAATATATATCTATATTCCTTTAAGCTCAGACAGCCTCTCGACTTTTCAGCAACTAAACACAGAAGATTAGTCAAAGAAGCTGCGACGACCACTTCACCTAACACAAACAGCGTCAATTTAGTCCAACCCAACTGAAACGGATCGCCTACTTTGACTAACCATCTTAGACGGTAATTTCGGAGATGACGACGTCGTTTAAAGACAATAATCTTCACTTCTAGAACTTTCTCCACAGTTCCTACCCTTTTTTTTTCCCCCTCTCTTCAAGTGAAAAGAACAGATCAATTGGAAGAGTTAGGCGAGACTTAATTAATCAAGTTTTAATTTTTTTTCCAAAAAAATTCGACTTATTTAAATTAGAAAATGTGAATCTCAAACCAGAGATTTGGCACGTAGCTGAAGATAGAACGTGTTCAAACTTCAAACACGACGTGTTTTGAGGTTTTGGACAAAATGAAACGCAAGGCTGACTCTATACTGAACGGTGTTTGGTGGTGGTGGAACTTAATTTTCAAACCCTACCCTGTGTAGATGCATACGTTGTGGTCTTTATTCTCTTTATTCTTGCAAGTTGTCTTTGTCCGCTTTGAATTGTAGTACTAACATTTTGTAGGCACAATCACTTTGGTCAATTCAATACCTCTACGATTGGAATTGTCTTCTTGAGTTTATCCCGATCTAATTCTAGTTGAATCTTTCAAATCTCAAATATTTTGTCTTATTTATTTAATTTTTAGTCTAATTTTTAAAACATTAATGTAATCACCTTGATCCTGTATCCATAAAGTGAAAGTATATTTTTCTCGTATGCTTTCATAAATGATTAAACATATTTACTGGGGCAAGATTCTTCGTATCTATAATTTTATATTAATTATGTTTCATACGATCTTATTCATATATTTTTCTGAACCCACACATTTATATAAATAAGATAATATGAAATAAGATTAGTTCAAAGTTATGGTTACAGGATTTGATCCTATATTTATCTAATAATCTAATTTGATATAACACTGATTATAATATGTATTTGCTACAAAGTTCCCAAATGATAAATTTTAAAATTTATCACTTACGTCATCCCTGTGATCACAAATTAAAAGAAGTGTACGACCACTGTTTTCATCAATAAATGCCATCTCTTGGTTGGTTGAATTTCATTAAATTAACTGACTCTTATTCGCTGCTTCCATTTCACATCAACCTCCAGGAATGAACCAAAAATCAAAAGCCAACGATTTCGAATCTTTTTTAATTAATGAAGTCAAAATCATTAAGTTTTCAAAGTTAATTTATGAAAATTAAATAATGATCTGATTCATTCAAGTAATTATTAAATTTTTTATATAATATAATTTCTTTAAATTAAGATCAAAAGTTTGATTTCTTTAAAATTACCTAAGATCTTGAGTAAGTTCTACTAATATATTTAATATTTAAAACATTAATCAATTTTGTTGGTTTAATTGTAAAATTTTTGAACCATTCGACCTTTCAGTTTAGTTTTTAACTTTCTTATTCAATTTATTTTAATATCTCTTGTGATTAAAAACTAATCAATCTCTTAATTTTATTAATTAATAAATTTTTATAAAACAAAACATTCATTTAACAATATTTCTTAATTAAATTTTAATTTTTTTTAATTTTATTCAATTTCGCTTAATATCAATTGAGTATCTTAAATTTTAAACCTTTTATTTTATTAAAAATTATTACAAAAAGATAAGAATAATTGCAAAATGCTCTTTAGACCAGCAAGTGGTATATAGAATGGTGTTTTGTGGAGGAGGCAGTTTGTTCACAAAGGACTCTCCCCCACAGGAGGAGAGCTGTGCTCAAGTACAGAGAAAAGTATCTAATAAAGCCTGACCTGACCCTGGACCTGTGATGTCTATTACAAGAACAAGCAACACACGCTTATCAAAAGTTTACTTTCTACTTCCATTCCTCTCTATGTGCCTTTTGACTTCCTTCAACCTCAGCTCCAATCACGTCACTCCTCGAATCTAATCTAATCTCTTAGATTAGGTACTTGTATATTAACGGGGTTGCAATGGCAATGTCGTTACTACCCTACTTTTCAACATGCCATCAATGGCTACCTATCGGTTATTGTTCTTTAGTTACTCTAACAACAACTTAGTTTCCTTCCTTAACTCTTCCGCGGGCTTAACCATAAACCTCTCTCTCTTCCTCTCTTTAGACTCGTCCGTGTAATTTTGAGTTAATAGTTCCGGTTCAATCACTGCCTGTCCGTCACACAGTTCATTCCTTTGGTAAGATGTGCTCTTGGGTTTGGTTCAGTGGCTGAAGACTACATGGGTTGTTTTGTCGGCAAGTTGACTGGCAAATACCGTCCCCGAGCTTTCGAAGCAGCATTCCATGCACGGAGCTCCGACCAACAGCTTGCCCAGAAGCGGAGAGCTAAGGCCCGAGGTGGGGTTGGTGTGGACTGTCATGTTCTGGAGACGGGGCAGTTCCGGTTACCGGAGCTCGGTTACCAGCAGGGGTGGCCATCCTGGCTTATGGCGGTTGCTGGCGACGTGATTGGTGGTTGGACTCCTCGCCGGGCTAATTCATTTGAGAAGCTTGACAAGGTAAGACTAGAAATGGATGAAAGGATAAATATCTTTTCTGAAATTCAAGAATAAAATTGACAAACAAGCTTCTGTTTGCTTTCTTGTTTTAGATTGGGCAAGGAACATATAGCAATGTGTACAAGGCGAGGGATCTACTAACAGGGAAGATAGTGGCTTTGAAGAAAGTAAGATTTGATAACTTAGAGGCAGAGAGTGTGAGGTTTATGGCTAGGGAGATCCTTGTTTTAAGCAGATTGGATCATCCTAATGTGCTTAAACTTGAGGGTTTGGTCACTTCAAGAATGTCTAGCAGTCTCTATTTGGTGTTTCAGTACATGGAACATGATCTCACTGGGCTTGTTGCTCGCCAAGAAGAGAAGTTCACCGAGCCCCAGGTATATATATTGTAACATTGCAAGGTTAAAGATCTCTAACTTTATGATTTCAACTTTCATATAATCTTAGGGATCGTGTTCGGATTCTTACTTTATTATGGTATGCTATGGGCTAGTTTGAGGGATTTAAAGATGGGTTTTTTGGTTTGTCCTTTTGGGGGTTCAAGTTTTAGCTTTTGTATCTGTTTTACATTTGACTCATTTGCTACCATTCATGCCTTCTAGCTATCTGGCAATGCTTGTCCTTTCCATTTTCCTTCTTGTGTTCTTTGATTTTCTTGTGTGAGCTGATGTTACAAGATGCCCTTTTCAAGACTTGTGGGAGTTACCTGGTAGAATGGACATCCGAGTTTGGGTAGTTTATGGTGTTATGCATTACATGGAGCTTTAAAATGATTATAGATGGGGCTTTTATGTCATTCTGGGCACAATGGTTTCAGATTTCGTAGTTATGATACTAACATATTGTTACATTGCTATATTAAATCTCTTCTTTATGAATAAAAAGTACGAGCAATAACCTTTATGATCAAACTTCGACTATTCTTTCCTTTTCTATTACTTCTGGATAGAAAGTTTGAAGTTGCTACTTAATTGAGCACCATTTCTATCCTGCTCTCCAGAGATGTTGTTCTGAAATTGTCCTGTTTTCCAGGAAAAAGTTTCTGTTAGTATAAAGGCTTTCAGTAAATTATTTGCTCAAATTTTCTTCCATTTTCATAAAATTTCTGAGCTGTAAAACTATCTGCTTTTGTTATCACCTCTGTTTACAAGAAATCACTTTTGCATCTCATGCTTGTATTAGTTGGAATAGGTGATTTTCACCTTTGTGATAGAAACTGCTACAGAAAGATCGTCCTACTTCCAATTTATATATAAAATCTCTGGGAGTAGGTTTCTGTGTGTTTGATGCTGGAAATGTCAGCCCTATAGAGAATTTAGATGTTAGTGCTTGAATAGCATCTTAATGTATCTCAAGCAACCTATTCTGAATCATTGCCTACTTTATTTCATAACTTTGTTAGTTAATTGAGATTGTATTTGATTGATTGGTGCTCTATCTTGATGTTATTGTTGGCAGGTAAAATGCTTCATGAAGCAGTTGCTTTCTGGGCTCGAGCATTGCCATAATCGAGGTGTCCTGCACCGTGATATCAAGGGTTCTAATTTGCTTATTGACAATGACGGAGTTCTAAAAATTGCCGATTTTGGATTGGCCACTTTCTATGATCCTGAACGCAAGATTCCCATGACAAGTCGAGTTGTCACACTTTGGTATCGCCCCCCTGAACTTCTTCTTGGAGCCAGTTGTTATGATGTTGGAGTTGACCTTTGGAGTGCTGGCTGCATTTTGGCTGAGCTACTTGCTGGAAAGCCAATAATGCCAGGACGGACAGAGGTAAATTTTGGATTGCTTGTTGGGGTTCAAAGATAACTATGCAAGTACTTACTGTTCTTGAAGGATGTTATTATGCTAATTATTTAGTTTAGTTGGATGTTGTTCTTGTTATGCCATCTTAGTTGGTGGTGTTGAAACATGATTTTGTTACTCCTGTAATCCTATCTCAACATTTTGAGTTACTATATTACAAATCTGACCAATATAGGACCTGCAGATTCATTTCAAAGCTTTTAGAACTATCACCTCAATGGTGCTTCTTTCCCTTGTTTGAGATGCCTTTGATGTTGCTTTCTTGATGACACTTAGGTTTCTCAATTATTGTGCTCTCCTATAAAACTACCTTTATCAAAACTTAAATATTCCATTAGGAATTCTCCCGGAATACAGGCCTATGTCTAATGGTTAAAAAACACATAAAGTGACTACTATGCCTTAATGATTTTGCCCCGTCTGTTACTTATGGAGTAGCTAATTTAATTGTAAAAATTGAATGTTACAATCTTTGTTTGATATTATGGACAATTTAACTCCTAATTTGTGATAGATCAAACTCTTTCAATTGAGCATGTTTATCTATGAAATCCCCTTTCATCATAATCGGATACATGTACGGGTCTTGTTGGAGGTTTTAGTGCTTTCAGACTTAGCAGTTGAGCACCATATACCATTTGATTTTTGTTGCTGAGAGTTCTTTTCTTCATTTTCCATAGAGGGTAATTTTTATTTTATTCTTAGCTCTTTTTTTTTTTTTTTTTTTTTTGGGCTGTTGCTTTAGGTTGAACAATTGCATAGGATATTCAAGTTGTGTGGCTCCCCATCTGAAGAATATTGGAAGAAATCCAAATTTTCCAATGCAACACTGTTTAAACCACAACACCCGTACACACGCTGCATAGCAGAAACGTTCAAGGACTTCCCACCTTCAGCTTTACCTTTAATTGAAACCCTTCTTTCAATAGATCCTGATGAACGAGGCACAGCAACCACGGCTCTAAATAGTGAAGTGAGTGATGATTACTCGGTAGCCTATTCTCCATAGTTGAACTTTATATTGCAACACTTTAAAAAACTGATGTAATTCTACAAATTTTTGTTCCTGAATATGTGCTTGCTTCCTTTGCTTACGAATTCGGTTAAGCATACTGCTACCAACGCTTATTGTGGAATAACATTGAACTCTTTGTTGAATGCATACTGATTTGGTTTTCTGAGTGCAGTTCTTTACCGCCAAACCTTACGCTTGTGAGCCGTCAAATTTACCCAAGTATCCTCCCAGCAAAGAAATTGATGTGAAATTGAGGGATGAAGAAGCCAGAAGGTTAGATTTTACTTTCTCCTTGCATTTTTGTTTGTCTTATCTGTAAATGTCGTTAATAGGCCTGTAAATGTCTAACTTCATGCTCAGGAGAAGAAGTCTTGGTGGGAGGAACACTGCTGTTGATGGTGCTAGAAGGGCTAGAATTAGAATTAAACATGATCGGACTGGTCGGGCCATTCCAGCTCCTGAAGCAAATGCAGAGATCCCAGGAAATTTAGAAGTAAGTTATAGCTGCCTCCTTGACTGCCTTCATAACATTCAGTTTACCTATCTAGTCATTCATTTTCAGGGTAAGGTTAAATTAAGCTTAAAGTCCGTATGGATTCATCTTTATCATCATAAGAAGTTTGCGCCATTTGCTCTTGGAACCAACTTTTTACTCTAATGATTGACATAATAATTCTTAATTGCCTTCATAATTTTCAGAGGTGGAGGGTGATGAATAAAGCGGAAACGGTGAACAAAAGTGAGAAATTCCCACCTCCCCATGAAGATGCTGCAGTTGGACATCCCATAGAGGCATCACATAAAGGCCCCTTATCATTTAGTGCAACTGATCCTTCTTTTAGCTCATCAATATTCAGTTCAAAGTCATCAAAAACTATTAGAAGTTTTGGAGCCATTGAAGGTCCTTCCAGGAGAAAAACCAATAAAGACGAACCTCCCAGTGCTCCATCGCAGAGATTCAGCGGTCGGTTCGATTCCCCGTCATGAATCAAAGATTGTGGCAGCTTGAGGTAAATAAAGAGAATAACCGTAGGGAGTTAGTATGTTCCATTTTTCTTGAAGTAGGTGTTTCCCAGATGATTTTTGGTTTTCTACAGTAATTTATTTTATTTTTAGCACATTTATTTGTAACTCATCATATAATCATCTGATGTATGATTCCTTGAAACAAAGCAAAAGGGCGCCGGAGGCTCTTTGTTTATGATCAGGAAAGGCAATGCTGCATCTCTTGTATAGCTTTTTGAATCTTTGAATGCAATATGTTTCAGTTATGCATGTAAAGGTTTTAATTTTCAAGTCTTGAGAATAAAGTCCAAGTGACTAAGAAAGCACTCACTTTTCTACAAGTTTTCAACGAAATTATCTTATCATTGGTCCAATAGTTTAATTCTTATGTAACGGTTCCATACATTTATACTATCAAAATGAAATGGTGTCTACTAATTAAAATATACCATATAAGCACATATCAGCAGAATCGACACCATACCAACCGAATTCCAATGCCAAAAACTTGTCAGAACACAACATATGTACATTGCCATTCAACCAAATGACCAAGTTTCTAACTACACCGCTAGACTCTTTGAATTATTTGGTTTGGCGTAACCAGATATTGATGGTATCAGCAAGCGGTCCACATCATCGACCACTGTCGGGGGACTACTTCGGGACAGTGAAGGCCATTGGCTCGGGGGCTTCGCTCAGAAGATTGGATGGTGTTTAGCGATGATAGCGGAGCTTTTGGGGGTATTTATTGGGCTCACTCTTACATGGAATCGAGGATTTTGCCATATCGAATTGGAGATCGATTCTAAGGCGGTGTTCGACATCCTCTCTTTCTCGGACTGTCGATACAGGACTCTCAATCCCATCATCCGAAGCATTAACCTGCTGCTTATTAGGAATTGGACTGTTGTTCATCGCCATATTTATTGAGAGAACAATAGGGGTGCTAACTGAATGGCTAATTATGCTAGGCAATTGGTCGACGGAGTTATTTATTTTGATACCACACCCATAGAGTGCCACTCGATCCTTCTAGAGGATTTATCTGGAATCTATTTCCATCGCTTTGTTACATAGTTGTCTTGATTTGTTTTCCCTTTTATCAAAAAAAAAAAAAAAAGATACGGGCTATTGCACCTCCAGACGAGACCTATGCTTCTCCATCTACGCG
>JANVCQ010000006.1:38179249-38193431 GCA_025531925.1 Erythroxylum plowmanianum | reverse complement strand
GTTTTCTTCTTTCTTGGTTTGAAACAATCTCCCTACTTGTATTCGCTCTTTTTTTGCTTAAATGAAATAGTATTTTCCCTCAAAAAAAAAAAAACAATAAGAGTTATTAACATAAAACGAAACAAAAAATTAAAATTTGAATAAAAAATTGAATAGTTTAAAATTTTTATAATTAAACCGATTAAAATTTTTAAACATTACTTTTATGCTTTTTTTGGTATTGTAATAGTAGAAGTTTCGATTTATGGACTATAGAGAGAGTTCCATGACCAAGTTTTGTTTTCGAGTACTCTTTCTGAAAATTCAATGAAGAAAAGGTGCAAATTTTTCGATTTTCCATAATAGAGTCAACCACTTGAATTTCACACATATATTTTAATCATGCTTGTGTTCGGAAACAACAATGGCTATGAAATCTGAAATTCAACATTATCCAATACAAATCAGTACATTTTGTCCCGTACAAGTTGATATTTTAGTTGTGATTTCTGAAATCTGAAACCTTATTTAGGACTCCCACTTTATGCCTCATATTAATATTTTCTTATTGAAGAAATATTGTTAAAAATTAATCAATTTATTAATTAATTAGTCACTTGAATCGGTTGAATTTTTCATTTAATTTACTTTAATAACTCTTGTCATTAAAAATCGATAAATTTATAAATTATTAAGTTCTTATAAACTAAAATAAGTTAGTTAATTTTTATTTATTTCAATTAAACTTTAAAATTGTTAAATAGGTAAGGAAAATCTTTTTCAATCATATTTCAAAAATTTTAATTTTATTTAATCTTTAGTTAATTTAGTTAATTTTTATTTAATAATTTTTTTCAATTAAACTTCAAAATTGTTAATAGGTAAGGAAAATTTCTTTCAATCATCTTTCAAAATTTTTAATTTTATTTAATCTTTAGTTGATTTTATGACGATCTGATACTGATTGAATATTTTAAACATTAAACCTTTTGTTTTATTGATTTAACTATAGTTTAGGATATCGATACATGCCATACCGGACCAAAATCAATATGAAATGCAAGGTCAGTTATGTAGGATTTAAATATCAGTCGATACTGGTCAATTTTAAATGGTGTCGGTCGATATTCAAAATACTAGCCAAATACTGGCCGATATCGAAAATTTTAAAAAATATGAGACTTTTTTGCAAAATTTTCAAAAAATTTTAAAACTCTCCCTTCTGCCCTCTTTTTTTCAAAGTTTTTTTAATTAGTTATTTTATTTATTTCAATTTTTATAATTATTGTAAAATTTTAATTTTATTTTTAAAAAAAATATTATAAATTTAATTGTATTTATTAATAATTATTAAATTAATTTTATAAATTAAATTAAAATTGTGATTATTATGATTTTTGGAGACAAGGTTAAAATATACAGTAATGGATTATTCTGTAATTTTTTTAAAAATTCAGGAACTATTTTATAAATTTTAAAAATTACTTGAAATGGTATCCGGTATTAACCGGTACCAGTACAACGCCGTACTAAAATCTAATCTAATACTAAGTCTAGTACGATATTCGTAACATTGGATTTAACTTCCGGTTCGATTTTTAAAACATTGGTTTTGATTGTTATTATTATTTTAGTTTTAATATCTCAATCATCTCTACTTTCGTAAGTTCAAAGGATCACTTCTTTTATGGGCAAGTATCTTGCAAATGATCCTCCAATTATCATCTTCAAATTTGTAGATATAATAAATCATCATGACATGCATGCCAATTGTCAAAGGTAATGCTTAATGTTTAAGAAATTATAAAGGTACATTTTATATATCTGCATCCTCTTTTAACTTTGCAACTACATTTATTTATTTAGTTTGCTATTCTTTTAAAATATTTTTTTTCTCTTATGAATTATCTTATTTACTATTGCCTTTTATTGTATTATAAAGTAGGAAATAGTGATCAATCAATGGCCTTTTGGGCCTGTAGGTCCATAAAATTCAACCTGAGAACTTAACTGGGCCTCATAATTCGGCGTCGTTTTTATGGGTTTTGTCTAGGGTTTATTGACAAACAGTTTCGGCAACCGCTGAAACAAGTTTAGAACGAGCAATGGATCCTTCAGCACTAAATTCCGATGAATTGCAGAGATTCCTTACCGTTTGTTCAATCCCTCATCTCCTCTATTTGGTTGCTCTAGTTTGGTCTTTCCTTGCTTGTTTCGAGTTCTTTTTCTTGCTGTTTTGCTGCCTATCAAACACATTATTTGCATGATTTGACAAGTCGATTTCAGTGTGTTTTTGGGACTACAATCGCAGCTCGTTTATTGGGGTGTCGCTGATGTGGTTTACTTTTTGTGGGTTTTTGTTTTTTTCCCCCTTTTGTTCAAAGAAAGTTGACTAATTGGGCAAGAGTGCTTGTCAAGTTTGAGTATTTTGCTTGGTTAGTTTGTTTCTAAAGTAGTTGAATGATTAAGCAATATAGCTTTGGGTAACTTTGTTCTTTTTTTGGGTATTCTGGAAGATTGGGATTGAAATTAATTGTAAAAAACATAATGGAAATGAATTTCTGATGTAGTTTAATGATGGTGATATGTGTGATTTTTTTTTTGTTTATTTTCTGTTTCTTAATGATATGCTTGATCTGTGAGCAGCAAGAGAAGGAAAAAGCTGTCGTTAACGAAATGGTGGCGAAGCTAACGAGTGCCTGCTGGGATAAATGCATTACTGGTACACCTGGGAGTAAGTTCAGTTCCAGTGAATCTTCGTGCCTCTCCAACTGTGCGCAGCGGTATATGGATTTGAGTCTTATCATCATGAAGCGTTTCCAGTCTATGCATTGATAATATTGAATCATTATTCCCTGATATATTGGTTATGTGACTGCAAGTTCATTTGCGTCATTTCGTATTTGTCTTCCTACATCAGTTTAGTTCTACATATAAAACATTTTGGAATGCTCCTCTGTTTATTGGAGGCAGAGAAATGATATGATTTAGCTTTCAAGTGGATTTTGATACTGTCTCACGGTCTAATCTATTTTAGCCTTTGAGTAACGGCAAATTGGTTATGTTCTTAGAAACTAGGAGTTGAACGTAATAGCTGGATGAAGTGCTCATTTTGCTGTTTGATCAGACATCTATAGATTGGTTGTGATTACTCCTCATCAGAACTTTTTCCTTGCACATTGAGAATTTACTTAATCTTGAATTCCATTGGTGACCATCGCAATTTGAGATACATATTCTCTATCTGAAGAAATAATTCAAAGCTCGCATGGATGTGGTAATTGTTAGCATAGTAATCACTTTCAATTTTCCTGTTGCAACTGCTGCTATGCAGAAACCAAGGAGCATTAAAAGAACAGAACTCCCATTGGCAGGTTTCTGAGCTGCTGTATCTATCACTATATATCATTAGAAAAGAATAGAATGAATAACAGATTGAAACTGATTGTAGTATTTATGTTTTTATTGGAGATGGGGATGAGAATAGAAGACTAAGAAAGAATCAACAAACAGAACTAAAAATTGACAGGAGTCATAAAAGGAAGCTTTAGGCTTGTCAAAAATGAAAAATTGAGGGAAGGGCGCCTATCACATATCTACTTGAAAAGCAACCTCAGATTTTGAAAGCTTATATAGTTCTGCATACACAATACAAGCACTTGAACTAAAGACTCGTGATGTGGTGGTGCAAATTCAGCTTTGCATCATTACAGTATCCCAGAAACTAGGGCAACGACGACATAGAAGATACTATACACAATAATGACGGGAAGCATATAAGTACAAGGGATTTTAACCAAAAGAAATGAAAAAGAAAACAAAATAATTGATTGCCAGAGAAGATCACTACACTTTGGACAATCAGACATGCATTCTTTTGATTTCTCTTGTGGCTTAAATTATAATTTCTTGTTTTCCCTCTGTCATGTTCTTGTGCTCGCCTCTGACCTTTGGCTTTTGGACTTCAAGTTCCGACCACTTCCATCTGAGACCTGCGTGGATTCAACCCCAGGGACTAAAGCAGGAACATCATAAGGCAATTCCCAGTTTCCACTTATCCTTCCCAAGCTAGAACGCCTTGAGTGTATGACACTCCGACTTTCCATGCCCTGTGGCGGAAGGATCCTACTTAAGTCCGGAGATACATCATCAAGTCGGACACCCTCGTCTGCATTGTTGTCACTACAAACCAAATTATTCTCAAATTCTTGCATAGATTCATCCCATTCTGGCTTCAATCCCCTCTCTCTGTCACCTATTGACTTTTCTCTTTTTGAGTTCAGGAAACTCCCACCAATTGCCCTACCTGAAATTTGAGGCTTCTTTGGAACTTTGGCCCTGAAATTGTTCTTGGATGGAGGAATACTGGTGAAAAATACATCCTTGAAATTCTTGATAAAGCCCTGGTCGAATGGGTTAGATAGTCCGTCATAACGGTATCTAAAGTTCTCATATGTAGACTGTCAAAAACACACCAAAAAACTGTTTCAGAAAATCTAAATTGTTGGGAATAACTTCAGCATCAGCTTATAAACCTAAGTTATTTTTGGTGCAGTACAACAAAAGGAGATGGCTATAGGTTTCAATCGCCGTGACTCTTTCTTACCTGGTTTTTACTGATGAGATACAAATGGAAGACACTGAGGCCACCAACAAACCATACTGAAATGAAGCTGTAAATTAATAATGCAATAGAAGCAGGAGTCTTAATCATCGCTTTCCAAATTGAAGTGCTCTCCCCATTCATGATTCTGGTGACGTAGACCCAGCAAAATGCATGAACATATATGCAAAGGATGGTTGAAGTGAAGACGAACATGAAGAAGAATCGATAATTCCGCTGCACCCAAAGATCAGAAGAAAGTTATAACTAATTTAAACGTTCAATGGGATATTGAAATTGAAAGCCATGCTCCTGCATTTCCTGGTGCAATAGTAAACATATATCATCCTTCAGGTTAAATTTTATACCCAAAATGAGGATGATAAAAATTTCCTACAGGATTGCCGTAGAAATGTAATAACTAAATGCAGAGAATGAGACTACTTTTATGCAGAAAATAACTATTACCACTCCTATGCATTGACCAACCCAAGGACAATGATGGTCAAATTTTTCCACACAGTTGTTGCAAATTGAACAGTGAGAACAACGAGGAGGTCGATAAAGCATGCAGGTGTCACAGTACTTGGTCTTAACAACTATCCCATTGACAATAACATCTTTTGTTCGGGACAAGCGGGAAGGAGGGGTTTGGCCGGGTATAAAAGTTTCTCCTCCATAAGCTTCTGGTTCTGGAGGATGAGCATTGCGAGGTATTATACCAGGATCCCTTCCTGAGGTTAGCAGAAGAAAGATCAAATCCTGAAAAGTACTTACGTTCATTAGTTACAGAATAAAGCAGAAAATGGGATTTTCCTGTCATTAGCATAACAGTGAGAAGTTCATACGAACACTTTCCTCAATAGAGGTAAGATAACTTACTAAGAATGTCAGGACGACAACAACTACTACTATTGATACCCCCAGGTGATGATGGAAATCATCCATAAGCTTTCTTGCTACGAAGACACAGAAAACAACAACGGGGGCTACAATAAGGAATAATGTCAATAAAATTGATCTTGCATCCGGTCCAAACATAAGCCTCCCTTGAAGTAAGAATATCTGCAAACAAATGATATTAGACAATTATTACCTAACCCAGATGAGGAAGCAAATAGAACAAAATGTTGAATTACTAACAGAATCAAATGATATAAGATGCAATAGAAAGGTAATTCTTTGCTTAATCCTATAACACTTCTCGCAATATTTCCTTTCGTTGTGGCCACACTGGCCTGTCTAAATGCTTGAATGAGTGAAAACTGAAGGTCTTCCATCCACTCAGTGGATACTTCACTCAACAAACACTAAATTTTGTCCATGACTTTGTATTTAAGTATGAAAATCTGTTCTTATCACTGACATTGTAGCAGAATCGTGACATTTGTGAATTATTCGAGTAGGGAAGTTAAAGCTAAAGAATCGTACATCTTCAGTGTTGTGCAACAGAAAGCAAAGCCTTGGTTACTATAGAACTTGTCAAGTAAATAGATACTCTGGGACTGATCATATGGCTTACTTACGAGAAAAGTAAAACACTACCAACAGAAAGAAATAGATGAAAGAAAGGAACGCGTTGAGCATACCGTAAAAAGAAAGATTTCTGTACGGAAAAGCCAAAACAAACAGCACCCCTAGAAAGACTACAGAAGTAGAAAAATCACCACCCTAACTAGAACCTTGTGAGGATCTCTCAAGGAACAAAATGAATTTAGTCACTCAATTAAAACATTGATCTGAATCCACTTCACAATCAACCCTAACTGCAAAATTCTCGGCCAATTAACCAGCAAAACTGTTGTAAGAAGCTCAGAGCTCAAAGCTCAAATCTCTCATATCCTACCTCCAAAAGTCCTAGCTTTACTTGCCCAATTCCCTTCTGACTACTAAAACTCCAAAACTTAAGACGAACCCTAGTGCCCATATTCCAAAACCCCAAGTCGATAATCACGCTTTCATCAACCAAAATCCCGTAGCACAAGCCTAGAATGAGCTATAACCATAACCTTTCCTTTTGATTTCTGATTGATCAAATTAAGCGTTACAACAGATCAATTGAAAGTAAGTGAGTAGCTTACGTTACTGCCTTTCCAGTCTTGGTAAATCCTGAGCCGATCCGTCCCATCGTCTTCTCCAGCGGCCGAATCAGCTCCGGCAGACGAATCAGGAGGCGGAGGTGGCGGCGGCGGCACACACATCTCCCTCATCTCTTTTCTCTGTACAAAAGCCACCCCTTTTCCTCTAAAGTTCCAAATTTCAGCGCCCAACAAACAGACGGGCACAACTGTTCACTTCACAATGTCAACTCAAAAAATAAAAACCCAAATAAGAAAAATGAAAATAAAACCAATAATCAAAACCCCAAAAAGCGGCCCAGATCAAAAGCAAATAAAGGCGGCTACTTTTTCAATAATAGAGGAAAAGAAAAGGTCTTTTTCCAATTTGACTTTCTTTATTTGAACTACCGTTGAAATTTGAACAGGGTCAGGATCAAAAATAATATTCATAATTATTCACGGCCACGATGCGTCGGATCTGGCCAAACACCGCCGTGGGACATACTTCAGTTACGTCATAAGTCATCGTCGAGAAACGGTCAACTAAAGCAAATTAGTAAATGGTAATTACTACCGGTTTTGTTCTTTCTTTAACTTACGAGGTGTTGAATTGTATGTTTACAAGTTTTTAATGTTGTCTTCTTCAGTGCATCTTCGGACGAGTCCACAGATAATGCTGATTTCTTGTAATCACAAAACTTTGAGATTTTCCTGTTTTTGTCACTGCTGCGATTACTCGCTTGGCATATTCAGGTTGGTTGTTGCCACCTTTTTTCTGTCTTCGCTATTTGATCTTTCATTTTGGCGGCGGCTTCTGCGTATGCACATGTATGTACTTACCTGGCTTTTGGTGGGTGCTTAAAGAAAAAAGTTTGGTGTTAATCCATCGAGAAAAAAACAAAAAATAAGGTGTACGTGCTTGGGTTGCTTGGTTTAGCTAGTCGTAAACTACTCAATGACAAAAGGAGGTCCTACCGGGAGTCGAACCCAGGTCGCTGGATTCAAAGTCCAGAGTGCTAACCACTACACCATAGAACCAAAGCATCAGCCGACGCCAACGAAGCAATCAATTTACCTATATATAATGAATTGTCTAACGTTCCTTGCATTTGGATCAATCAACAGAAAAATAATAATTTGTAAAACTCGTAAGCATTTGAATATTGTTATGAAATTAAAAGGGAATCATCTTAACTTTTTAATTCTTCTTTTACTAAATAATAATTATAATCTTTTAGAATTTAGCAATTATAAATTACTTTAATATAAGTAAAATATATAGAAATGATAGGCAATGCGTAACTTCGAATTCTTAGGTTATTTTTATGATCACTGAATGTGTTCTTATCAAACTTAGGAACCGAACACTATTATATATTTGAGTCCAACAATAGCAGTAGATAAATTTGTTCCACCCAGATAGGTTGAAGGCTTGAATCTTAGAAAGGGATTTTGTTAGACTCGCCCTAATCCTATTGCTACATTTGGACTTTAAGATTGCATGGTGGCACAGAGTTAGTATGTTACTAACGAACCACGCGGCACTTAGTTGTATATCTTACAACTAAGTCAGTCTCTCCTTCAAATGCTAGAAACAAAACTAGCACAAGTTAGTAAAGATGAAGGATAAAACAAGAACGAGAATGAGAAAACTTAAAGAATGCCTCTATTGCTCAAGAAAGCTTTTATAAGATAATGACTAAGAACTTCTATGCATGCTATAAATAAAGTCCTTTAGGTATTTATAGCATTTCACCTTCTCAATAGATGGCTAGGATTCTTTTGATCCAATAGCTCACAGTTACTATCTAGAATTCTCTACACTACTCTACATATTTTATGTACATTATGTACATATCTACAACACTCTACAAGCTTCTATAATGGTCCATATTATTCCACAATGTTCGATAAGCTTCCACAAGCTTCCATAGTCTTCTACCATGTTCCAGAAGCTTCCAAAGTCTTCTATAAGCTTCTATCATATTCTAGAAGATTCTAGAATCTTCCTGAAGATTCCAATAAGCTCTAAAAGACTTTTTTGGACTCAAACCTCATCTTGTGAGCTTTAAAACATACTAAACGTGATATTCTCTCCCACTCATTCTGGCAACGCCCTCGTCATGTCCTCTTTGTAGGCCACGATCATATCCTTGTAGTCACATAATGTGAGCTCATGCTTTCAACTTGCCTCACTTCTTCCATTTCACAAAGTACTCCACATAGCTTGGATGGAAACCCCTCCTCGGTATAACACAATGCCCAAAAATTTCCTCTACCTCGCACTCGTGAGAAGTAGTGATGGTCATTAGTGTTCTCCTCAATCTCCCCTACTTGGCTCCTCTTTAACGGCATGATGCGGCTTTAACAAGCTCACATGAAAAATTAGATACATCTCCAAATGTAAGGGTAATGTCAAACTATAGGCTAACTTGCCAATTCTTTTTTCTACAAGAAAAGCACCCTTATATTGCCTTACTAGCCCCTTGTGCATTTTGGCGAACCATCGACTTTGATGGGGAAGGAGCTTCACCATTACTAAGTCTGCTTCCTCAAACTCTAAGTGTCTCCTCTTGTTATCGACCAATTTCGTCATTCGCTTGGCAGCTCTTGCTAAGTATGCTCGTGCCATGTCGATTTTTTCATGCCAACCTTTAGCAAACTTGAATGCGGGAGGACTCGAACCCTTATACCCAATTGCCAAAGTATGAGGAGTCATTGGTTGTTGCCTCGTGGCGATCTTAAATGGAGTAGCTCCTGTTGACTCACTCTTTTGCAAATTATATGAAAATTGGGCAGCATCAAGCAACTTTGCCCAATCATGTTGATTGACACTCACATACTGCCTCAAAAATAATTTCAATAATGCATTTACCCTCTCGGTTTGGCCATCGGTTTGAGGATGAAAGCTTGTAGAGAAGTTGAACTCGAACCTCAATAGCTTAAACAGCTCCATCCAAAACCTCCCGGTGAAGTGAGTATCTCAATCGCTCATTATCGTCTTTGGTATGCCCCAATACTTCACCACATTTCGAAAGAATAGGCATGCCGCATCCTCAGATATAAATTTTGTAAACATTGGGATGAACACTCCATACTTGCTAAATCGATCCACCACTACCATGATGTTGTTACATCCCTTGAATTTTGGTAGGCATGTGATGAAATCCATTGAAATACTCTCCTAAAGCTTCTCCGGAACGGGCAATGTGTAAGACCTTAATACCCTTTAGGAGGATATATGGATGACTCATAAAACAAACCTAAAACAAACTAAGACATTTCAACAATTCCCAGAAAATAAGGCAAACATACATCACATTTCATACGTCATTGAGTTATAAAGAGGACACAATATATACATTGTATTTATCAATTCCATGCCTTAAAATCAAACCCATCTTATGTTATGGTTATTACAGGACATTTACACAAAATACAAAAAAATGTCTCATAATGTTGAATACAACTCAAAGTTTAAGCACAAAATCTCCCAAAACATAATACGTCCTTCTTTGGCCATTGTCATTATCCCAGCTTTAACCTTTTTTATCAAGACTTACACGGAGGAAAAAACCACCGTGCTAAGCATAGAGCTTAGTGGAAAATTAAGTAAAGCAAGATACAAGATGGCGACTGCTTCCTATAGTCGTCTAACATTTACATGCAAATGAATCATGAAATATCATATAGCAATCTTTTATTATTCAAATCAGACAATAATCTGATTATCAATTGCATCAAAACAAAACAAATATCAAAATATACTATTAATCTTGTCAGAAGTAGATAACAGGAACATAACAGAAGATACCTATGATTGGTATCAACAGAAACATAAGAGACTTAAGTTTTTAAAATAGAAGACACCATAGTGTCTAAGAACAGAAATAGTTGCAGACACTTCTAGGCATATCTATTTACCCACAACTAGGACTTGACAGATTAAAGCAATCATGTCACATTTTAGAGCCACATGTAAAAGAAATAATGCATAACATATAAAGTTATTCCCTTATGCTCAAATTGAAAGTGTTCATTCACTCCCAACCAAACTTAATATGTCTTATGAATATAAGTTTTTGTAATAATGCATTAATGAAAGCATTTAAGTAATTTCTTATTATAAGCATGAGTCTCATTTTACCCTAATAATTGGGTTTGATAAATTGCAGTGATATCCAAAAGAGTTTTGGAGGAGATTCACACCAAAACATGCAATTAACATACCTTAACTTCAAATGCACAAATGGATTTAACAAGCTGATGGATGGAGAGAAAGAAGCTCAATCTTTTGCAAATTTTTGTGTTTGCTGACCCTCACCTTCTTCATTTGCATGTTTTTAGACAAAGGTATAGATGGGAGACACGCAATTTACCACATGACTAAGTGTTATGGTGTGGGACATAAGACAAATGGTTCCATCCTATTTGTTTCTTTCATTAATAACAAAAATGAAAACACCTTTGTCTTATTATATGAAATTGCATTCCATCTGAATACATTTAGCAATTTAGTCTATGATTAATTTATCTTTATGCATTTATAATACAATTAACATAAATTATCGAAATACCCATACAATTCTATTAATACCAATTATATCTCAAACTAAACACTCACTTTCCTAATCGTTAACACCTATTACATACACTTTCATGGACAAGAAACGTTCCAACTAGGGTATAGTTTGGGGCCTCACACAATGGCTTTAACAAACCAGCTGGTCTATTTTTCTCCACCTTGTCTTGTTGGCACACAAGATAAGTCTTCACATATAACTTGATATCATCGCACATTTGGGGCTAATAGTAATCACGTTCAATGAGTGCCAATGAGCGATGTACACTCCTTAATGATTTCCTTCCTTAACCCTTGCCACGTTGGTATGTACACACGATTGCCTTTAGTTGTGAGCACCCCATCCTTAAGGCAAAATTGGCGTGTCTTCCCCCTACTTGCCAACTCCATAAAACTCTTGGTTTGTGGGTCATGCACCAGTGCCTCTTTGATACGGTCTACCAAAGGAAAACTTGGACTTATGATGGCGGCTAGCTCAACCTTCCTATTAAGCTCATCGACCACCACATTAACCTTGCCCGGCTTATACTCCATCACAAAATCGAACTTTGCTAAGAAAGCTAGTCACCAAGCTTACTTGGGCGTTAACCTCTTTTAGTTGAGGAAGTAACTTGGCAACATTGTTAGTCATGACCACAAATTTGGACCAAGTTTGCAAGCAATGCACCACCGCGGTCATCTCCTTCTCTTGGACCATATAGCAACGCTTAATATCATTTAACTTACGACTCTAATAAGAAATCGAATGACCATCCTACATTAAAACACCACCAAGTGCAAAATCAGAATCATCAGTATATACCTCATATGCCTTGGTGTGATCGGGAAGAGCCAACACTAATTCTTCCATCATCACTTGCTTCAACGCTTCGAATGCTCCTTAATACTTAGCATCCCAAGTACAAACTCTATTCTTCTTCAATAGATCAGTGAGTGGAGATGTAAGGGAGGAATAACCCTTGATGAACTTTTAGTAGTAATTGAAAAGGCCAAGAAAGGAGCGCAACTCGGACACCTTCTTTGGTGGATCCTAATCATAGATGACTTGCACTTTGGACCTGTCCATCCTAAGCTTGCCTC
The DNA here is from genome assembly GCA_025531925.1 of Erythroxylum plowmanianum. Classification (NCBI taxonomy): domain Eukaryota; kingdom Viridiplantae; phylum Streptophyta; class Magnoliopsida; order Malpighiales; family Erythroxylaceae; genus Erythroxylum; species Erythroxylum plowmanianum. Next base: position 38,181,127 of record JANVCQ010000006.1, on the reverse strand, counting down.
CTCCCACAATGTGCCCCAAGAACATGACTTCATGTTGTGCAAAAGCACATTTTTCCCTCTTCATGTATAGCTTGTTTTCCCTTGCAAAACTTGTCATAAGTGCATAACATGCTCTTCTAATGTTCTACTATATACCACAATATCGTCCAAATACACCTCATTAAATTTGTTCAAGAAGGATTGCAACACTTGATTCATGAGGGTACAAAATGTAGTAGGTGCATTTGTGAGTCCAAAGGGCGTGACTAAAAACTCAAAGGAATTATACCTTGTCACACATATTATCTTTGGGTCATCTCCCTTCGTAATCCTCACTTGATAATAGCCCAATCTTAAATCAAGTTGGAAAAACCATCATGCCTCTCCAAGCTGATCAAACAAGTTGGCAATCAACGAGATGGGATACTTGTTCTTCATAGTGATTTTATTAAGCGCCCCATAGTCGATGCATAAACGGTGTGACCTATCGTGCTTCTTTTGGAAAAGCACAAGTGCACCATATAGAGCTTTTGACAGTTAGATATAGCCAGCATCCAATAACTTCTTGAGTTGTCTCCTCAATTCCTTAAGCTCAGGAGGTGTCATTCGATAAGGTACCATCACTGGTGGACTTACACCTTGCATCAATTCGATTTTATAATCTACCTCTCACTTTGGTGAGAGCCTCATTGGCAACTCTACGGGCATCACATCCTTATACTCCTTAAGGACGTGAGCAATCTCCTTGGGTAGTTCACTTGATGAAGCTTGCTCGTCCTCCTTAATGGCCACCAAGAATGTGGGTTGTGTCTTTTTCACACCCTTAGTGAGTTGTATGGTTGAAAGTTGCTTGGCTTATTGGCTTGCCTCTTGGACAAAGGCATCATACACGCATCACCCTCCTCCAAGATGCACATAGTGTTGGCGAAGGGAATCAACATGACCTTAACACCATCCATGAACTCCATGCCAAGCACAATTGGATAATCATTCATAGGAAAAACTGAAAAATCAACAAGGCCAAACCACTCACATAAGCATACCTTGACTCCACGAGCAACTCCAAAGGTCAATTTAGGCTTAGAATTCACTAACTTGAACCATCGTTGCTCTTTGTTATACTTAAGGCCCAATCGATTGGCTTCCTTTACTTCAAGTTACGAGTAGCTCCAGTGTCAACTACAGCTTTTACAGCTTTGTCACCCACCTTGACTTCCATGAAAAATCATCCCTGCTTCTCGGACTTAGGCACCTCCACTTTGGCTTTGATGGTGTCTAAGATTTGCAATGATCCCTTCTTGGTCTCTTTGAGTTTCCATTATTCCTCCCTTTCTTCGATTAAGGTAGAGAGCTTATTCTTCTTTGGGCAGTCCCTTACCTTGTGTGGTCTCTCACAAAAAAAACATCTGATTGTTGCTTTCCCCCCTTTGTCTTCCTTATGGCTGCCCTCTTTGTGCTTGCCATACTTGTAGGAGCCCTTATTGCTTTAATGGTTGTCTCCCCTACTCTTTCCTTTGCCACCCTTGTCTTTGTGAGACTTGGTTTTCTCGAGCTTCTTGAATTCGATAAGTGACTCAAAAATAGAAATAGTCGCGGTGAGGTCTTGTGCACGATGGTCTTGTTTAGCAATCAGTTGATTGCATTAGCTGTTAGTTGATAGCTGATTTGACCAGCAGATTGCATCAACTGTTTGTCATTTGATGTTTGGTAAAATAAGTTGTTTATGTGTAAAATGACTTATAAGGACATGGCTTAAAAAAATTATAAGGGTATGAATATTATATATCTTATTATTTTGTTGAATATTCTTATAGGAATATTTAACAAAAATTAAGTTTATAACTCTAATAAAAAACATAGAACATATAATAATAATAATAATAATAATAATAATAATAA